>JAECXF010000001.1:18312500-18640000 GCA_018151655.1 Drosophila bocqueti
TTTTTTTGGTTTTTTTGCTGGCCTTACCGATGTTGTTGGGATATGGACATCCGCGTGCGGTTTATGGGTCAACGCTTAAATATTTGCTGCGTCTCTGCGATCGATTTATTTTGATTTTTTATTTTTGCAATGTTTGCTTTGATTTGGTTTCTTCTTCATTTTGGTTTTGTTTTGATCACGAACCGGTTGGCTAGCATTAACTTTATTTCGCTCCTTTTGCAAAGTCATTATTTTTATTGGCTCTTTCGATTTTCTGCCCGTCGTGTAACCCCAAAAACCAGCTGAACTTGAGCTCAAAACGCGTTCGGGACGATCTGAACTCGTTGGGGCGTGAATATCTTTCAGAACTTAAAAGTGGCGAAAGTGAAATCGTTTTCAAGGTTGCTGCAATTCGCATGCAGCTGTTAATTGAGAATATTTACTTATGAATTCTCGCTTTTTACTTCGAGGCGTAGATTGTGTTCTCATTCTGGTTTCTTTACTGGTTTTTGTGGATGTTTTCTGGAACGAAAAAATAAATTATTATTGATTAATAGCTCTTGTTTGTTGATATAAATCAATTTGGGGTCATAACAATACCTTGTTTTAATAGGTATATGTACTTATAAATATCCACTGGAATAAAAGAGTTTATATTTTAAAAGCCAATTAACTCAAAAAATTCATTAGCCAATGGAAATATATATTCCAAATGTAAATAATTTAGTTATGTTCAAAATAAATTGTCTTTATTAAATATTACTCTTATTCACAGACTAACTCCTGGCCAAGATGAGACTCCTTAGATTGCTGGCTCTTTGTCTGAGCTGCCTGCAAGCCACTCGCTCCCAACTGCTGGTGGACTTGGCCCGTGATTTCGAGACCTCCCTGCTGAACACCCGAATTCCGGACACAACTCGCTTCCTCCCGGAGTACGACTTTATCATTGTGGGCGCCGGCAGTGGTGGCTGTGTGCTGGCCAACCGTCTGAGTGAGATCACCTCAGCCAGTGTCCTGCTCCTGGAGGCGGGTGACCAGGAGACCTTTATCAGTGACGTCCCGCTGACGGCGGCCCTCACCCAGATGACCCGGTACAACTGGGGCTACAAGGCAGAGCCCACGGCGAATGCCTGCCAGGGACTCAAGGGCGGCGTGTGCAATTGGCCCAAGGGGCGTGGCGTCGGTGGCACCAGCCTGATCAACTTTATGCTTTACACCCGAGGACACCGTCGGGACTATGATGAATGGGCGGCGGCCAATAACTCGGGTTGGTCTTACGACGAGGTGCTGCCTTACTTCAGGAAATCCGAAAGGATTGGCATACCAGATCTATACAAATCCCCGTATCACGGCCGCAATGGTCCCCTTGATGTCCAGTACACGGACTACAGGTCGCAGCTGTTGAAGGCTTTCCTCAAATCGGGCAGGGACATGGGCTACGACATCACCGATCCCAATGGCGAACACCTGATGGGCTTTTCCAGGTCCCAGGCCACCATAAGGAACGGCAGGCGTTGCAGCACCAGCAAGGCCTTCATCCAGCCCGTGATACAACGGAAGAACCTGCATGTCTCCATGAAGAGCTGGGTCACCAGGTTAATTATTGATCCTCGCACCAAGACCGCCACCGGAGTGGAGTTCACGAAGCAGCGTCAACGATTTGTGGTGCGGGCCAGGAAGGAGGTGATCCTGTCTGCTGGAACCATTGCCAGTCCCCAGTTGCTGATGCTATCCGGCGTGGGTCCGGCCGATCACCTGAGGGAGCATAATATCACTGTGGTGCAGGATCTTCCAGTGGGCCACAACCTGCAGGATCACATAACTCTAAATGGACTGGTCTTCGTGGTCAATGATTCGACGGTGAATGATGCCCGCCTGCTGAATCCCTCGGATATCTTTCGGTACCTTCTTGCTGGCCAGGGACCCTACACTATCCCTGGCGGAGCCGAGGCCTTTGCCTTTGTCCGGACCCCCAGCTCCAGCTTTGGTGAGTGGAATCGATGAGAAATAGGTGGTAAATAGTTTTGTAATGAAGATTATCCCACCCTACAGCCAAGGACTATCCGGACATGGAGCTGGTCTTGGGCGCCGGCTCCTTAAGCGGCGATCGCTTTGGCACCATGCGTAATCTGCTGGGCATTACAGACGAGTTCTACGACACCATGTTTGGTGATCTGCAGAACAAGGAGACCTTTGGCCTGGTTCCAGTGCTCCTGCGACCCAAGAGTCGAGGTCGCATATCGCTGCGCAGCCGCAATCCCTTCCACTGGCCGAAAATGGAGCCCAATTTCATGCAGCATCCGGACGATATACGGGCCATGATCGAGGGCATTGAAATGGTAAATACTGATTTAAAATTAATTTTATCTGCAGGATTCTGAATGTTTGTACTCATATTTTTAACAGATCCTCCAATTGGCCCGAACCAAGCCAATGGTCAAGATGGGCACTCGCTTCCATGCTCGTCCCTTTCCCGGCTGCGAGCTCCTGAAGTTCGCCAGCGAGGAGTACTGGCGGTGCTGCCTCCGGAGATATGGATCCAGTTTGCAGCACCAGTCGGGCACCTGCAAGATGGGACCCTCCGAGGATGCCACCTCCGTGGTGGACTCCCAGCTGAGGGTCCATGGAATCCGGGGACTCCGCGTTGTAGACGCCTCCGTGATGCCCAATGTTCCCGCTGGTCATACCAATGCCATTGTGATAATGATTGCCGAGAAGGCGTCGGATATGATCAAGGATGCGTGGCGCATGAGGACCACTCCTTTGACAGCCTAAATCTATCCCTAAGTTTATTATTTATTTTATAGCTGTCGCCCCAAGTCATTAGGTTAAGTCTGTGATAAACTAAAGCTACATAGTTATAGGTTATTTTTGGCTTGAAAGTTGGGTTTCTTATGCAACGATTTTTCCCCTTGTGATTGGTGACAGAAATGAATTTGTGTTCAATGTACTGAAATAATTTACTAATACTTTACAAAAATTAATTAAACTATATAATTTTATTCAAATTTTGTTGGAAAACCAATACAACAATTCCTTACATTCGAATTTGGGCGCTACCTTTGAAAGCTGGTCAGCTGGCGAAAGCTTGGTATTTGTTTTTTAGCAGCCAGACTTTGTTGTTAGCCACTGAGAGCTTTTTTAAATGTAAATGTATAAGGTGACCAAACTCGTAAAAACTTGTTGAAGTAAGTTCTTTTTTAAATTATTATATTTGCATTAAGAATAATCTTTTTCTCAGAGTAATAATTAGCAAAAGTCGTTCGTTCCTAAAATATCTTTATTTATCTTTAGTTGTTGAAAAAACAACCTTAAAGGCGGCGCCACTTATTTTACGTTAGCCTCTACATAGGTGGCGTGTTTTACGTCTTCCTTTACGTACTTGTAACGTATTTCGTAAGGAAAACTACATTTTGACTTGCTGCTGTTTGGCCGCAGCAAACTTTAAGTTCCCGTCTGGTGCAGCCAAAATAAACAATGTCACGCACAGGCATTTTAGCTTTCACATGGGACCGAGTTAGACGGTAATACCAAAGGCTTTGCGTGCCACGTCGTGGATTGTTTTTAATGACCGCTCGCCGGGTAATTGCTGACCCCGCTTCCCCTCTGCAGCGGAGACAAAGGCGTCGCCTAGCAACCGTCGCGTTTTAGAGGTTCCTTAACCCGGCAATAAAATTAACCCACTTTGTCTGGCCGCCTGCGTTTGAGTGCTCTTATGTGGGGCCACGGCCACGTGGCGTATGAGCAATAAGTTTAATTAAATATTAAAATCCGAGACCAGCGGGTGTTACTATATATAGGTTACCACAAGCGAGCACTACTCTTTAATACTATTTTAGGGTGTAACAAGTTCTTTAAAAAATATGTATATAAAACTAAAATGATTTTACTGAGTGACGCCACACACAATTTTGAGGAACTTAAATAAAGATTTATGTTGATTATTTGTTTTTTTATTTAAAATTCTGTAAGAGCTTATCAATGAAAATCGTACTTTTCAGAACTTGAAAAGTATTTGGTTAAACGTCTAACGCTTGAGGGCCTTACGTTTTCGAAATTGTTTTTGTGAATTTTCTACCAAAACTGAAACCCTTTAAATCAAAAGAATGCCCGCATTGTTCAATAAAATATTCAAAGGGATGCCAAAATATAAGACCAGCCTGGCTTTTTGTATCGACTTACGGACATTACTTAAATACCTCGACTGGAATTATTGAATGTCGGTAGGTGCGGTGCGTATACGTAATATGGGCGTAGCTCGTATTTACGGAAAAATATTTATGCGGATGCCTGTCGATGTCATTTTGAATCCCCCATCCGAATTACACTGATGTCGATGGCCAAAACATTGTTCAATGGTGCCACATTGTTGGGCTTAGACTCGAAATTCACGCTGCAGCCACAAAAACAATCCAATTACCCGCTCGGTTCAGTGCAGCTTTCGTGCTAATTGCTTTGCAAAACACTGGGGTCAATAATGAGAATGGAATCTGAACGAGAGTGCGCTTTGATTGCTGGTATTTTACGATTCTGTGCGGGTAATTGGAAAGTCAGTAATGTATTGGGCAGTAAAGTGACCCATTTAATTCACCTTTTCACCTGGGGGAAACATTTGAGTCAACAAATGTTTCTCATCTGCTTTTTCTTAGCTTACGTTTTCAGGGGGAGCGCCAAACGGATGTCACTCAAGTGAACCGACTTGAAGATAAGGGAAAATGCTCAATTTCAGTGTCGTTTAAATGCAAAGCAGCTCATTGAGGTTTTTTTCCCATGCTTCGGCGTTGATTTAATTAGGAATCTTATGACGTGCGAAGGCGACTGAATACTAAATGGGTCATAGGATGCCATGCTTCGTGGACTGTGCAATCAGGTCAGATATATCTGCAGCCTGGTGTGTGTTTTCTTGCAACTGTGCAAGCTTTTCCCTGAAGCGAAGCATTTTATTTTATTTGACTTTCCATATGCTTCACTGGCTGCCAGACGAGCCAAAAGAGTCTCAAGGGGACAACATTCTCTATTGATTGTGTGTTTAAAGTTAGTTTTTATTCCAATAAAGTTTTAAATAAATTAAATTTATAAAATTTCTAAATTTAAAAATAAATAAATATTATAGCTTTTAAAATATTATTCCAAGAATATATGAAAACAAAAATACCTCTTTATGAGATCCATAAGAAGTAACTAGTCTAGTTTATCTATTTCAGTCTTCTAATGAATAGTTACAATACAAAATTGTTAATAATAAATAGTTATATAGAGCACTTAGACCTTAAATATTTATTCTTGAAGACAAACGGTCTCGAACTTAACCGCTACCGTAAACTTTCTAAGCTCTTAAAAAACTTTGACCACTTTTTATACTATCTGCTCCTTTCTTATTTTATCAAGGGCTTATTTGCAAAAGAGCTCGAAGCACTCGAAGAATGCAGCGGAAACTGTGAAGAGTTGTAAAGTTCGCTACAAAAAAATTAAAAGCGTCCAGGGAAGTCTCAAGCACCAGGCAGACAGCCAAGGGATACGATAATGAAAATGGATACAACGTTCAGGTTTAGTACTTACTTTAAAAATGTTCTTGCCACAGAAAAGGAAAACTTCAGCTAGTGCAGGAAAAAATAAAGAAAGAAATTGGCGGAAAGTTTTTTGCTTTTGTGTGCAAATATTTAGCACGGAAATTGCACTTGCAAGCGGAGTTGCAGTCCTTGAACAGGAATCAAAAAAGAATCCCGCTGCGATAATTAAATTCACACAAAGAGGAAACGAAACTTTTGTAAGCGTTTCGGAATGCAACGACTAATTGTACCGAAGAGTAATGAAGAAGGCACAATTTTTCAATTTGTCACAACTAAATGGTTAAATTACTTAGCCCTAGTCAAAGTTCAAACTCATGAAATAAGTAAAACTTTTGCCAACTTCCTGCAGGGAAAGTTCTAGCCTCGATTCCAGGACATATGTCGGTGTCAATACCAACGGAATTTCAGCGAGTTTACGAGGCAATTCAAGTTAAAGTCATTTGGCAAAGTACACGTCAAGGCGGTAAGTGCTCGAAAAATATGGCAGCCTAGGCCAGAAGGGCGTTATAATTTATGGTAAGCCAATAAAAATAATTGAAAAGCATTAATGCCACGCAGCCTGAGACGGAGACTAAGCCTGCCAGCGCGCTGGTTAATGGCGAGCATTGAACTCGAACAGAGCCCGGAGAGTTCGGTTCAGAAATGTCCTTGTCTGGCTGAAACAAAGGCCACGCCACTCTCCATGTGCCTCCATCGATTTCTGGGAAGTGAAATCGGAGCTGGCACTAACCGGGCCACTGGAATATTCAAGTAATGGCTTGCAATAAAAAAGGAGTCGTAAAAAGCGGAGAGAGTAGCGTCTGCCGACCAAGTCAAAGTTGAAGGAGGCCTGCTCGTGTGAAAGGTTTGAAATAAATAAAATATTAGATGCGGAAACTGCTGTATGTATTGATTTGCCATAAAGTCCATGGTAGGTATAATGTAAAAAAATAAAAACAAATTTGTTACGACTCCCCTAATATTGACAGCCAAAAAAAAAAAAATAATACAAGTTCTAAGAGTGAGCAATAAATTCTTCTACAAGTGTAGAGGAGATGGAAAACTTTTTTACATACATATTTTACATTTTTTTGTTTACATATGAACTTAAAGAATAAATATTTTTAAACCAATAAAGTCTTGGTTTTTTACTAGTTTTGAGTTTGAGTTTAATCTTATACCCATTGAAACTAATTTCTAATAATTCCTTCTAAAAATCTAGGGTTACAACTGACTTAAATCTTTCACTTGTACTTCACTTTAAAGAAACACTCTTGGCGTAGATGATGGTCTCCGAAAAGAGCACAACTTTTTTAGCTCAACTTCTATTGGGATCACATCTAAACCCCTTTGGCCTGTCGATGTGCCAGGCACTTGACATAAGGCCAGTGGAGTGACAAACAATTTGCCGTTCTGGGCTACGTTTTTGCTCCTGTTCTGGCCACATCAAAGAACAAACCGCCGGGCAAAAACTTTGATTGAAAGGCGGAGCAAGGGGTCGGACTGTTTGGCTAAAACAAACTTGCTGATTGAGTGATTGGCCAGAGTTTCTAGCTCTCAAATCTGAGTACAATGGCATTGATTTAATTTAAGGCTAAATAAGCCTTTTCCAGACTCTAAAGTCTAAGCTTTAAGGCGAAAAACGCCTTGAAAAAAGCAATTAACTAATTAAAATTGCTTGTGATATTAGGCCATAAAAAAAAAAAAAAAATGTCATGCAATATAATCTAATTTATTTACGCAAATGCTTTTAGGACCTTAACCCATTCTACGCCAAACTGGTGGCTTTCATCTCTTGGGCAACAATAAGCTCTCCAAATACATCAAATTAAAGCAGCGTTAGCAAATTTCGGCTTTGAATTCTGGGCCATAAATCAAACCCCATTTATTATGACATTCAGTGCGAATATTCTTATATTTTATTTCCGAGTTTTAACCGAGCTAATGCAGCAATACCCCCGAGTATCTTCAAAAGGGATTTCCCCCTACATACGGCCCACACACGTACGCCTACATATTTTCAGAGCTTTTAATGGTTTAATTTATTAACTTCGTAAAATAAAAGTGTGAGTCTGGGATTACATTTGAATTATTTATGACGGCTGTTGGGGTATATAAATGCCAAAACCCAGTGAACATACGATTTGCGCGAGGGGCTCGTGTGTGTGATTAGCATCGCTCCGAAACTGGCTCTTGTTTAGCCAATTAGCGATCCATTGCCTAAATTAATAGCCAGACAGGCATTCGTCATGTGGAAAATTGCTCAATACTACTCCCTTATCATCGCCACCCTTTATGGCTCTCAACGAATTTCCCTGGCGGTGCGTATATAATGCAGAATAAATTGTAATTTCCTGCTTTAATTCGTCCCGGGTGTCCATATTTGCCATTTGGTATGCTGCCAATTTGGCCAGTGATTCTGTCCGAAATAATTTATGACTAATTTATTGCCAACTCCATCTATAAATGCCTGTTGCTGCTGGCTTCTGTCAGAAATATATGCCAGAAAAACTTTACTGGCTTTACATAATTTGGTAACTTTGATTGCCTGAAAAAAGTTTAAATTACAAAACTATTTATTAACTGGCTTCTTGGGTATTTAATGTGAAGCTTGTTAAAGAATTAATCCAGAAAATGGCTTTGTTTTAGAACTTATTATATTTATTATATATTTCAATCATTTTAAGCTAATTAATTCATATTGAATATTTATTCTTTTCGTTTGCTCCTGATTAAATATTTAGCTGAACCAAAAAAGCATTTAAAGCCTTCACATCCCAAGCCCGCCCACTGCTTTTCCAGCTGCTAACATGGGTGGGCAAAAGCAAATATTTACTTGCCGTGTTTTAAATTAGGGATTTCGGCTGCATGTTTACGGCTACCACAACTCACAGCTCACGGACACGTGCCCGTTTCCCATCCCGATTCCCATTCCGCTTCGGTCTCATTTGGGACCAGGTGGCGTTAACCCTTGTAGTCCTTTGTTGACTCGTCGCTGGGCGCCTTTTCATTAATTTTCAGATGCAAATGCAGCGCTTTTGGCCGAGGTTTCTGGTTGCCCCAAAATGGAAACCCACATCCATACCTTTTTTTACCTTTCATCACTGAAATACGCTTGTTGACAGTCCCCTAAATGGGGTTGGGATTACAAAGGAACTGCTGAAATTTATTTGCTTAATAGGTTTGTTAGCTAACATAAGAAGATTTCTTTTAAGAAAGTAATTAATTTACTCCGCATTTTATTCTGTTGATTTTTAAATTAAATAGTAAGTGCAAACTAAAAATAACTCTTGTAAGTTGTATTAACTGGGGGTCAATTGGTGTTCTGCCTGCTTTAAGCCATTTTGTTGCCTGTTTTGACTATTGACTTTTCCACGCATAATTACGTAGCCGAAAAGCGCATCGGAAAATGGGGAAATGGAAATGGAGGGAAACTGACTTGCAAATAAAAGGATCGTTTGAAAATCAAGCGGCCAGATAAAGTGTGGGCTTAACTAGGTGGAAAGCCTAATTTATTTGCCGAACAACTGGCGGCCTCGCCGTATAAATAAAAGGTTTCCTATTTTTTTTAAATATTTCTGATGACTTTTTATTTTTATATAATTTATTTATTTATGCTTGCATTTATTAGCATTCATTTCCTTTTAGTAATATGTTCACTTAAATAAAAATAAAATTAAATACAAAGGAAAAGTAAAAATACCTGATTTTAATTACACAAGTCTCATGATTTACTGTTTCAATTACACGTATTTTAACTTATTCATGTCTTAATTTGTCTGTGTCAAGAGCATTGTGATTCTCCTGTTACCACGTTCCCACTGGACACAGGTAAATTCGGCAATATCTGCCTGCTGCACGGTGGCGAGAGGCTTGTGAGGTCGTAAATAATCGCTGGAAGTAAAAATAATACCACCTCATGTTCGGAAGACCCTTGAGCCTGCTTCGAACATGCATTAGCCATAAATATTTTGACGCTCTGAGTGGGTGTGCCGGCATCCTAATTACATTTTAATGCCCCGACATTTGGCAGATTTTATGTGAATCGGTAACGAGCTCCTTACGCCCTGTTGCAATGATGATGTGTCAGGACTTTTCTTAGCAAAAAATTCCAGATAGCTGAAGAGCCTGTATCCAAAATGTAAATGTCACCCGATGGCTGAGGTTATTTTAAACCTGTGACGACACTCCTTCTTCCAGCAACTCAATCAATTTGCGCCGACTTAACAATCAATAAATGAAAGCGAGTCCTGTTCGGGGATTGCCTCGGATCAGTTAAGAGCACGATTGCCCGCAGCAACCCAATCAGCGAAAGTAAAAGCAAAGTGCTGTTAAATTATGAAACTTCCCCCGACTCGCATACAAATGAGGTGCAAATATGTATGCCCTTCGTGAACAATTCGAGTTGAAAGGGAAATTCGGCAGCGGAATTAGTTAAGTTCACTTTACACAAGTCTCGGAAAGTGTTTTTAAAGTTTCGGCATGAATTAGTGAAAAACTTGTAACCACAGGCTGTAATTAAATATGCAAATTAATGTTGAATCGAATGAGAATTCGCGAAAAAGGCAGTCTGCAAATGATAATTCGCTTCCATAAATTTAAACAAAGAAGGTACCCCAGCGTTTTCGTCAAAGAGGCAACATTTTCCATTTAGTTGAGTGGAAAATATATTTGCATTTTATTAACTCACACTCGCAGTGCGAACTTAAGCTTAACTGAGGCAGAGATTATATATAAGAGAATGAAAAAAGGCATTTAAATATGTATACTCACGACCAATTAAATTGAAATGTGCCAGGATTCAATCTGCATTTCAACTGTTCAAAGTCACTCACTGATTACTTATTTTACCATTTTGCGAAGACTCAAACTTGACTATCAAGTTTCTGGCTTGTGTGGTTACCATGTACCACAGGTATGCAAATTAATTATACGCCCTGTTGGCACAGTGACTTCGCTCGGCTCGTATTACTTACTCTGTTTGCGTAATAATTTCATGTGGCCCGCAGCATCCGTAAATTGTCCAGGGAGGGATGTTTCTCTTATGCAAATATTAGCCATTAGGAGCTGCAGGCTATTTGCCTGTTTTGCTTCATTTTAAAAGTCTTAAAGATGCAACAGCATTAAAATAAAGCCATAAATATATGAATGTAAATTCCTATGCTTTCTTTATTAGTTTCTTTTTGGTTAGAATATTTTCTAAAAACCCCAGAAATTCATATTTTCATAATTCATAAATTGGAACAAACTTAAAGTCAGCTATATCTTTATTACATATTTCTGAGCCGACCCAAATACGCTTCGCTTATTTGCCTTCATCGTTTTCTACCATTTTTATTTGGCCTAACTCCCGGCCGATGCCCGGCAGTATCCTTTGGAACTGTTGTCTGACCCACTCCAGCAGGATGTTCAAGCAGAGACGCTGTCAACAGCCCCGAGGCCTCGGGCTCTTCAAGGGATACTGACTGCGTCAATGCGAGCGTGGGACTTAAAGGCAGGAAGACCTTAGGTTTTGGCGGCTGGAATGCGCTTGGATATTGCCTGAGAATATTCCCCTAAAAGGTCCCAGAGCACACGAAAATATTTGTCAAAATCAGACACAAAATTGAATGGCCGCCGCTAGCCTGAGGATATCTTCGGCTTATTGGCAACTGTTTAAATCAATTTCTACTGACTTGTAGGTTTTACATACATGGAATTATGAAATATTTAAAATAAATTAATAAATTCCTTGTAATATTATAAAAAAGGAAAACTTAATTCCTTGGCTCATTAAAGGCAAAACGTATGCGCTGGCAAGAATAAATATTCCATTAATTTCGTATAGATTTATTTACACTGCCCGTCATTGGGGCACTCTGGCAGGAGCTGGAATTGATTTATTAGAGGCTCAACTTTGGCCCAGACAATGATAATCTGCGCATAATATGGAACTTCCCTCCAGAGAAGGGGACCAATGATTAAGCACTAAACAATTGATGGTATCAGCCGAGCTGCCTTCGCTTTCTTGACAAGGGTTCCCGATGTCAGAGTCAAGGGCAAATCGTTATATAGCCAAATTTGTATCTAGAATGCAGAATGGGATGTTTTTGCTTGAGAGTATAATTTATAATTTATTTTCAGCTGCAAAGTAATCCATAAGAGAATAATAAAATTAGTTGTTATTTAATATCTCTTTGAGTAAATTAATAAAATAAATTACTTTTGATATATGTAGATAGAAAAAAGCATTTGATCAAATCGAAATATAATTAATTGCACTAAGTAAATAAAATAATGTCAATTTACCTTTAACTGTGAAGAAGAACCAGCCGGCCGGCAGATGCAGCTCGCGTTTTCGCCTTATGGGAAATTAAATTTCCTCGGCATCCTTGCGGTCGTAAATCAACAATGCGACATTTTGGTTGCCAGCAATTTTGCGGAACCGCAAAGGTATTTCCATTGTGAGCCCTACGGTATACCCAAGTGATGTATTAATTGCTATGGGTATTAAGTGATACCAATTAAGAATTTAAGAATGAATAAAAGACAATTTAACCTTTTATTTATATCTCGACAGATCCCTTGCATTGTTGGGCTTAAAAAATGAATATCCCTCAAAATTATGTTAATCACAAAAGTTGATGAGAACGCTTGGCTTATGATTGTTTTGGTTTTATTTGCGGGTAAAATGCCAAGTTTCGCTGCTTACTGTCACTCATTTTCACTGAGCAAATATGCAAACATTGTGGAAATCCGTACACATGCTTCCTGCCAGCTTATCCGAAATGTGTCTGAGCTGGCTCATCTGAAGAGTGTTGGGTTTAGCTTGGGGTAACTGGGGATTCTGCGAAAAATGTATTTTTTATATGTATACATATAAATTGAAAAGGTAATTTACCCTTCATTGCACAAATAATTTCAGATTATTATTCTATGAAGTGGATTTGTGGCTGTCGTTACAAATTTCTGAAAGTGGAAAAGCATGCCTGTCAGTTGGCATTATCCCTTGCCGTGGTCTAGGCCCTGGAGAAGAAACTATCTACAGCCCATGTCTTTGTTCATCAAACAAAGACCTTTCGGGCAAACTTGTAAAAAAAGCTTTATATGTAGATAGCAGTAGAAAAGTTACAATTCCTTGCCTCTTTTCGAAAGAAAGCTTATATTTGTTTAAGGTTTAGCTATGGAAAATCAATTCATTCAATATATATTGCTATAAAAGCAAATGTAAATCACACTTGGGGTAGGGTGGTCATAAAACATTGAATATGCATTGTTTATGTCAGAGAAACGGACACGAATTGATTTAAATCAGATGCGAAGCAAACTTGAGCATGATTTTCTGCGAAATTGTCAAACTTCTAGATGTCTGGCATACAAATGAAGCGACAAACAGCATCCTCTTGGCAAATGTCCTGTTAGCAGCCAATAAGGCGTGGCCCTTCAAAAAAGGGAATCCATTGTAATGCCTCATTATGCCGAGAGTACAGTCTGGCCGGGACTTTTATTGTGCCTCGTGATTGTGGCAACATCTGGCCAAAGGACTCTGCCGCACAATGTGCCTGTAATTGTGGCGGAAACGGTTGAATGGAAATGGGATATGGAATATGGAGTATGCTCTTGGCTTCGATCCAGCTGGCACCAACCGAAAATTGCGGTTACGGTTGAAACTAACATTGAACCATTTTAATATTTAAAATATCATTTAACTTTCCCAAATAGAACGAACACAGCAGGTGGATGGAGTTGTGCCCAGCTGAATAATTTAGGAGTCGCCCAAATGGGATAGGTTTTGAAACGCTTTCAGTCCCAATTACTTAAAATAGAAAGCCTTTAAGGTAGGCCATAAGATATATACTTTGTTGTAGGAAAATATAAACAAGGAAAGTACAAAGAAATACCTTTACATGAACGTCTTTCTCAACACTGACAAGTTATTAAGATTTTCTTTTGAAAGATTTCACAAAAACTTACTTTCCAAGATTACATTTTTAAATTGGGTTTCCAGGAATTATGAATAAATTCTGATTCAGCGGCTTCATTAATTATTCATTCGATTTATGTTCTCATCGTCGCGGGACAACAATAAAAGCTGAGCGGTGCCGAGCGGGGAGACAAGCAGGAACAGCATGAAAATAAGTTAAATTAATTCTCACGCTGTTAACCTCCTCAGAAAGAAGGACGAACTGGAGACTGCCGCAGAGCACAAAGCAGATTAGGGTGCCTGACCTCAAGGAGCAAGGAGGACGTGCTCGTTGGGAGCGGCATTAGCTCCCACGAGGCTAATGACAAGCAGCGTTTCCCCAGACAGCAACGACATTCTCGGCTGTCATTTTTGGGGCATTGTGATTTTGATTTGTAATGGACTGGCGCTGATCCTCTTCAGATTTCGCCTAATCCCTGCTTATTCCGCTTATGCAAATTATCACTCGCTCTCAACTTGAGCCACTTAATTGTAGATAATGGAGACTTTTCAACCATAAAAAATAAGTCTAGATTAAAGTTGTCCAATCGCTGGCCATGTTCGTCTAGCTCTGGGCTTAAGTGAAACACAATTTGTTATGTGTCCGACCCGAAAGGTTCTCATATCCAATCTGACACTGATCAATGATGTCAATTTCTCACCTGCAGAAGGGAAAGCAAGGTGGAAACACGCATTTCTCATGGGAGTTTACTGCAGGGAAATTACTCAGGAAGAAAATAAAAAGCAAGGGGAATGATGAACAAGGTATTTTATTGAGGAAAAGTTAACCAGTCAATAATAAATTATTTTTAAATTAAATAAAATGCTAGATATATGTAGATTAAACACAAACACCACTTTATGCAGTAAATTAGACCTGGCTAGATATGGTCTAAATTATATATATTCCCTTATAATTTCACCTAAAATTATACAGTCTCCAATCCCAGTAGGTAAACACCAACATATGGCTGATTCTCACCCGCAGCCATAACTCAACTGCCAGTTGTTAAAATGTTGTGACATTAGATGGTGTTTTGGACAATTAACAGCCATAACATTTGCAAAGGCTGAAACAGTTGGCTGGCGAAAGTTTCAACATAAACTGGCGAAGGCATAAATTTCAGGACTCGGTCCTCAGGCTGAAAGGACGACAGTCACAGGACGCAACGAACAGCCTCTGCCTTGTACCCGCACTCATGGGATGTGCATTCCTTCGGGCTGTCTTGACACTGAGCAATGTGAGCAAGTGTCGGGCCAAGGAACAAGGACATTATCGCCAGGGGCCTCAGCCTCATCCTCCTCGTTCGCCACCCCAAGGATTTGGCATGCAGGCAGCTGCTCCTTTTGGATCTGGGCGATAGACATTCCAGGGCACTATCGCTGAAATCAGTGTGGCTCCCCGGCTCCACAGAAGGCCCCACCTTTGTCGGCTTGTCTCTTGTCTGCTGCCTGTTTGTTAATGATGATGACAACCCAAGTCGGTTGTGCTCCTGTCACCATCCACTTGACATGTTCAGTGACGCTTTGTCCCGCCATCCGTCTGTCCTTTGGTGTGTCTGTGGTCATATCGCCACAGACATATGTCAGCCCGAGTTTGAGTGACTGAAGCCCAGAGTCACACGTGGTCTCGGATCCAAAGATGGCGACTCATGCTCGTCACGGATCGCAGATAACATATTCATGTGAACACGTAAACATTTAATTTTAATATAAAGATGGGTTACTCGGGGAATTAGGGAATTAGAAAGGAAATTATTCAAGGAAATTATGTGAATTGTTATGAAATTAATAAAATAATACTTTGTTTACGTGTATTTTTGTTGTTTGTTATCCCACAGTAATTTAAAAGCCTTCGACCTTTTCCTTGAATAAAATTTAAAAAGTCTTTGCTTAATTCTTGCAAGATAAATTAATATAAACAGATTTATAAATTTCAAAGCGGAAATTAAAATTCTTGTCTATTTTAAATTTCCTTACATTCTTTCCAATTTGTGCCTACATTGTAGTTCCTGGCACAATGACCGGGTTAAATGCGTTTTTATTTATTTGTGGTATTTCCTGCGCAGACTCCGTATCCGATTCCCTCGGCAGCGCAGTCTCTGCCTCAGTCGCTGCCTCTGCCGCAGCTGGCGAGCAACAGACGACTATAGTTGGCAGATCCGATGATACTATAGCTCAGTAGACATGCGGCTATTAAAGTCAAAGCAACTGGCAAGGACACAGGAAAACTCAAATGAAAATATGCCCAATATTTTTACGAAATATAAATGCGATAAATATTTCATTAAAGATTTAGTAAAAGTATTAAAAAAATTGGTTTCAACTCTATCTAATGTATCTTGTATCTACCAGCTTGAAGTTAAAAGTAATTTAAAATTAAGACCTAACTAGGTTTGCCAATTATGGAAAATCCAATTAATCAATATAAATTCATAACTTAAATTAACATAATTATTATATGTTTAAATATGTTTAATATATTACGTAAGAAACCCATCTAAATTGGTCTTGGTCCATCCTGCCAAATAGTTAAACATAAAACCGAAATTGGTTGAAATGTTCAGCAAATGACAGCTTACAGCATTTGAAACATTTTCCTCACTTTTTCCCTGTCAGAATCATTTGTAGTTTCCGCTTTTTCAATTTGCCAAAAACAAGACAGATATGGTTTTTACTCGGAATTAAAACTGCATGATTTCAATTTAACACAAAATCGTTATATGTTATGTAATGCATATTTTATTGAACTAAAAGTGGCAAAAAATGTTTTGACGAACCACAGGAAAGTTTACAATAAAATAAATTGAATTTAAAATAAAATGTTTCATGTGAGAAGAATATCACGAAACATATTTTGCTCTTAAATAAAAGATTAATTGTTAGGGGATTGTTTTCCGTATTTATTTATTTATTAAAAAATGCATTGCTATTTGTTGTTTTTGTTTTTAACTTTAATAGTCTCAAGTCTAGCGAATGTGGCGTTTTAATAATAGTAAAACCTTTTCCTTACCTTACATAAATACCTACATATTTCAGTTGATTCCACTCCTTCCTTGCACTCCGCGAGAATGACTCGTCGACTTTTGTCATTCGTGACGTGGCGGGGCCCTAGATATTCGATAGCGCTGAAAATGCCAACTAGATGGCGACAACCCTACAAATGTTACCGTCAACACCCCACTTTTCGGCGTCATCATCATTAACAACGGGAACCCGGTAAAGGTGTGGCCGCGCTGATTTGCCACATTTTAGCTCAATCGCTCGGGCACAAGGAGCCACTGCAGCCTGGCTGTTGGGTCCCGGATCCTGGCTTGCTCCCTGCTTCAAGCTCCTTGCTTCTGGTTCCTGGAGCAGCTGATGCTGACTGCTCGAGTCTGGGCCATAATGATGATGTTGCTGCTTCAGGAAAGGCAAGGAAAAACGGGGAATGGGAGAGGGTGGGTCATAGAAAAAAAAAACACAGGCTGCCTTGACATGCACACACAAACAAAAGCACATTTCTCAGTGTCACGACATGAGGGCTTGAAGGAATGCAGAGGGCGTTTGTTGTATTGTGCCGCTGTCATTGCGTCAGTTTGTCATTCTCCCGCTCCATCTGCTCCAGCTTTCTTGGGCCAGGCAAAGGCACTTGTTCTGTGCAACTCCGTTTTTGTTCTGCAGCGTCATCTGATTTGAGTTGTCTTTATCATTGACCTCACTCCAGATGCCAGATGGTGAAATGTCTCACTAAAAGCCCAGGGAAAGGAAATTTACTACATTTTGAAATTAATAAAAATCAAATCAATTTGTTGCAAGCCCTTTTGATTCAGACCAATTGGTTCTAGATTATTAAATTAATATATTAAATATAATACTGATTATTATTAGGTACTATATGTATATAGAAGTATTATTCATCATCTGGAATTAAATATCTTTTACTGAGCGAGCTTGCCCACTTCCTTACCAATCTGTTTTGCTTCCTTATTTAATCCTCGCTTTGTGCTTAGATTTCTTGACAGCTTATATTGCTTGAACTCCATCAACACTTCAAACCAAATTAGTTTTTCCAATAGATCCGTTAATTTAATCGGCAAATTCACTGGAAAACAGAACCATTGCTGCCCAGCTAACCGCAAAAGCCTTTACCTATTAGCCCATTTACAATCCTTCGGCCGCAAACAGGAGCCTCTGCGTTCCCAGGTATTACGGACTAGACCAAAAACGTGTTTATCATTTTAACAGCCAGCAATTTGAGGATTGATGTTGAACGTTTCAAAGTGCAAAACAATTTCCCATCCGAAACCCAACCCCATCCGCCGCCGCAAAATAGATTTCGAAATTGAAACGGGCGCAAGGAAACAAAAAAGAATGCCAAAGGCAAGTGGCAGGTTTTCGTTCCCTTCAGCCTCAAAAAGGATTTCCATGCTGAATGTGCGAGTTTGTTCTGTTTCTTGGCAGCAATTGGATTTCCATGTTTCCACATTGTTTGCGCCACTCAGGTGAGAAATTGACATCATTGATCGGTGTCAGATTGAATATGAAAAGCTATCGGGGGCGGCTGCCACATAACAAATTGAATTGCATAGATGGGATTTCTAGTGGTTTTCTTTCCGTTGAGCATTTCAATTTAAGTCCTACCCACCGGTTTTTGTGTTTGGAGTGACAGATGGCAGGGCCAACCGAATTCAACAGGTTGTAATAGCTTAAATAAATTGAATTTTTGCGATAGATAAAATAGTACTTTACCTTATAATGGACTTTTCTTGATAAAAGGTTTATTCTGTTGTTTCTTTCTTTATAATATTAAATGTTCAATATTTTGCAGAGTACCTTTTAAGTTTATTTAAAGATTTCTGTAGGTTTTAAAATTTTGTTTGCATTAAATCCGTTTTCCTTTTTCTTCATTAAAGATTTAAATTTCTTAGAAACGTTCATTCTTAGTTTTAACCCTGACTTGCATCTTTCTCTTGTTATTTTCTGATGTTCATTTCACTTTCTTTTTTTGCGAAGCAAGTAAATTAGAATTTCACCGTTGTGAGCTAGAAGAATTTATGGCTCTTGGTCCAATACACACACTCGTTCGCCTAGCATGAGACTTCCGAGGAGTTGGCGGCGGCTTACTGTGTCCTTGGGACCACGCGGCGTATGCGCAACCACCGCGATTTTTGCGTCTGATGAAAATGTATGCATACATGGGCGCCGCGACGTGGCGCCTTAAGCTCCTGGGCGAACGGAAAATTAGCATTCGTTGGCTGCCCGAATCCGCCCAGCTGCACTTTAATTTGCATACTTGATGGCGCCTTATAGTGATCCCGGAACATCTCCGCTGTATTGCTATATATTCCTGGAACGGCTTAGCACCTTCACGGTACAGCCTTCGATACATCCCTTTCCGCTCCGAGGAAACGCTCAAGGAATATGCAAAGTACTTTAGCTGACAGGATACCCCGGGCATATCCCTCTATTGTTATTGTCGCATGATGAATTATTCAGACGCCGAGGATTGTGTGCTCTCCATGGTAAATGGTAAATGGTATTTTTAATATTTAAACAGATCCACGATAATGGCCACGCCAAGAACTATTTTTATGTGCCACTTTGTGGCCAAGACGGAAATATTACCGGAGGTAATAAAAGTCAACATATTTTAGACTCTATTGTCATATTTAAGAGAGATTCTTGTCTTCTTTAAGCTTTCTGCTAAGAACCTTTAGCTAAGTAAATATCTAACCCGAACTCCATTTACTCGGGCCACTATTGGGTTCATTGTCTGCGAATCTCCATGATGTAAGCGTGTACTAGTATGTGGCAACCATTACTCAAGGGCTAGGACACTCTGTTAGGGGCATCTTGTCTTCTTGTCCGGCACGTATTGTAATATATGACCGGATAGGAGGACTCCGAATGCCGGCAGCTGGTCATCAAGTGGGCCGCCAGATGACCATCTGGCGCAGTGCCATTATTAATGATGCAATTGACATGACCCTGGCGGAGTGGCCAAGAGATATGTCCTCACATCAAAGGCCACTAGTTACGAATCGTCTGTCAATGGGCGAAAACTGTAAAGATATTTGGGAAATTAGATATAGTAACAGGAATATTTAAGAGTAACTGATTGTTGGATTCAATTAAATGTTATCTATATTTACTGCCGGTTCCTCTTCTTAACTATTATTTTTATATTACAATATATATTTCTTTGTAAATATATAAAATTATATCTTAAATTATGAATTAAATATTTTTAAAAATTAGGTAATAAAGTAAACAAGGTAATGGATATCTCATAGCCCTTTTAAGATAAAAATATTCTAGTATTCAAACTCACTTTCTAACCTTTTTCAATTGTATCTTTCTTTGTTTTTGTGCCATTCCTTTGTCTGGTATTCCACAGGTTTTCCTTTCGAACTTTTTCTTTGACAATGTTTGCTTTGATAATAGATTTTTCCCTTCTCTCTTGCTGTTTACCCTCCGGCTCCTGTGACTTTTCTCTCGGGCGACCAATTCAATAAGAATTTAGTACGTGTTGCTGGTCCCAATCGAGTCTGCTCCCTCGAATGTCCTTGCATGGTTTGCCTTCAGGTTAAACCTTGTTCTCATCACCAATATTGGGCGGTCATTACTGTTTGCCTTTGTTATATGTTTGGCTAATGGAAACACTGGAGACGCGGCTAATAAGATCACATGTGACTATTAAGTGGCCCCTAATGGAGCGGCCCAAACTAGATTGGCAGCATGCTAATTTCAGAGACGGGTCAATATTTGCTTCTTCTGATGAAAGTATGATATGGATGGAGGGAATCTCCAGCTACAACCCTTTATACTTTCCCTATATCCTCCATATCTGGGCGATATGAAGTGTGCCAGTTTTCCGGGTCAAAGCCTCGCCGGAGGGTGTAAAATTGTACATGCAGGACATCAATTCAATTTGTCGGACCTGGGGACAAAAAAAAGTAAAGTTAAAGTGGAACGGGCAAAGTAATAAATTTACAAGGAGGTAGAGATGGTGGAAAATCGAGGAAAACAGCACAAGCAAGAGCGGAAAATGAGCTGCAGCTTAGATAAGTAAGGCTGTTAACACTTATTCGGGGCAGGGAGCTGGCAGGAGCCCCGCATAAATTGTAACAGGATTAAAACGGTGTCGATGCTGGGCTGTAGTGTTATTTTTGCTTGAAAAAACCCCTAACTCTGCTGGGTGAAAGGCAAACATAAATATGCCGGCGAGGCTAAAGTTGTTGTTCAGAGTTGGCAACAGACTTTTCCTTCCTTGCCAACGGAAATATCAACAAGCCCGGCAAACGAGATGAGCGGCAAACAGAAAAGGGGGAAAGCGAAGATATTGCTCGGCGATAAGAAGTTGCTGCATTTTCCAACAACGTTCAGAATAACGTGTTTGCTTGACATTGTTGTTTCCGTAACATAAACTCAATGTAAAGGTGTTTAAGTGTGATATTTTAGTATGGGGTTTATCCAGAGCTTGGAAATGCATAAGCCTGGACCTAAAAATGATAGATGGAAATTTTTTGTTTAATAAACCTTAAGCCTGGCTCGAACCAGCTTCTCTGTTTAAACTATGCTCTCTTTTAAAATGCATTTCGTTAGTTTCATATTCCTTTTTGCTCTTTACTTAATGCTAAAACCTACATAGAACCACTCTCAAGCAGAGTCAGTCACTTAGCCAGGCTCTAATTGGCTGCCATTATCTTTTTGCCAGGTTTGTCAAGCGGCCACTTCCGTTTGTCGCCAATTCCCGGCACGTTCCCTCCATAAAGCTCAAGCTTCTTAAGCCAATGGCAGAGTGTTTATAATTGAAATCGAAGGACGGGGGCACCGGAAGTAGAGCCGAAAGGAGTTTCGCCCTGAGCGGATATAAAGCGATTTGACTGTGTGACAACTTAATTTCCTTCTCCACGCTTTTAGCCAGGTGCTCACAGGACATGGTGAATCGGTGTCTAAATTGCCAACATTAACACGGCCAAGAACAATGTCGTAGCCTTGCCAGCCGAGTACACAATTTAGGCTTTTATAATTTACTGACTCGGTTTTATATTGTTTGGTTGTGCAAGGAGTGCGAAGAACTCATTAGAGATGAAAAATGGTTGACAAATAATGACTAAGACAGGTAACCAGAAAGAGGGACACATCTGACCTGTGGTCGTCATAAATATTTTGCCACAAATTTGCGCAAAAATACCTCATAAGCAGGGGATACGAAAGGGGTCGATGAAAAATTGCGACTACCTTCGCATAATTTGCTCAGAAAAGGAAAGCCCCGGAAAGTGCCCTGGGAAATGGTGGCGGAAAAAGGAAGTTGGCTGGCTTACAAATTTGCATTGTGCAGATTGCTTCCGTCGGGGGGAATGTGTTTTGTGTATCTTCGGTATATCACACGCCCGCGGGTTCTTATCTTTTATTTTAGGCTCATTTTTCACGGCACTCCGGGTGGTTTTTCTCTGCGCACATGAAAGGATTTAAATTGTTTCAGAAATGAAAATGGGCTAACGAATCTATCATCTCCTTGTCAGAGGGACCTAATTTGCAAAAGGTTGCGTCATTATTAAAAACTCACCCTGGTTTTTCCCGAATGTTCCTTCAGTGGGTATTAATTTGCGTCAGAACCATTTGGCCAAAGTAAAATACAGATTTTAATTCACTTGTGCCAGCCTTTGTCTTACTTATTCAATTTCCCCCTATTCATTGCTTTATTTATGCCAATTTTGTTTTCAGCTAACAAAATTGTTTTGTATACATATTAATTGATTTCTCATGAATCACGAAATGTTTACAACGGACTTAATTAAATTAAAATTTGAAACGTATACGTATGAATCAGAAAAGTCTACATTATTCTACTTTTTATTTCAGTGGGAGTATAGTCTATATAATAAATTGTAAAAAACAAACAAACTAGAGGGAATTCGGCAAAAAAATAGAAAAATCTGTGAACAATTAATGAATTACCTTTAAAAGAAAAATTAAAATAAAACATTTGCTCTACTTGAATAAATTTAAAGGAAAAAGCAAAGCGCCCCATTTTAATTCGGTTTCTGTTTGTTTTGGAAATTGTTTACTTTTCCTGCTCAGGTGCTTTAGGAGCATATGAAACCGCCTCGATAAATATAATTTCTAGCAAATTAATCTTGTGGTTTGTGGGATGGAATTTTCACTCTGAATCATGGCTTTCTCAATCAGATTTTTGTATTATTTTTTGTTTATTTTGACTTTAAGGTTGAATTCAGCGGCATATTCCTCCCCAAAATATATAAATGTATATTCTGGATCAGCCAGTCCCAATATATAAACTTAGTTAACTTAATTTGTTTTAGGCTTTTATTGAATTTATTTTTTAATTTAATCAAATAATCAGCAATTAGGAAGCCGGTTACAAAGCTATACTAAAGTCTCTTCAAGCTGAAATTGACCATATTTCAACTGACTTAATTTCTGCAACAAAATATAACTGGGCAGTTATTTAAAATGCAAATGACTTTGCAGAATATGCCAGCCAAGTGGGATGGCGAGATTCTGGCCACAGAATCTCGGTCGAAAGTGCAGCTGCTTTCCACTTCATCGGCTTGGTTTCCAGGGCAATATTGTGGCTGCTAACTATAATATATAGTTGTCGGGTAAAAGTATAGCTGTGTCGTAAATTGCCTAGCCCAGGCAGATTTGTACACTTGGAGAAATATAATATATAGAAAATATATGTATTTGATTAATTCTTAGATGTTATAAAACATAGATGAAGTTTACATTTATAATCTTTCTTTAGGTTTTAATCTTTTGTTTCTAAATTTCTCTAAGATTTTTCTGTTACCATTTTTGTTTTATGTAAGTCCAGCCATGCATAAATTCTCTTCTTTGCGCCAAGATATCCTACTGAAAGGCATTTAATTGCTTACATTTATACCGCTCTGGTGCATCTTTTGCTTGCCTCACTGCCAGCTCCTATTGGATATCCGGTGTGCGGGCCTGCTATGAAATTGCCATGAAATTGCTACAAAGCCTTGTTAAATCCGTTTCTGTTTGTTCAGAATGCAGAATATTTGCTGGCAACCAACGGCTGCTGACAGCTGCACTTATTGGATTACACAAATTGAGTTGGAAGCAGCCGAGATACTTGATTTCCACATTAGTATCTTTACTTTAGCTTTACTTTTTGAGAATGTTGATTTATTTCGATATTTATTTGGATAGATTCCAGTTAGCGGAGAATTTCTTGATACAAATATTCAATTAAAATCTGCAGTATTAGGGATTATCTTTCAGAATATATATTAACTTTTAGGTTTAAAGCTTAGAAATCGCCCTGCTTCCGTCTCCTTAGCTTAAGGTGCAAAGACTCTTAGCGAGAAGGTACAAATAGTAGCGAACATAACTTAATTAATTAAAATTAAAGTTCCAAAGGCAGCTCATCTCATTCCATCCGCTGTTGGTTTTATGCTTTTTGTCAATTAGCTGAAAACCGCAGCTGAAGAAGCCAAGGCTGTCGAGTGGGCGGAACAAACAATACGGCCAGTCCCACGCGATGGAAAATCTGCGGAAAATGGGGTGGGCCAATTTATTAATTTACTTGACCAACAGGCAGAAGAGCAAAGTAAACCGTCCGGGAAAACATAACAATTAAATGTGCTTTCTAAGCCGGGAATTTAAGAAGGTGAGACGGCGACGAGTGTGAGTGTGTATGGGTTGGTATTAAACGGGCTTCAAGTACATCTGCTCGCTGCTCCTTTCACTAAACTAAAGCATGAGAGCCGGAAAATGCTCATCCATCCACTGAGAACATGAGAAGAGCCTTCATGTAGGTCAGTGACATTGAGTCTCATTGAAAGCTTTACACACCTGCAGCAGAGTGTCTTGGGCATCTAAAAGTACTCAAGATGGACGAGGATATTGCCTCTTGGTTGCAATGTTTAAATTTCAAATTAAAAGCTTTATAGGACAAGTTTTTTTCTGCTCAATGCATGACAATGAGGTAAAAGAAAGAAGTAATCCTTTTTCTACTGTAAGTTGTTTCTATTGAGCTAATTACAATTTTATTTTATATATTATATATACATACTTTATTTTACAGTTTCTAAAATTTAACATAGAAAAGCCAAAGGTTGGCAGATTCTTGTAGTCAAACTAAGACTAAAAATTACTATTGCAAATGCAGGAGCCCGCCATCTCTGTTGCACGATAATTAAATCCCCATAAAATGCGAGAACTCAGACAAACTTTCCTAATCGAATTGAGGATGCAATGCGGCATGTGAAAGTATGTGTAAAATGTAATCACTTTAAAAGCTCAATGTAATGGCGTCTTAATTAGGGAAGTGCCACAGATTGCACAGAATAACAATTCAATAGTTTTTCAGGGGTTGTAAAGAAATAAAAAGATACTACGTGTCCTTGCAACAGTTACAAATTAGTTTGAAAGTTTCTTGTAGCTAAATAAAAACTTAAAATGACACTGCACAAGAAAGTTACTTTAGTTTGGTTAAAAACTTTTCCAATTCGGGTTTTTTGTAAAACTGCAAACATGTTTTGGGTGAGGAAAGTGCCGAAACTTATTTATTGGAGATGCCTCAGATAGTATATATTTTTTAAAAAAGAAAATTTATCATACATTTATTAATGTTTCCTAGGTACATTTATTTTGCCGTCTATTCTGAATGGTTTTCTGTGCCACTGAAATAGAGAAACACCAGCCGAGCGATTCCCAAGAGAATCTTGCTATTTTCCAAAGTAATTGAGTATATAAAAGGCCTTAAGCAAGGCGATTTATATATGTGAGCTTTGATTTTGGTAATTAACACATGAAATTGGCATCTCACTTATTGAGGTAATTATTATCAGAATTAATGGTACGTTACGAGTAATTAAATATGTATTTTCCTTTTGCAATTGTAATTAATTTAGTATCAAGGATTTCCATGGGATCCAAATTCATTTCATCTTTCATTTTCCCTTGTAGCCTTTGGGACAAACTTTACATGCATGAATACCTGACACATTTTTAATTAATTTTCGGGTACTGCTCACAAACAGAACCCCAACGTGTTTCAGTTACATTGGGAGGCCACGTTTAAACCCTTGTAAATCCCAGGGTTGACTGTTTACTCATCGCCTTTTTTTATTGACTTTTTCGGTTTCTCTTTTGGTAAGTCTTGTGACATTTAATTAAAAGCTGTTGAAAATTTGCTCTCTCCAGTTTTTATTAATGCTTCAACCAGGCGTCAGCCATGAGTATTCTTTTTTTTACACTTCCTCATCTTAATAAAATTTTCAATACAGCGATAACGATATATAATGCTTTTATTCTTAAGTGATCATTAAATACAAAAAATTATAATCTCATCAGATAGTGTCTCGAGGTGAGAGCTCTCTTACACAATTCAATTAATCAGGATTGTCCACGTTATTTTCTCACAAATTCGTTGTTGTCATTTTCTTGATGGATGTGACATTGATTGTGTTTATGGCGAAACTGAAAGCAAGTAGCTACGATTCCAATCGAGCTATTTGCCTTTTGTTGACTTCTTAAAATCAAATAAATTTTTGAGCTTGTTGTTACAGAGACTCAAGTTTGCTTTGTTATCACATCAGCAAATTGATTATACGCTCTGTTGGTCCTGTGACAATTTGCACTCAGTCGTTGGCGACTGAGGAAGTAGGACGGAGGACACATTACACATTACTCCCACTGCCCCTCTGGTTTCTCTGACAATTTGACGTTGCCCGCAGCAAATGGAAAATGGAAAGCCGAGCAGGGGAAATGTGGGAGGAAAATGTCAGTGAGGGAAATGTTTTCCCTTAAATGCTGGGGGCTACTCGTTTACTTTGTTTAATTTTGACTATTAATATACTATATAAATGAGTTTATTTGTGTTCATATATATCGCGCTCTAAAGTGTGACAGTCTTAATTGTATTTATTAATTAAATACACATACTTGGTGTAATAAAGGAACGCAGCTGTGGAAGAAAACATTAATCATACTTCATCTTAATTTGTGTTGCCATTAATTATTTCTACTTTTCTAAAGTATTACATATGTATATTCCGATTTATAAATTAGGTTAGAAAATACCTGCCAAAAGTTGTAGTTAGTTTTATTCCGCTTATATTTTTGGACATCAGTCCCAGTTTTTTTTCAAGAGATCTTTGTTCTATTAATTTAATTTTTCGGCTTCTCTTTATTATCGGATAAAAGGAAGCAGAGTGGTTGAGCTTCTCCTCCATTGTCAAGGCAACGAAACGCCTGTGACAAAGCGAAAAATGTGATAATAAAGTGCTGCCCCCCACAGAAGCATTGTTCCAGCCTTGAAGTGAGCCGAAACGAACAATTAAATGGTATTAACATTGTACGGCCAGTCCCTGACCAAACATAATTCCTGAAAATTATCTCAAATCTTATGTCAACTCAACTGCCTGCAGCGCACATTAAAGTGAGAGATGTATTTCAAGTTTTCTCTGACCATAAATTACAGACTGTTGTTAAATCTGCCAGTTTACCTAATGGTTGGTCGTAACTTTTTTATCTCAATTGGTAAGGAAAATAACTGACTGGACGTAAATATCATGAGTTTGAGCCTGGAGCTTTAATAAATATTTTACAAATATTCCCTAGCCTAGTGAATAACTGTAAGCAATGGATACACAAGTTAGAAAAGGTATTTAGGGTGTTTTCATTTATTTTGTTGTTCTCAAAAATATTTCTAAATATTGCCTGTTTACTGCTTAGGTTTAATTATTATTTAAAACAATTATGCACAAGGCCCAAGAGGCTTCCAAAGGTGTAAAGCTTCCTCTTGTGGTTTCATCCTCTTGGAATTCTCAACCAAACAACAAGTTAAAACAGCCAAGCAGATTAAATGAAAAACATAATGCCAAAGGGAAGACAGGGATGGATAAAGAGCACACTTCATGCTAACCAAACAATCCAATTAATTTTATGTTCTTTCCACATGTGTGGAGCTCTCGGGTATTCTCAAATGGCATCGTGTAAACTTGGGCTAATTAATGCGCCTGCTCAAAAATGCTCGACCATATGTGTGCGTGAGGAAATTAAAATTTCACCGGGAATTTTCGAAAATTATGTCTAAGCACTTAAGTAGGTGTTTAGAGACCCATTGGGAGGGGAAAACGAAAAACTTGAAAGCCTAATGCGGATGTGTTCCGCAGAGGGTGTGCGAGTATGCCAAGACAAAGTTTTCTCCCTGTCACCTGTGAGCCTCTGGATGAGACACGCCGGATGGGCCTGTTTTTTTGTTTTGCATATTCACTCTAGCAGTCTGTATCTCCTGTACACCGCTTGAGTTTGAAATTGTTTTGGGACCGGAAAAGCTCATCTAATTATGATAATCTTCTCACACTTGCCGAGTGAGATAAGCTGTGTGCCTTATAATTATATTTAATACTAGCTAGGTTGCTTTGGTAAAAGCCACACTACATATTACATAATCCATACTTAGGATAATATAATCCTTAGATTTTATTCAGCTACTCAGTTTTGTGACAGGTGTACAATATTTGGAACAAATGCTGTAATAGAAAATAATTATTAAATTTGAGTGCTGGCCATCTGCAATTCATGTGCAGAAGCCACTCTTATTTCTTAACAAATATTTTAGCAACCATTGCAAGAAAAGCTTTCGAAACTGGAAACGAACCGATGAAACTTTGAAACTACAGTTCCTAATTTGTTGAGTTCAGATGGCGAGGATACACAAGACTGTATGGTTGGCCTCAGACAATTAGATTGAGCAAACTAACAAGTTTCAAGTGTAACAAACAATTAGAATGTTGCAAAAGTTTCAATGCAGTCCATTTTCAAATGTTGTTTGCTTAGAATGTATAAATTTCCGCTTTTATTTTATTAAGCAACATTTCCCTGAAGCAATAGGTACCAATGAAAGCTTAACGATTTTTGCGGCAATCGAACTGGCACAATATAAATATTTGAAGGAAAATTAGAAGGTCAAAAATAACAAATAAGGTTTGCTTTCTTGGCTTAGGAATAGCTAGTTACAATAGAGCCCCTGACTCGATCTCCTTGTCATCACATTCTTTTTTGGGGAGGGGATACCTCCCCAATTCATATACAAACCCATAAAAAATATGTAAATCAAAAGTTGTCAGTTTGTAAAAATGTTTCACCCAATTTAAACAGTCAAAAGCTTCTGATAGCAGCATGCCAAAATGTTCATATGCGCAATTTTACACTTTTCCTCGCTCTCAGACACGTGATATTCGTCGACATTTGACGGTTGTAGAATGGCGTTTGATAGTCGAGGGCGCGGAAAATGTCAACTAGCTACCAGACAGGAACATATGCCGTGACATCATCATTTGCAAGGAGGATCTCAGGAAAGGAGTATAAGGGAGCAGCGCTGACTAACAAAATAGTTGCAACACCTTGGCAATTCCTCGTTTTAAGCTCCACTTAGGCCAAAAGAAACTGCAAATAAAAAAACTTTAACCCTGTCTGGGGCTGAACGTGTTGCAGTTTTTTTTTGTTAATAATGTGAAAAATGTTTCATTTTCTGACACATTGCATAATGTGAAGACAGCTTGGGGAATGTCTGAAGCGTTTTGTGTTGCTATCATTGCGTCAGTTTGTCATTCCTTTTTGCCATTACTGAACTTTTAATATCAACATTTCTTTCTGCAGCTTGCAACTCAGGTGAAGAAGAGATTTTTTAAGGTGATGCCAAAATAAAAGGCACAGAATTCATTTTACAACTTTTTGAAAAATATGAAATATAGTTATCTTGTAATTCGTAATGTTAAATAAATTTGAACAAAAATCTTTATTTTCTTGCAGGCAAAGGGTATTTCTTTTACTCTAAATCTTCATATTCCTGCTTCGGATTCTGTGAAGGAAGGAAATTAGAATTTTGATATGCTTGACTAGGAAAATGTATGGCTTTAGCCACACACAAGCTATGTCTGAATGGATGGAGTTGGCGGTTAATGTTGGCCTTGGGACCACATGGCGTATGAGCTGGAATCGCGAATGTTCTATTGGATGCGAATGTTGGCATACATTGAGGGAGTCTTTTGTACCAAAATTAGCATTCACTGCCCGAACTCGCCCAGCTGCACTTTAGATTCTTGGCAGCGTTTTGCAGCACCCGAAATGTGGAATTTTGTATCAATTTACATTGCAGACTTATTTTTATTGGAATGGGATTACTCTTTCAATTTTTGTTGTCGATTTTAAAATTTAAATTACTCAGACGTGTTTGTACAATTTATGCCATTTAAAGACATATTAAAAATACGTAAATTATGAAGGAGTTAAATTTGTCATTATAAAACCTAAACTTTAAACCTCAAATCCTATCATTCCCTTATACCACGCGCAATAAAAAGCATTCTTGTAAAGTTTCTAAAAATCATATCACAATTTTGTAGTTTTTCGGTTGCTTTATTTTCCAGCTCGACCAGCTGCTGCGACAGTCACGAATAGTAATAAAAGTTTGACGCCCATTTTCGGTATTTATTTGAAGTACGCTTTATAGGCTGCATTATAGCATCGACAATTTTCGCAAATTATTAACTTTTGGCTTTAAGAGAATTTCTCTAAGATTCCACCCGAAAAAAGTAAACTTGCCACATATGTGCCCAGAGTACAATTAATTTTACCCAAACACTTGTTTATACATACATCGTCTCACGAATATTCTGTGGCCTACTTGGAAGAAGTTCATCCTGCATGTTCCGGTCATTACTCAAAGACGCACATACACTAGAGCTGGCATCCTTAGGGCACGTACAGTAATATATGGCCGGACATCAGGCGGAATAGAAGCCGGAGCCATCTGGTGCATTGTCATTATTAATGGTGCAATTGACATGCTTTGCCAGAGCGGTCAATGACCTCGCCAGGACATGTGGCAGCTCTTGAAAATGTTCATTTAATTTGCATAATTAAATAACTATTTTTCTTAAAATGTTTAAAACGAAACATTTAAAATTTTGATGGCTTATTAAACAAACTCTCTAGTAATAATACCAGTGGAAGGATAATAAGAAGTACTTTAAACAGATCGTCACTTAATATTAAGTTTGCAACAGCTTAAAGCCTTCTACGTATTTAAAGTCTATTTCTTGGTAGTGCCCCTTAAGTAACCTTATTTGCCTTTGCTCTATTTTTGTGTAACATTTCGTTGGCCTTTTTTAGGGCGCCGCCCACAGTCTGATGCGTTTATTGCCCGCGAAATCGGCCGTGTCGCCGACAACAAAGAGGGTTGGACCAGACAGAGCCCACACTATGCATTATATTATAGTATATAGTATATACCGCGGCTTATAAATTGGTAGAGGGCCTCTGTGTGGGTTGAATGGCCTCGGCTAGTAGCAGCGGTAATTGAATAGGGAAAATGTGGCATAAACTCGCCCTTTGGTGTCTGAGTTTTCTGTTCGCTTGCTCATCGTGACCCAATTCCCGTGACAGGCTATCGATTTTCAGCCAATCAATGACAACAAGTGCAAATGAATCGAGCAGGCTTGACCCTTTTGAATCCTTGCTTGATCTTTGCAACCGAAGTCTTGTTATGGTCATAATTAAGTTTGCATTTCATTCACTTATCCTTGGAGAATTAAACTCAAGCACACAGTAAATATTTGGCATATATAATAAGAAAATGTTTTTTTCACTGTATGTTAGTCTAGCTCAATTTGGGGTCAACTAACTGGACGAACTCCCAACGCCTAACCACTTCAAAATGAGCAAAATAAGCTGCCACTATAGTAGCTCGGCCAGCTCATTAATTTTACTCAACCGAAAATGAATAATGACGCCAGACTGGGGGGTACTTGTGTGTAGAGTCAAAAGTTCCTTCCAGCCAAAAGTGTTTGGGAAGCTGTTTCACAGGATACCCGTACAGGATATTTTCCTGGTCATGCTCTGGGCTTGATTGTTCAACATTTTGGCAGCTGTTGCTTGTTGTTCGGTTAGTTTGCAGTAGTTTGCTGGTGTTTGCTCAAAGGAGCTGCAAGTGAAATATTTTTATTCCCAAACTAGTGCAGAGCCGGCTCTGTAAGCCTTCGTCCTGTCACCATCAAGGGGTCTCGATTACAAAAGTTGCAGAATTCGTTGTTCGTTTATGCTTTGCGCTCTGTTTGTTTATGCTCCTCGCTGAGTTTTATGTTTTGCCACAGTTTTGCTTTGCTTTGCCCTCGGCCCAAAGTTTTTACGGTCAGCCTGGGCTTGCTTTATGAATTTTGGGTTGATTTGGTTTGCTCTGCTCGCTCTTCCACTCGACCTACTCTGCATTTTATCAGGTTTCCAGAAATGTTTATTCCGACAGAATCCGGAACTCCTGGCTTAAATTGTTGTCTGGCTTAATTTACATTTAAGCTTAGTGAAACCGGAGTGTCATTTTTTTTGCATTATGCGTTTTCTATTAAATAAGGAGTTAATACAAAATTTTCAATCTTGTTTTTTTTTTAGTTTACTAATATTGAGACAAAATAGTCTGCAATATTTCCAGTTCAAGTAAATGAAAATACCCCTCAGTTGGCCACGAAAACTGATTTAAACTGTACAAAGTGCCAACATATTAAATTGCAGACTAGAAAAAATTCTCGTATACGCTTCATGCCAAACCTCGTGGCATACCATTCCCCTGCAGCGTACCTGCAGATCCGAAACATCACTCAAAAAATTACACATGTTGGAAATAAACCCAATTTCCCGCCCATCGAGCTCCTCTGAAACTAGAGTTGCTCTGGTGGCGACCTTCTAATCAGACTTCGTGGAACAGAAAGCCAGCGGACAAAGATTGACGGCCAGGATGAGATGTAGGTGGAGGCAAATACACAATACGCAGGCACTACTTTTTCTATGGAAGCAAACTTCCAACCAGTCGGAGAACCTTCGATTTTAACGGTTAGACTTTAAAAGAAAAGTGTGGTTCCTTAAAATCTAAAATAATAACAATAATCAACAAACAATAAATAAATAACTTCAATTGATATAATTTATTGGCACCAATTTCGCCGCTAACCTGAAGTCATTAAGCATCGTAATAAAAAATCTTATATATAAAATTCTGCTGTCACGGTGTTTGTATCCAAACTCCTCCGAAACTACTTGACTGACTCCGAAACTACTGAGAATCGGCTTACATCTATTTTTCATACCCCTAACCGATAAGGGTTGTCCACTGGTTGAGCAAAGAGCGAGCCGAAAAAAAACACAGCTGAAGTGTCTTTTCAAAACAGTTTTCAATCGTGTCAGCCTGAGACTGACTGCTCATTTTCTGACAGCTTGAAAAAAAAGAGCAAATGTTGCATGAATTGAATCACAGATAAGTGGGACGAAGTTCACCGGGTCAGCTAGTAACAATATATAAAATGAAACTGAAAGCAATTAAAGTTTCTCTTCAAGCTAAATACAGTTTTCAAAGTGACCAAAACAAAAATCATATTGTATATAATAAATCGGTCTACGAATACTACTACTAAACAAATACCATCGGAAATCATAATACCAATGGTAAAAAACCGGTAGTTCAAAGAATAAAGAAAAAATAGTAAAAGCAACAAAACAAATATTTCTCTCAAATGATACAATACAATTAAAATAAAAAAATTGAGTGTATCCGAAGCAGTCTTAATGCCTTGTCTGCTGGCCGAATATTGAGCTTTCGATTAGGAATTACTAAAGTTCAACCCTGTCTAATTCTTCTAAAACATGTGCTAAAAAAAATTACTTAAAAAATAGTCTACATTTATAAAAAAAACATTCGCAAAGTTATGTTTCATTTTACAACTTAAATGTTGCATTTATCCAGAGTTGTAGCATTATTGTTTTTAAAAATATTTTCTCCTTTACTTAATTTAAAGAATTAAAATTTTTGTGTGCCTCTTCATCAAATAAAGGAATTTCTAGGACCTGCGCTTCTTTCGAGGGGCAAAATCGTTAATAACAACGTCAATCATCAGCCTCTGTCACTCCACTTTCTGGTGCTTTTATTCACTTTATTCACGTCAAAAATGAAATTAATTTTATGTCCGTGTAGTGGTGGCTTTTATTAACTAAAATGTGTTTATACATTATTCATACACGGTCACAAAGGAAAAAAAAATCATGCCGCTTTTGTTGAGCTCAACATTTTTGAACATTTTATGGCTAACCACAATAGCATTGTAAATTGAAATTATGTGAAATTGATTAATTTGCCGCGTTTTTGATTATGCGGTGGAAATATTTGTTGTTGTTGCTGAAACCGCTTATAATGTAGAAAAAATACTGCATACATTAATAAGTGAACCCAAGCAAAAATATCTTTTAAAGTCACACATCCAGACGTGTAAAACCATCAAGTCTCCACAGGCTCACAAAACAGCGAAGCTGTGAAAATTTACGCGCTCAACTTTTTGTGGTCGCAAAAACGAGACTCAAGTGGTTAGCAGCCCGAAATGTGTAAAAGTTTAACGACCTCGTCCTTAAAGATGCCAGAATGCTTGAAAAATAACCCGGGAAATGGAAAGCGACAATACAGGCATTTGTACTTCTCTTAACAAGTAATAAATTGCGAGCTTAATGCAGCACACTTTACAAAGGACATAAAAGGACTAAAGTAATGTAAATTACTTGTCAGATTCCGCGGTATGTGACACCTTGAAATCAATAAATTCCTCTTTGATATATGATATATATAAAATCAGACGCGTAACCCCTTTCGGGGCGAAGCTCAAACATCAAACATCAAAACACCCATCGATTATGCAATATTTATTTTCATTTCACCCGCACAGCGGTCCCGCCCTGTCGACAGATGCCCCGTTATATTATTTATTTCAAACCTTTCGCATATCCGGTGTTTCCGTCACCGAAAACTTCCGGTTGGTTTTTTTGTATTTGTATTTTCCTCCCTGGCTTTTTGATGTGCCCTTTCGGTTTTTATTGCATGCCTTCAGTGCTTCAAAAAGCCTTGTGCCCTTACCTTTGTTTATTGTGCACCGAAATAACAGAATGTAATTATTATTAAACATTTAACTATGTATTTTACATTTTCATATGTGTAAATACTAAATTAAGAGTGTGTTTTAAGTATTAGTTTTGGTAGTTTTATTTAAAAAAATTTTTTTTGGTTACAAAAAATTCTAATAATAATCTTCTTCTTATAGTGTTACTCCTTTTACTTTTAACTTTTCTGTATTAAAACCGATACAAATATGGGCAGGATTTTTTTATTACTGCCAAAAGCATGAAACATATTCTGCTTGGGTGTTATTATTTGCATATACCAATCATAATTTAAAATGTCTTGAGACATTGGTATCGAATTCTTTTGTTCACCACCAATTTATCTTTGCAGCTTGACTTCGCTGTTTTCTCCTAATTTGCCTTATCAAGCTTTCCCTTTCACTAGACTCGAGTTGGCTTGCTTTTAACACCGCTGCTTATTAAAAAACTTACTCTTTCCAAAGGTACTTGGAGCGTTTCAAGACGGCATTTACGCCAGCACAAGTTCCCAACGAAAAAGTTCAGCAAGTTCATTATTTGTTAGCAGAACGACTTAATTATTTTTTAATCTATGCTCTAAGACAAATTGAATTTTTGACTGTTCAAAGCCCTTTACATTTACAATTATTTTCTTATCACATAATAGATGGAATTTTTCTTATGTATATTTTATTTTGTCCTTTTTACTTTGTAAGCTTTGCTCTTTGACTTGAAACACTCTAAAATTAATCAACCATCCTGTTGCTCTTCCAGGCTTATGTTAATGAACAAAAGCTCTTATGAACAAAGAGACAAATACAATTAAGTTAATTACAAAGAAACTTCCGGCGACCACGAAAACACCGCATTCTTAGAAGCTTTTATAATCTTTGTCAATTAGCCGAAGACCTCATTGAATAAGTCGGGGTTGAAGAAGCATTAAAAGCAACGATAGGGAAAGTCCATTAATTTTATAAAAACAAATTAGGATGGATAAATAAATTCGGCTATTTAATGTGTTTATTCAAAGGCAAAAAAATATAATGTCCTGAATAAGGTTTAATTTTCGGAGGTCTCTAAACAAGGAATATTTCAACAAAAGCTTTCAATATTTACAGAAGTCCAATATTTTTACACTAACAGTCCTTTTATTTGATTTAATTAAACTCTCCTCTTTTTGTATTTTAAGTATACATTTATTTATAAAGCGGCTTTTATCCATCCTCCGGACATTCAATCCGCTTTGCAGTTGTCATGGCCAGCCAGCGTGGCTGCATGAATTTTATATATTTTTTAACCGATATGTGAGCGGGAACTGGCGTGTGCCGGGATTATAAAGCTTAAGTAACTTGGCTTTCAAGTGCCGCATCGATTGAAAAGCTTAAACCATCCCGGCGGCCGCAGGAAAATGACTTAAATGCTTAACTGACGGTGAGCACGGCAATAAGCCCCACTACAAATGTCGCCACTTCTGGGATCGGATCCCTCCGGCCAAAGGACATAAATCGATGCCCATTCCGGTGACCAATTCCCCGTTGCGTTGCGTGTGTCTTACATTTTGGAAAAGTTCAGGAAAAAAGGTTCACAGTGAAATAGCAGAGCATGGCCTATAAATAGTGGGGGTCATTTGGAACTAATTGGCCTTGAAAGCACGTACCCTGGGAAAATAACAAGTATCGGGCGGCATAAAATTTAAATGCTGTGTTAGGCAAAGTTATGTTTTTCAGCTTCAATGATTTTATGTGCAGAGTGTATATCCCTTTCTATGTGTAGTTAAATGTAAAAAAAAATATTAATATGTAAACGAGTCGAAATATGTATAAAAATAAAGTAAGATTTCGTACACTCTCCAGAAAAGGTCACCACATTTTAATTGTTTCGGTATTATCATCCTCTCAAGTAACAATAGAGAATACTGACAGTTTAAAATTGACATTAAACATTGCTCTTCATTAGTTGACTTTGGCTCTGCGGCAAAAGTTTTAAGCTGTTACCTGGAATGAGAAGTTGGCCCATTGCCCGCCTTGTTGCCTTCTTGACTGATTCTATTGTGGCCGGATGCGAAAGCCGCAGCAAAGCCTCTGAATTAAGTAAGTACTGGCAAAGGAGCGAAAGGCAAAGAAGCCGCTTCCACTGCACATTGATGGTCGTTATGCAAGGACAATGGCCATCGCCTCGGCTCCTGCCGAGACTTAAAGGATATATATATATATATATGAATGTAGTAAATATAATGGCACAATACTGCATATTGAAGGCTGGCAAACAGACTGAACAAAAGGTGAGCATCAATGTGCTGAAGATGAAGATGGCATCCACATCCGTTTCCGCCAGCAGTGTAATTGAATGGCGTTTCCGCTGTTTGGCTCACAGCCAGAGAAATGAAGCCAAAGGATTTCTAAAGGATGTGCCTGGCAGTACCGTCGTCTGCTTAGTGTCCAATTTGGAAATTGATGAAAATGCACTACGAAATTATAGGACTGCCAGGCAATTGCCGTAATTTAGGAAATTTTCTTCTGTTCAGATTAAATCCAATGTCAGTTCAATTAATGTCAGTTAGTAAATAGAAAAGCCTAAATTACATTAATGTGTCAAAATTTGCACCTTCCCATAAATATTTTACAGATACATTTTCATTACAATATCCACACTCCGACTTACTGCAATTATAAAATTATATCGAAGCATTTACACATACTTAATATGCCTCTAAAACCTAAGTTAAGTGAAGCCATTAAAGACAAAGTAAATTTATAAAAGTTTTTGAAGTTTTCAATAGTAGCCGAGTAAGTAAGTAAAAACTTTACTTATGCAACATCCCAATAGAAGGTGAATAGTCGCTGGTGCTTGTTGTGGAAAAAAAAGTAAGAGGCTGAGTAAAAAGCGCAAAGAACGCGGTAAGAAAGTTTCTTGCTTCCTCGTGCAAATATTTAGCACGGAAATTGCATTTGCAGCAACACCAGCCTCGAAATAGCAGTCTTCATGTTCATGTTCTGATAATTAAATTGCCACAAAAAGCGGGGCGAAACTTTTCAAATTAAGTTGCGGATGCAATGCGGAGCATTGAACTGGGTTTTTAAGAATAGAATGTTGTCCCAAATAACAATTTTCTCCATCATTTTGTTTAAATTATAACAAATTTCCGCAAATTTAAATAATGCCCATGAAACAAAATTATTGATCGAACGAGTATTTTATGTTTAATAAAATGATCTACTTGCATTGCAACAGATTGTAATGTCTAATACGTGAGCCAGGTTTTTCATTTTATGGGTAAACCAAGAATTGGCTTTTAAAATATCACGTATACGCATATCTGCTAATGGGGACTCTAAGCTAAGGCCATAAATCAAAGCCCATAAATTGTGGTATCCCCGGCGAGTATATTTTTATTATTGACGTTGAGCTGAGCTGAGCCGACAAGTCCCACGAGACACTCTCCTTTCTTGGCTTGCACAGTTCACAAATTCCAAGTACTCGCTTAACCCGAATTCCCACACGCGTAACATATTTGATCTGACTTTAATGGCGGAGTTTATTAACTCGATTAAATAATGGGAATCTGGAATTCATCTGGCATTATTTATGGCCACAGCCGGCAGTTATAATAACAGGTTAATATTGAATGGCTATGTCAGCCGCAGGGCAGGGAATTTGTATGTGATTTGCAGTGGATTCCAACCCGTTTAGCCAATTAGCTAATCATGTGCCATACTGATGAAAGCCTGCATGGATTTTAAGCCGAATTGATGTTTTATTGTTTGTATTTAGGAGGCGTTAAGGGGTTAAATTGCTTTCTTTTCATAACTTTCTGTTCTTCCCCTTATGTTATTTGTATGCTATGTCGGCAACTTTCAATTATAAACACTCTCAAATTGGCTTAGTGAGTGCTGCACTTTATGGCCAGGACGTGGGGAGAGATTGAAGATTGGCAGTTGGTGAAAGTAGCTGCACAGCCGCGGCGAAAGGAGTTTTTTTCTCGTTTTTCGGGATCCGGTGGCAGGAGTGGAATCCAATCAAGTGGATTTCTGTGTGGGTTGTGCCATGAATCTTGAAGTTTATTAAGAACCCGAGCAAATGTAAAAATTTGTTGACTTAGATTTGGATTTGAAATAACAGTGGTCTTTTTAAAAATAAAACTTGAAAAATATTAAGACTAATGAAGATGAAAACTTTTATTGATTCTACAGAACACTTGTTATATATGTCATTTTTATATCTGTGATTTGAATAAATTTAAAAATTAGTTTGGCCTTCTGCCAAAAAATCATTGGAGCCTGATGGGCCATTTGTATGTCAATTTCGCCCCAAGCTCTTTGCACAGGCAACAGCCAATTAAACGATGGAGAAAGTGTCCGAATGGCCCAGCCGGAGGACTGTATTCAGTGGCTCTTTTAGGCCGACTTCGAGCGGGTTTTAGCCGTTGTCGTTGGCACGCACAATTACGTGGGCGAAAAGCGCATCACGGAAATGGGAGACCAGTCGGTCGGATGGGAAAATTGCAATGGAGGCAGCCGGGAAAAGCTGACAACTAGCTAAATGGACCGTTGCGACGGCCAAACAAACAGATAGACTTGCTATCCCCCAGGACCTGCGTATGAGCGATTCCGGGGCAAGAGGAAGTTGTCGTGTGAAGCGGGCTGAGGGAAAGAGGACTCCCATCAGCCGGGGGCTTTGACATCACGTGCTAAGCATTCTGGCGATTGTCCACCGGAATTGCTGGGCAAAGTGCAGTCAATAAAGCCACGCAAAGGTATTCAGTTGCCAACAATTGCAATTCCTGCACAAAAAACCCCACACACAAAAGCACGAGCTGCGATTTATCTACACACTCGAGTGCATTCAAAAAATATATGTATGTATATATGTGGCGCATGCAACAGATTTACCAAATTAGATTTACCTCGGCGCGTCATTCCAAATGTAAACTTGCAATTTTGCACGCCATTTGCCCCTCAAGTCTGTTTGCGAAATGCATTCGTTGCTTATCGGCGATCATCATGCACTCGAATTTATTTGCTTATCCTCTAAGTTTACCTTTTAGTCGAACTTAAATCTTAAACTTTAAAAGGGCTGTAAAAAAGCAAATAGTAGCAACATATAAGGGAGCATTTTATAGAATGTAAAGTGTAGCAAATATTGTTCAAGCTTTAGACTTAACAAATAAACGGATATCATTATTCCCAACAATTTTATTTTCCATTTAAACTTACTTTTCTAAAGATGTCAACAGCTATCCTGTTAGAAACCTGTTGTAAGGACAAACTGATTGAAAAGTCCTTTTCGCAGAGGCCGCACCTAAACCCAATATGAAAACCTAAGCCAATATCAAAAGCTGCCTGTCACACTCAAAGAGTCCCAATCCTGCCATTCATCGCCTTGAAAGACCAGAGTAAGAAAAGAGCTCTGACAAAAAGCATAAAGTCATGGTACAATTGGATTTGTGATTGCTGTGAAAGGTTTTCATATTCAATCTCACACAGATCAATAATGTCAATTTGTCACCTGAACCACAACAACAAATATTGACAAAATGAGGATGGTGAAAGGGAAAATACATATGAGTAAAAATTGATAAACGGGAAGGATTATCTTACATTCCCACTAGAGAATAAAAAGAGCCTAAAAATATTATTCGAACATATTTCTTAGTAACAGTCTTCTTTAAGTTTGTTATAATACTATACTTATTAATTTACATATATTCTTGAACGAACATTTTCCAACTCATCTGCTTAACCATTCTGGCTTGTCACATGTAACTTCCCTCGGCTAATTCATCTGGATATGTTTCTGTGGGGCGCCAGATGTAATTCGTAAGGGGAATAAGGAATGTGAATGGGGGCGCAAAAACAAAGAAATAATAAAAAAGCATTATAATGAATACGAGAATGAGAAAAAAGATGCCCAAGAACGTACAGGGGCGACATTAGCATACAAGAAATGACAATGAAGGGGAATTCCAGGACGAGGGGAAAGGCTGAGTCCTGAGGAGCGAGGACGAAACTCCGACGGGCCAAGGCAGTTGCAAATGCCATGGGTTAGTTCGCCCCGCATTACGTATACGCAGCGTGCACACAAAAAATTACGAATAGTCACGTAGCAAAAGTAAATTCAACCCTCCTCATTTCAACGTTTGTACGCTTCCTCCTGCGTTTACGTACATATTCCTTCTATGTGTGCATATGGGCGACGCTTGTCAGCCATTTTAATAATTGTTGGGGCAATTCTCTGCTACTAAACCCTCGTCCATTTACTTGTGGTCGGTCAGCTCAAATGTGCCCCAGGCACTGGTCTCATAAAAAAAAGCATTCCACGCCGGCCATAAACTTCCAACTCGCTGAAATGTATGAATTGCAAAGTGGAGTGAATATTAGAGCTCAACAGTTGCACATGCAAATAGCTCGCAATGCCAACATATTTGCTTTTAATTTGCATGTCATGCATATTTCGTATAGAAGTTTTAAGGGCAAGGGTAGCGGAAATTCATAAAAACTCCTTGATAGTTTAGTAGCTTTGTGCCAAAGTAATTAAATCAATATATGCTTATATAGAAAATGTGAAAAACAGGTTCGGTATGAGAATATGAATTTAAAATGGTTGTTATTAAAAAATAGGACACTAGAGATGATTTTCGGGTGGTTTGTCTGCGGCATTTTTGCCATTGTTTTTAACACCCGACTCTGTGCCTTAACAAAACCATTTTGCTGGCCATTTATTTTGTGATCCACCAACAAGTGAAACAGACGGGCTCGAAGCCTCGACTTAATCCAGGAAAATGTCCTGATATAAAGTTCTAATCTAAAAGGAGCTACAAATATTTTAAATATATTTAAATTGAATTTAATTCTTATTCTAAAACATTTTTACCAATAACATAGTTCCTCCAGAAACATTAATATTAAGTAACCTCAAATTTATATTACTGCAAGTAAGGGTAAAAGGGAAACCACCAAACCCTCAGCCATGTTATATGTCCTCTTTATAGCCGCCATGATTTTCATTATTTAGCGACTATCACTTCACTTGTTAGAGGGAGGAAAGGTTCCGTTTCCGTTTTTGGGTTTTCCTTTTTTTTTTGTTTTCTTTGTTTTGTGGACTGGCGGAATTATTGTCAACGTGCTTGACAATGTGGAAAATGTGATATTACAGTATTTCTAGTAATTATGACTAATATCTTTCAAAACGTTCTAACCGACGAGCATATAAAATTATTAATTACTGAGATTATCCTATAAAAGTATATTTTGCTTAGTTATTAAACAAACTAGACATTGTCTAATCATTATTTAATCCAAATTATCTAAAATGCCTTGAAATTAAGTCTTTGCCAAGCTTTTAATGACGATATTGTTCAAGATAGCATTTTTAGAAATACAGTGACCTACCACCTGAACAGGACTGCAATTCCTAATTCTTAATACAATTTCCTATTCATCTGATTTTTTTTTTTTGTTATATTTTTTTCTATTTTTATACAGTGAGTTCACTCGAGGACCAACAAAAAACACTTATCGCATATGAATGCGGTTCCATTTCTAATATTTTTTAGTTTTCACAGGCCTGACTTTCTTTGACTTTTGGTTTTCGGTCCGATTGACGCAAGGTTTTTTGATTTTTTGAAGATTCTTTCTCAGTTTGGCTTCTTTGTCTTTAGTTGAGGAGTGGGTACATTTCTTACCAGCCTAAAAAAAAAAAACAAAAATATTTGTATTATAACCAATATACAAAGCTATTTTGCAGTGGCTTTTTCACTTAATTATTTACCTCTTTCTTTACAATTTGTTGTTCATTCTTTGCAGGCCGTATTTCATTAAACACTCGGGCCATGGCGTATTTTGTTGATCCGGAGCGTGTAATAACACCAAGCTGGGTGTGCTTCCTTAAGCACTCCTTAATTAACTCCTGCAAGTTACTAACCGGCTTGGTGTGGCGTAAAGACAGTTTCACCCGATGCTGTATATCTTCAATATTTATGAAATCTGTCCGTGAAGATTGCAAATAACGAAGGGCCTTTAACACATGCTTATTCACCTTTTTCGGTGGCACTCCTGGCAACCCGAGGGACTTTCCGTACATCGATGACCCGTATCGTGTTATAATACCGAGCTCGGTCTGGGTCTTCAGAGCCTCCTCAACTACGTTAACCAAGTTCTTGACTGGTTTAGTGCGGCGCAAAGACCATCTGACTCGATCCTGTATGGCATCAATCGATACGCAATCGGTTTTAGAAGCTTGCAGGTAATCAAAAGCTTTGAGTAAATGCCGGTTGACTTTTTTCGGTACACTAACAGGGTCCATTTCTTTTAAAGATTTGAGACAGCAACCTAAAATTTAGTTTAACAAAATAATTTCCTTATAACCGTTGCCAGGATAATTGTAACTTTTTGACGAACTCTACATAAATGCATACAAGATTTCAAAGGTTATGTATAAAATGGTTACCGAAATTTATATATATAAATAAAATTTATTTTTAAATAGTTCAGCTTCTACGAACCGATACTTTTGAACTAGTATGAGCTTGTGATAAAATATACTATGAGAAAGTGACGTACGATTTTGGGTTTAGGAAAGCTTACTGGGATTTGATACGCAGATTTAATCAACGAAATATCATGAGTGAAATAGGCAAAGGTGCCGCGTTTTTATTGTAAATTATAAGATATTATAATAGCCATAAAAACAGATGTGGCAATTATTTTTATATTTCCTCCGGAAGCGCCTTATATTTTCGGTTTGAAAGCTTCGTGCGTGAATTAAAATTTTACATAAATCCTGTGAATATTCTGCCTAAGCACTTAAGTAGGTGTTTAAGTGCCCAAAGGGAAACCCAACACCGAAAGTTGATGCTAATGTTTAATCCTGATGTGTGGTTGCTGCTAAGACAAAGTTTGTCTCCTGTCACCTGTGGGACTTTTCAAGGGTTACGGAAGTGGGAACTCCTGATGGCTGTCGGCCTCGTTTTCACTGTGCAAATATTTAAGGATTGTGAAAATCCCCGGCACACGTTTTCCCTTCAGCTTATCTGACAGGTTTACAGTTTTGAATTTTTCGGGGCTGAGTGGGCTCATCTAATTATGTTAATCGTTGCACGTTCACGTGAAGTGCTTAACGAATTGAGGGGAGATTGTATAAAAAAGTTTCTGTGGTTTTACATTATAGTAGTTATAGTTGACATGTTAGAGGGGTTTAAATAACACAGAACAAAGGAAACATTGAAACTCAAGCTTTTTTAAATATATAATATTTGGTAATTGGTAATTAATTCTGTTTTAACATATATCGACTAGCTGAGATATAGTTTACTTCTTTTTATTTTTGTTTGGTGTATTTGTAAGCTCATGCATTTAGGGAATCTAATGAAAATTTATATCACACCGGCACTTTACGAGGGCATTCACACTCCAGAGGCGCAGTGCGCCAATAATTTCTCTTTATTATTTCAAGAATTGGTTGTACAGCGACTGGGGAAAATCAGAAGAAATGAAAAAAATATATGTCAGTGCGCATTATACTTTACGGAATTTTCGTTGCGGCAGACTTGGCCCCGTCCCCGGAAAATGGCAGACGGCAGGGAAGAAATGTTGACTGTGGACTGGCAGGGATTACTCATCAAACCAAGTGCAGTCAGTCCGAATCCACCAAGAGACCGGAATTTTCTTTTCTTGAAATTCGTTTCCTTCTACCTGGCTATTTATGTTTTATATTATTTAAAAGCATTATTTTAAGTGTGGCAGCAAATCGCCTTTTTGGGAATTTTAATATGCAGATCCTTTTTTTAATGTATAAATTTAAAAGTCAAGTGCTTTTTTTAATGAATAAATTTAAAAGTCAAGTGCTTCTAAGAACGAAACTTTAGAATAGTAACTCTAAATGGAATTTTAAATCTAATGCATTGAAATGGAAGTGTAGACTCCCTAAAATAAACGGTTTAACTAAATACCGCACATGCATGTCCCAAACGTTGAACTGGGCCACCGACATGGCTACAACGTTACCCAACTGCCGCCACAGGATGTGTAAATCCCGGTGTGAGGGGATCAGGAAAGGCAAATATTGCGGCTAGTATTTTTGCATGTTCAACAAATTTAAGAGGAAATTCCCTGACGTCAAGCTCTAATGCAATGGTTACCATATAATTTAATTTGAAGAACCAAAAGAATTTAATGTAAACCAAAGGTATCAAAACAATTTGTTATTTAAGTATCTTGTTATTTTAGAAAGAACTCCTTAGAACCAGGCTAAAATAATATATACTTAAATAACATAATAGCTTCTTAATACTCAAAACAAATTATTTATACTATACCTATTTGGTAATTTTATATTTTGTTCAGATTGTATTACGCTTTCAGGAAAGCATATAATTATTTTTTTGGTCAAAATAGTGTCACCCAAAACCCTGTAGTGCAACTCCAAGTTTGCCGTGAAAAGTTTAAGTTAAAAATGGAAGCCAATATGAAACAGGAGCAAAACAAAAACTTTAGGTACATACATATATAAAATGCACCAAGAGACATAAACAAACAACAAGAGCGCAACAACAATTTGCCAACTTTTGTAATTGCCCAGGGACGAAAGAGACAGCTGCCGAGACCCACAGAGGGAGAGAGAGAAAGAGGTGGAACGGAAAGTCACCCAGACAAGCTAAAATGAAAAATTCTAACAGTTTGCTTGAGTTTCCTTTCTGTTTTTATTTCGTCTGTATTGAAAATAAGAAGAAAATGCAGCACCAGCCAGAAGGCAGCAATCAGGAAAAGGCGACAGAGGCAACGCACAGGCAACTCAAAGTGTCCTGCCACATTTTCATCCCATAGAGTGTGTGTGTCTGCGTGTGCAAGCAGGAAAAGCTTGTTGTGGTTTTAAATGCAGATTTCTGACTTGACCACGTACAAGTTTTATATTTCATGTGTGAGTTGCTGCCTCAAAGCCCCACTCATTATTCATCTCTGGTTGAGCAAAATTAATGATCCTGGCAGACCGCTAGACCACTTTACACTGTTGTAAGAACTCTTTTTGTGTTTGCTTCCAAGCAGTCTTATTAAATGAACTTGTTGGCTAGTTCAGCCTCAATTAAGTCAAATAAACTGCAAAGCAAATGTAGTAGTAAAAGTCACCTATTTAATTTATCTGTTGCTAAAGCAGATTTATAAAAATCATCACAAACATAAATTATTAACTGCAGAATGTAGACTTTTCTAAACCATTAGAAGTGCCATAATTTATCAAACCCTCTAATATCAGCCAAAAAGTATACATGCTCGATAAATAGTACTTATTTGCCATCTTCATCAAGTCTAACCATTTTAATAATTAAAATATACATTTTCATTCTAAGAAGTATAACTAGCCGGGACAGTGGGAATTGCTCAGATAAATAATTCAACAGGAGCAAATAAGCAGATGGGCTTTAGAAATCCACCTGCTACATGCCATTTAGCTTTGTTAGTTTAAATACCTTTCGTATGAATATGAGATTTAAGAAGTCTTTGTTCTTAAAAGAAAATCCTTATAAATAACTGCAAAATATTAAATAGTACTGAAGTGTGAAAAACTATAGACAAAGATGTATAAAATTGGGTTTTTTTTTTTAAAGTCAAGCTTAGTAAACAAAAATAAGTTGAGCAAAAACGTTTAGCACAACGTTTATTTAATTTACACTGGTCAAGGTCAATTAATTGTGGTTTTAATGGAAAGAATCACACGCTGGATTTGGGTTTTCCATTTGACCCAAAATATTTTTCATGATGAAACTATTTGTTGGCTCTTCCTTGCTCTTGTTTTACTCACCACAATGTAAACAGCCAAATTTAAAAATAGAAGAGTACACACCAGGCAAACAGCTAACGGATTCCAGGCTAAACAGTGCCCGAAAATTAAAAATATAAACAATGCACTCAATTAAGTTCGAGAATGTAGTCCAATAAATTGAAAACTTTCGTGCGGCTCCTGCGATTTCCGCTAGTCCCTGAGATCTAGAGGTGGAGAAACATCGATGTTTACGGACATCGATGTTTTCGATGTTTTTGTCGATGAAACATCGATGAAACATCGATGTTTAAAAAAAAAAAAATATATTATTTTTTAATATTTCCTGAATAATAAGGCAGTATTTTAAGCAAAACGTAACAAGTATTCAGTTATATTATTGGTCGAGATCAATATGTTCATTTTGTTTAAAAACAACAGTTTGTCCTACGGTTGACGACAGCCTGGTGCGACGGTCACTAATTAATTGGCCCGCCTTACTAAATATTCTTTCCACTCGCATGACGAAGCGGGAACGCAAAAGAATTTTTTGGCCAGTGACTTAAAAGCGTCCGCTTCAAGCCATCTAAAATAAATAATTTTTTAATCATTTTAAGAGAAAATGCATAATTTCTTACCTTCCAATATTGGGCTGCATTCTTCCGGCTGGTTGTCCTTTTCAATGTATTGGCGCATAAGAATGATGCATCGCCCAGGAAGAGTGTACTTTAGTTTTAGTTTTTCTTTTAAAAAGGAAAACCGTGTGGGTTCCTGAGTTGGTGTTGGTGGTTCAGTGGTGTTGACTGTGGATTTGCGGAAAGTCTTAAGAAAAGCATATCCTGGACCGCTTTTGCGCTTCATCCGCATTAGAAGGCAAAAGGAAACCATGTTTTTAAATCGTGGGTCAATAATGGTTGCAACTCGAGGATTGTCTTCATTCATATGTAGTGTCTTTCGTAGTCTCATTTTATGTATGCTAAGATATTGTTACCTTCCTGGGTTTTAACCATTATTTTATTGATTTTATGAGAGTCTTATGACCGGAATTATAAGTGAAATCGAAACATTTGTATTCGACGAGACCAAAACTGTAGCATCTTCGAAGGGGCTCAGCAATTCCGAGACGTCTCGCAGAATATCGACTTCTTCTGCTAAAAACGGCTGTGGCGCATTGTAACTCTTAACCAATGCAATTGTTATGGATTCATTGGTCATTGAATTCTTTAATCATGCATATGCGCTGTTGCGTGGAGTCTCTTGCGAAGAGTATAGGGTTATCCACACCCTGTGCTTCCTTAAACTTCGCGTATGCAATGCAATTGTTTTTTGTTCAGTTCCGATCTTTAAGCGATCTGCATGGACATGTTTTAGATGAGCCATTAGATTTGTCGTGTTTCCTGATGTTTTTATGGATTTACCACAATAATTGCAGACACCATAAGTTTTATCATCACTTTTTTAAAATGGTCCCATGCCACGGAAACATCACGTTTTTTCTTATTTTCGTCCACATTTTCTATACTTCTGGTCCAGAAATTGCTCCTATGAAACAAATATACTAATTAATGCAATTCAATTAAAAGTACACCAACATGCATATATAAATACATTCCCATGTATTTACATACAAGCCCTATTCGGAGTGAAAACTTACTTTTCAGGTCTTTATCCATGTCTTCCACGACTCCAGCTAACACCACCAGCAAGTCACACTATATTTGAAATATGCTATCAATAATTGTATTAGGAAATATGGAAAATTAATTCATACTTACAATTGATTCACTTTTCTTTGTTAAAATCGGGAGAATCTGAGCCAGTTAGGCCTGAACAATTTCCAAAACTGACTTATTAGCTATGTAATATTTTTTCAAATGGCGACTTATTTGAAGTTTGTAGAAATTAGAAAACATCGATGAAACATCAAAAAAACATCGATGTTTGTGATTTTTCGAAAACATCGATAATATCGATGTTGGCATCGATGTTTCTCCACCTCTACTGAGATCATATTAAGATTATTTTGCAAATTGTTTATAATTGAGGTATATATTTGCTAGAGCAAGCTGCGGAACAACATTCCAAAGGTATTATTAAGTCTATACAGGAAAATCGGATAGATATAATTTCTAAATTCAATGGGAACACCTAACCTTATTAATAAATAAATAATAATAAATAATAAGATTAAATTCTTAGGAGGAAGTTTTCCTTCAATTTAATACATCTTACTTTATTGTATCTCTTGACATTCGAATATATTGAACATTTTATTTTGAAATAAAAGACACAAATATGAAAATTTATTACTTTGTCTTTGGTGTAGCAAGTTCTCTTCTTTAAAAGGGCTCTACCTTGAGCTTAAAATAGTTCGAAATATCTGTACCATATATCTAGAGTACAGTACACTGGACTCTAGTTTTGTTCCTTATATTATATATAAGTTATATATCATAAATGAAAATATATCCTAGCCTGCAAGTTATGTCTGTAAGCTGAAATTATAATCGCGCCCGGCTCTACGTGAGCTCTGCTACAATAGAGAGCCTTCTTTAAGGCACACGCCCCAGTGTACGGGTTAAGTTTGTTTTCATTTTCACGGCGTATTTCCTGCGCAGACTCCGCGACTGTCCGACTTATTCGGCAGAGCAGTCGGCGGCGCTGTCTCCGTCGACGCCGCAGCCGGCGGACTCCGTACGACGAGAACGCAGTTCTCATGCGGCTTTCATCGGGACCGCAACGCAACTTGAGGCAGCGGAACGGGATATAGCCACTCGGATATATGTTAAACTACGTAAGGAGCCAGAACGCGGCGACACGTGGGTGTGAACAAAAAAAAGCACAAAAACGGGCAACAATCGCCACACAATTACAACTACAATAAGCAGCGACGTGGTAATAAATGTTCGTAAAAATAAAAGAAACCGAAAGTAATGGAATTAAGTGTGTGAGAGTGCATTTGCGTGTTTACGCGGTGCTTGCCAGTACAAAAACGAAAAACAAAGCATACATTTTCATAATTACTCAGGTTCCAAGGAGCGTAAATAATTAAAACAATAGTCACTTGAGTTGAAAAAATCCCAAGGACTTGGGGAAATTATTTGCAGAACATATTATTATATTTTGATACCTAACTTATTTAAAAAGTAACTTTACAAAAACTTAAATACATTTACTAGACCTTTAAATCTAGTACTTTGGCGTCATAAATATTAAAAGAGCTCTTGCTTACTTTAATTATATCTCGTGATACGATTTTTTTCCAAACTCAACAATTTTAAATAGCGAAGCGCTTTTAATGAGATACTCAGAGTAGAACGAAGTCAAGTGGACGGTTTCCAATTATAATCAACAGTTTTTTCGTTACCTGCAGCTTCGTGGGATTTCAATTAAAGTCACCATCAACGTCTAAAAGGGGGAGTGGATTCGAGCGTTTAATATTGCCTTCATCTTAAAAGAACCAACTGACGCCAGGAAAAAAGCATGCTCATCAATTATACGATTTAATCACCATAAACGAAAGATTGAAGTGAGTACTTAAGAATTTGATGAACCGCTGCGCCAAAAATATCTCAACCGTTCCTTGAGACGGCGCAGATTTTTGTGTAATTATATTAGATAGATTGTGATTTGGAACGTGCCGAGAATTATTTAATTAAGTTTAACCCAGGCTGCCGAAGAAAATTTACGAAATCATTCAGCTAAAGCAACCAATTACTTTATGCTTGCAGGAAAACTTTCTTGCCTACTTCCTGATATCTACTGGTTTCGGCCTGTAATTTTGTTCAGAAACTTTTCCGTTTATCAATTAAGCCAAGTTCTCTGAGATTTCTATAATACGTAGCCTCACATTCATTCAGTCAATGTGTCCGCCCCCTTTACATATATAATTAGCTGGCAATTTATTAGTGAATTTCTCATGTTTTGTTTACCTTTGGCAATGCAATTTGTGTCAAAAATAAAAAAAGTGCATGAGCGCACACGGAAAAAAGAAATAAAGCGGCAATAAACAATAAAAATAAAACAATAAAGGGAAACCCGAAAAACTCAACAAAATAGCCTGGAAAAGCAGGCAACATTATCGTACCAGTGCAAACGGGCGGGATGGAAAGGTAGTCGCATAAATGGCGAAATAACGAGGGCAAAGGCGACAATGAGAGGGATGGGGATGAAAGGACATACGGAAAATTCCACACTGGGAAAAAATTACTTGCCAAAAATGTATTTTATTGATTCATCCGGATATCAGACTTTATTATGTATCAATAAATAATAAACAGACTCTTTTTACAGAGAAAAATTAAAATTGATTCTTTTATTTTTATAGAATAAAGTTTAAGGAATATAAAGGATTTAGGTGTTATAATAAATAATTCAAAGTTAAAGTTCTAAATTTAATTTTAAAAAGTATTCATAAAAGATTAATTTTCTATAGTTATTAAAAACCTTTTTAAATATTAAATAAATATGAATTAAAATCATAAAGTAACATTTTCCATATTTCCATATTTCCATATTTCCACGTCTCCAAATTAATTATAAATATAAAGATATTTCTTGCTGTACAGGGGAACTGAAGGAGCGCTAAAGCCTTCGCAAATGTCGTGCGTTAGTGTTGCGGCTGAGCCATTTAGTTGGGACCGGCGTCACATTACGTATACGCAATGTGCACGAAAATTACCAGCAGTCACGTACCAAAGCAAATTCCAACTCCGCACTTTTACTACACACGACTGAGTGCACGTGTGGTCGTGGGAGTGTGTGTATATTAGTAGGGGTGTGCGAGTGTGCGTGGAGCTTATCAACCATCATAATAATTGTTTCGGGCAATTTTCCTGCCAAGTCTGGCCAAGGTCCCTTTGCGTCCATTCCGACATTCGACAGGAATAATTACACACACATTTGGCTGTCATAAAAACCAAATTTGTTGAAATGTTAAACTGAAATGACAGCACAAAACATTTATAACATTCTGTGTATTTCGGATGTTAAGCCTCCATCCGACATTCGTTTGTTTTTCGATGGCAGCTTCAATGTCAGTTTTTGAGTCTCTCTATTTGGCGAAACAAGAAATGCATTTTTACTTATTTGAAATTACATTTTCATTAAATTGCACTTCTTACTACATCAGAGATTATTTATAGCCCCATCAAAAATTAATAAATAAAATTTAAGTGACAAGGATTACAATTAATTGTTTCTGCTTTACAGTCATCAGCGACAGGAATTCGTTAAATATTTTAACACTAATTATCAAATAATCATATTTATTTTATGATGAATTTTTTAAAAAATTTTTTTTTTTAAACAGAATTTACATATGTAACTAAAAAAAGATCAATTCACATTTAAAAATCGCAGATTTAATTTTCCATTAGTCATAAATTTGGATAAATGCAATTTAATGGAACAAATACAAATACGTTTATAAAATGTACAACTGCCAATTTTGATTCGTTTTGTATTTGATTCTAAGTAAAAAAGAAAATTGAATATGAATCTGGATACTTTCTTTCAATTAATTTTTGTTCTTAGACACAGAAAAGTTTAAGCGTTTAAAAAAGGACATTAGGAAGATTGTGTGACTATTTACTTGCAGCAATTAAATTTATATTTTCCAATTTTTTCCGCATCTCAAGAAATTGTTGAGCTTTTCAGAGTGGCATTTAAAATTGTCGGTTTCTGTATGTTCATATGTAATACATATTTTTAAACATTTTTTATGAAAAATATCTGTAACCCAATAAAATGTTGTTTCCCTTTCAACTTGAACTCTAAGTCGAGGTGGCTCAACTTAATCAAATTGCGAGCTGTCAATCTGCATTTAAGTTTTCCCTTCTCTTTCCCTGTTGTATCCATAAATCTACTAAAGGCCGGCGGCTAAGAAGTTAACTTGTTTCCATATTCCTGAAGAAAAACTCATGCATATAATTTTGCTTTGTTATATATTTCATTTTGCAACTCGATTCAAGTTTTCATCTTGGCCATAATAAAATTTGAATTTCATAAAACCAGCAAAGGCAAACAAACAGTCAAATGTGGTGGTGGCTTTGTTTCCCTCTTTTGCATTTTCCTTTTCCCCTTGCCCTCTCTTTCTCGCTGTGTAGGGAAGCAAATACGAGTTTCGTGCTTGGCTAGGAAAATTTATGGCTATTGGTTTCACACAAAGAAAAACATGCATGAGACGCCAGTGTTGGCGGCTTATGTTGTCCTTGGGAACACGCGACGTATGCGCAACAAACGCGAAATATTCCCTTCGATGAAAGTGCTCTCCTGCAAAGCGAAGTCTTTAATTCGGGGAAAAGTTAAAATTAGCAAGTGATTTCTGGCTGTACTTTAATTTACTTACGTATTTGAGTGGTTTCTGTAATGCTGTCGAAAGATCTTTGTACAAAGAACTTTTGCTAGCGGGTTATTTCTATTATTCTAGTTGCTTCCTACAATATTAATTTGACTTGGCTTTACCGCTCAACAGTGAATGATATTTTAAATATTAAAATGGTTGTGTGCCGGAAAAAATTCCACAGCTATTTTTATAACCCACGTTAAAACTTACACAAGCCAAGAAGGGCGGACCACAAATGTTCACGTTTTACAGTCGGACTCGACTATTTTCACCGCAGCTACATACCTCTACCCCTCCGTGAGGGCCTCGAGGGCTCACCAGCTGTTGCAACAATCACAAATTGTAATAAAAGTTTGTGTCTGCTTCCCACAGATACAACTTTTTTACAAGGTATCGCACTCGGGGTACGCCTTATTGGCTGCTAAGGGGACAATTTCTGGCCACAAGAAGAGCAATCCAAGGACCGTTGAAATAAAAGGAGTATTTTCTTTTGTTCAAAACCTTAAAGAAATCTAGATCTTTAATGTGAAAGGCTACCGGCACAATGATTTACCGGGTATTTTGTAATGCAAAACACGTTTTCTGCTTGCTAGTAATGGAGAGTGGGAAAAGCCAGTCTCTATATCCGTGTTCTGTCCACTCCGCATTCCTTCTTTTGTAGTTTATTATCTGTAAATCTCTCGTTACGAGTGCGAGTCATTACTCAAAAAAAAAAAACACAAAATGCACAGAGTTATCCTTGGAATCCTTGTTTGCTCGTTAGACCCATTACAGTACGTGATATGTGCGGACATCATCAGTCGAAAACGGAATCAGAATGAGCAGAGCCATATGGCACACCGTCATTATTAATGATGCAATTGACATGAGCTGTCGGGAGTGGACCGAAAAATAAGAGAGGAAATTGAAGTGAATTTATTTGTTGCCCTACATCCAAATATTTTTTTAGCTTATAATGATAGAAAACTCATACTATTCTCGCTTATTTTTTGCTTAAAGTTAAGCATTGAGATTACCAGGGCCCCACCTTCTAAGTATGATAATATTCCTTTCTATTATAGTTGGGCACTTATTTTTCCATCCGTTTTCTTTGCCACTACTACCTTCCCTTTGTTTTTCTTTGTCTTGAAAAAAGTGTTTGACTCTGTTGTGTTTCCCATTGACCTTTTATCTTACCAACTCAAGAGACTTTGCCTTCGGTCATCCAATTCAATAAAGTACGTGTTCTTTGAGGGTAATCGATTATGGCTTCACCCTTTTGGTTTCTTGACTTTTTTTATTATGCAGCAAAAAAAAAGAAAGAACTTTTAATTTGATTCCATAATTCGTTAAAATTGGATAATGTTTTGGTTACCCTTCAGTTGGAGACTAAGGCCTTCTTCTTTTACCTTTTGATCAGCATTATTAAATAATGTAATATTACAAATTAATCATTTGAAACCTTAATGACAAAAATATATATAGTGATGTTGTTCTTATTATTTGAAAATTATTTGGAAAAACTGGAATCTTTTTAAAATAACACTAACTAACTGTATGTGTTACCCCCAGAGAAAAAAACAAAGGTAGGAAGTTTATTGTTAACATAAGAAGTTACTGTATTTTACGCTTGGGTTTTTAATAATGTAACGTTGGAATTTTTGCAACTAATTGCCAACTTCTTCCTGTGTATATGGGGAAAAAATCAGTTTGAAGTATGAAATTCCCGAGCGTACGATGGCTGACCTGCAGCCGATAAAGCTCTCATCTGCAAATCCTCCGATTCGCCAGCTTTTGGCCCCAAGGCAAACATCACGTATACGCAATGGTGTTTGTTCGCTGCCAGCGGAATACTTACATTGTTCGTCCTTTTCTCGCTCACGTAGCTGTCCTGATGCGTCCTTTGCCCGCGTAATTGTGCGTGCCAGCGACAACAAAGAGGCCAAAATCAGACAGGTCCGGCGAAACCCTTCCCGGGTTTTTTCCCCCGTCTAGCAGAGAAATTGGCTAACGGCTACTGTGCGGGTGGAAGGACCTTTAACAGGACACTGGTAATTGAATATTGAGAATGTGGTATAAGCCCTTTCATTACAAGCTGGGCGACCCAGTTTCCATGTAATCATATCGATTTTCACCCAATCAATGACAACAAGTGCGAACAAATCGACAGTTTCAGACCCTTTTATTCCTCGTTTGATCCCAGCACTGTTTGCTTGACTGTTATTGATAGCTTCTTATGGCTGTATTTCATTCAATCATCGTTCGGCTTGGGTTTGTCTCAAGCAAACTAATTCAAACGCAAAATTTATTTGAACTAATCTAACTGTGGTATTTCTATATTTACTCATGATCAATTCTTTTATGATTTACATCTTATCTATATAAATAAAACAAAGTTGGTGTCAGTAAGAACTCTAATAAATCAACTCCCTGATGTCCGATTTGGATGAGTTTCGATATTCGTTTAATATTTGACAGCAGGACATTTTTTTATGAAACAATATTTCTTTTCTATTTTTGCTCAAATTAAACGAGTGTTTTAAGTGAAAATCGAGAAAGGAAAGTTTTTATTGTTTTGTTTTGTGGATTCGGGTTACATTTGTGTTATTATACGTATGTGTTTTTTCAAAAGATTATCGCTAATTGTGGTTAGGCTTAAATCGATTGCGCATTTTTGGTTGTTTCATTCGCTGTTTTCGTACATTCTAATGCATTCATTCCAAGTATTCTTATGATTTCCAACGATTTGCCATTTACTCTGAAACGACTTCAGTTTCCGGTAGGTCTTGCGTTCGCTATGTCAATTATTAAGTCGCAAGGTCAATCGATCGACGTTTGTGATATTAATTTGGAATTTGATTGCTTTTCACACGGCCAACTTTCCGTCGCATGTTCCCGTGTCGGAAAGCCATCTTCCTTATTGCGCCAACTGGGATGACGAACAATGTTGTTTTTCATATTGCATTGTGTCGACTACGAACGCATTGAAATGCATTAAAATTATTTTAATTGACTATTGAAAGCAATCGATAGCGCCATTTGTTTAAATACGAATTTTGGTCGGGACAACGACCGCCGGGTCCGCTCGTTTTTTATAAAAATCTTAAGTCAACCACGAAGAAATAAATCTCACCAAGGTATTTTCCTACAACACAGATGTTTAGCGATTTAACTTGGTGACAACCTTATTTCCTGTCATCTATTACGTCCTGCAAGGACAAGAAAAAATGTAAACTTAAGTTGCGAACATTAATGCCGTAATGAACACGGTTGTTTAGTAGCAGTCCGTCACTTAAATAAAGTATTTGACATTCATTTATCGCAGTCTTCCTCAGTTTGCGTGTGGGCACTGGAAGTGGCTCATTAGAGATGAAAAATTGTTGACAAATGAAGAGTTTACAGTGAAATCAAGTGGCACGCCAGGAAGAGACTACGGAAAAGAAAAGCAATGCAGTATGGAAATGAGGAATTTTTAGGTAAACACTGACTGTTTTGCCGTAGGAGAATTTAAATGTTAAAGCCACCTCTAATTTAAATACACAAATAAATCTGTAGTTTAAACTAATATAACTTCTGCTTTTTCATGAAATACTTTAAGTTGGAAAGGGTAAAGAAGTTCGTTTAAAAATTTGCATTGTGTAGATTGCTTCCGTTTTGGGCGGAAATGATTTGTGTTTCATCCTAAGAGGATACAAACAGAATCTTGTCTTTCTGAAGAAATACATTTAGCTCAAACAAAAAAATTACTAATTTAAGTTTTGAGGGGAAACAATTAAATTTGCAGGAACTAAACTTGGTTTCTTTTTAAATGTCTGTCAAATTCACTTTAAAAAGTAACGAAAAAAATTCCTTCCTTCCCTTGGCCCTTGTAGCCTTAATGAATTTGAGCTTGAATAATTATGCAAAATGAATGTTTTTATTGGACTGTTCCTGTGCCTGCTGCCTAATTTATTCCGCTCACTTTGGCGTTGACGCCTTCTCGCCTTTGTTCTCTTTCCCATTTAAGTTCAGTGTTTAAAGTATTTTTCCTTGCTTTATTCATACAACAGCATTTTCAGTTTGTTTATATATCGCCTGTTTTTCAGGTTTTCTTTTAGGTTCGTTAGGATAAATAAATAAATATATGTACATTTAATGTAAAATTGTGTTGAATACAATTTTACTAATAATTACTCTACTAATTGTGAGATGTACATCAGATTAAAAAAAAAATTTATTTAGAGTTTAAAAATAAATAAAAGGATTAAAATAAATAAAGGAGCAAAAAGAGGATTGACCCTTTTTTGGTGTGAATATTAAAAGAAGCGAAATGGAAACCAATTATTGTTATTAAGAAAGGATACAAATTGTGTTAAATAAAGTAATAAATTTCAAAAAAGGCAAAACATTTGTTAATAAACATTTAAATATTTATGTTTTCTTGATATATTACAAATAAATGTTATTAAGGAACATTCTTAATCTTATCTTTCCAGATATTTAAAGGACAGAGATAAATTTTCGGTAAATATTCAAGCATTTAACATATATATTTCCCTTTAGTTGACACTTTTATGATTTAATCCACCGTAAAATCGATTCAATGCATTCCTATGATTCAAATTAAAGCCCTATTTTGCTCTCCTGCTACGGGCTACGAGATAAACCCAATTTCCTTTTTGTTCCGAAACGAATTTGGAAATCTGCGCATCCTGTTCCATTGCAACGTGAGCTTCCCTGTTGGCAGCCTTTTAATCAAACTTTGTGGCGCATCAGGAGTCAGAAAGGAGAGGAGGAGGAACAGTAGCAGGAGAAAGGACACTGACTGAAGGATCCACTTTTGCTGTGGCCGCAAACTTTCTGCCACAAGTTGCCTTGTCTATCGCACGACTCTGCTCCCAATGGCTGAAGGTGCACAATCAGCTAAAATGACAGCAGGCCAGGTCGGCCGGGGTCGACTTCGGGCCCCAAGTGAACTGAAGAGTCCACAACGCGACGATTAAAGCCATATTTTCATGGAACCGCTTAACAACAATGCCAATCATCCTATTGCCGTCGCTCCTTCTCGGGCTTTGTCACCGCTGCATAACGAAAATTAAATATCCGTGCGCCGCTTTTATTAACTAAAGTGTATTTTTGCCTCTGATGGCTTTTGCATAATGCACACACAAAAGAGGAAAAAATTATCCCGCTTTTGTTGAGCTCACATTTATATGCGCCGTATATTGAAATTATGTGCGCACAGCAGCTTTGTGTATGAAAATTATATGAATTTTATTAATTTACCACATTTTTGATGATGTGGCTGAAATGTTTTTTGTCCGCCGTAAATTACATGTAATTTCTGGTTTAATTCTGCGTAACAATGAGCTTGTAACGAAGAAAAAAATATTATTTTGATTTAATGTGATTTTCTGTGGGGCAAAAACCCTACAAGCTTTTGAAAGGACCTCTTAAAGCGCTTTAAAAATGGTTTCTGAACCAAGGCAAAACAAATAACAATTAAAAATATAAGAACCCCTCATATTCTTTTCACTACTCAGCAAATCAATATACTCGTATATGCAGAATGTAAAAAAAATACTAATTCAGAGTCGTAACCCGTTGAGTATCAGGAGTCAAAACATCAATCGCCTGCACAATACTTATTTTTATTTTACCCGCAAAGCGGACAACGTCAACTGATGTTTTATTTATGTCAAACCTTTCGTTCAGCTGGAGGCCTCAACTTCCTGGTTTTTCCTTGCCGTTTTCCGTTGTTTTTTATGCCTCGCCTCGGTTTTTATTGCGTGCCTTCAATCCCTCAATAAACTCCTTGCCCATACCTTTTGTTGTTTGCGGTGGCTTCGATTTTATTTCGATTTTGTGGACTCCGTTCGACGTTGAAGGCGTTGGCTGCCATTTGCCAGCGGAAGAGGACGTCGACATGGCTGGGTTCATTACTCCAAGTTCCGTTGCTGTTGATTTTCAATTATTTTTATTGACTTAAGTTATAATGTACTGTGGCCTTGGCAGCCATTTTTTTGTGATTACACTTGCCCCAGAGCTCTATTTTGGCTTTTTTTACCCAAGTCAAGCTCACCACATTTGTATAGTTTTTCCGCTTTTTCATGGTGCGTTTGACTGAATCCACTTGGCTTGTTTTTGGCATGACCGCTTATTGAAAAACTTTACACCCGCCTGCCTCAAGAACAAGTTCTTAAGTCGGAAGTTTTCCGTAAATGGCAGCAACTTTTTGCATTTTCAGCAGCGTTTTATAATTTCATGCTGTTTTCACCCCGTCCTACGGAACGCGGGACGCGGCAAAAAAGTGTTTCACAAGTTCATTATTTGTTCGGAGCACGCCTTAATTATTTTAGCATTTTCGCACGAAGACAAATTGAATTGTCTGCTACGGTATGGATATTTCCACTTTGGATTTTCCGGGAGGCTCACTTTTACGGAAATGACTGTTGGAGATTAAATAATAAATGAAAAGTTTTAGTAGTTGAGCTCTTAGCTTTCGGTAACTCTTAGTTACAAAATAACGCTGGTTTTGGTTAGTATCTTTAAGGCTCTTTAAAGTTGGGGCAAAGATCACACGGAATTGTCTAAAAAATATGTGTCTGAATGTTACAATAGATTATAGACAACTAGCTCTAGCTGAATTTTAAGTTTGTCCAGAGTTTAAACTTAATTTTGTTTTTGTTTAATTTGTTTATTATTTGACTTATCCTTTTATCTTAAAATCACTACTCGAAATTCCAGTTTTCCTATATCCAGAAATGAAGAAAACTTTTATCAGCGTCAACAAGAAGGCAAGTAGCATGTAACCACCATGAAAGGCGCTTTTCATTAGACTTCGACTGAAGTTGCTACGCTTGAAAAGGCTACTCCGCCAGCGAAGGATTTTTTCACTTTGGCGAAAGGAATTTGCAACTATTCTGAGTTGCCAGTTGCCATACTTTGCGGCATTTCGTAAAGTTTGTTTGCAAAAAATTTTTTTGCGCGGCTTGTCTATCTTAAATTAAAATAAATATGCATTGAAATAAAATGTTAAAAATACGATGGGCGGCAGAAGGAATAAACTCAGGCGGTTTACTTTGTGGTTTGCTAGTTTTTTCCCCCATGAAATCTTTGCCACAAAATGTCTGCAGTTGTTTGAATGCACTTTGTCGGATGAGAAAGCCCTGTTTCTATGTGATGGTAAAGTTCCCCCTGACAAGGACCTTATATACTTATTATTCTCAGTTTTTGCTTATGATATGCTTGTGAATTCAGTTTATGAATTAGGCTAAGCAATTAAAGACGTTTAGTGAGTTAGTTACCCAAGGAAACTGGCCTCATATTAGCTAGACAATGTGCTTTCGTCTAAGTCAATTGTGTAAATTAGTTAAATTGGCAAGTCAACAGAATTTGCATATGTACATAGATATAATAATAGCCTTGCAAATATTTGGAATGTAAATGGCTTAGATTAAAATGTATGCCATTATTGCCAAGCATTTTCTATATTAGCCCCAACATCTCGGTTGCTCAGCTTAGAAATATCCTGCCCAGAAAGCAATCCCATTTAAGGGGGCCACCTCCTCAGGGCTTGTAGTTTTAAGGTCAACCATACATACAAGCCATTTACTAGAACCAACAAGCCACAAAACTGCCAAGCCCTCAGAGCCACTTTGAGTGCCTTAATATCTCTGTGAAAAATTTAAATTCCCCCATTTACAGAATTGTTTTTTCCGGTCAGAGGCGCATTAATTAACTGAACTTAACACGACGGTATGTGGAAGTGGCCATCCCGAGGGGGCATGGCCCAGAGGTGTCTGAATAAAATGAATTGCCGGTTGGTTAGACCGAATTACTTTCTGTTTTTCGCTCTGAAAGTTTCCCTTTTTCGCCGGGCTTCGTGAGACAGCTCACTCAGTTATTCAATATGTCATTCATTCAGTCATGCCGGCACACAAACACACTCAACTTTAAATTGAGTTTCTTCGGCTGAAGTTTGCAGCAGACAGCGGGGAGGAGCAGATACCCAGATAGTCGTACCCGCCAGGAGTTTGAGTTTGATAGAGAACTTTTCCTTTTGGCCTCGGCCCGTCTTTTGTGCAATGTGTTGATTGCTATTTTGTTATTCATGGAATTGCTTAAAAATTTAGATTGCCAAGTAACTTATAAAGTCCAATTCGTCGTCTTGGGTGCTTTTCCGCTATTTGTTTCTAACTGCAAATCTGAAGAGCGGATTAAGCATGTTTTTCTTTGGTCAATGGGAGGTAATAACTGAAAAATGACAGAGTTCTGCCTGAAATGAGAACTTCTTAAGAGAAGCTTAAATAAATATTAAAAAAATAATATGAAACTAAAGGAGGAAGAGCAGAAAGTAACCTACAGATACGATTAGGGGTATCTGGGCAGGATTTGCACCTGTTGACTGCTCCCTTTGACCACTCAACCGTGTGAGCATCGAAATCGTCAAGAGCTAAAAAAAAAGGTGTTGGAGACCACAAAAGAGCCTCGATGTTGCCTGCTCAACCAATTGCGGTTAAGAGTCATTGAATACTGCATAGACAGACACACGCCGCAGCTACGACGAGGAGGTACTATATAGTATACCTCGAATCGATGTCAACGACTTTTATCACAATACCAACACTCCCACAGTTTGTCAAGGAAAACAGCGAGGGGTGGCATGCGGAAATATGGGAACTCAGCTAAGCTATTTTGCATGCAAAAAGAAAAAATATAAAACGGCTTGCTGCAGTCTGTGGTCCTTTCCTCTTATCTTGAGTCCCTCCCTTATTAAAGTGGCAATTGGTCTCAATTCAGTGGCTTGAACAGCATCAAATGCGGCAAGAGGCTGACGCTTTCTTAAATTAATATACCTGCTTTTAATAACAGGCGATGAAATTGCATAGGAAATTGATACCAGTTGAGACACTAGCTCATTATTGCACATTGTATCTCATTTAACCAGGCTAACTTCAATGAAGCTAACACATTTTCAGTTTAACTTATGCTGAAGCTCAATTTTCTCTCAAGTTAACAAAATTAAAAATTGCTGTAAATGAAACGTTTTAATGAAGTTGATTGCTTCCATCCCCTTGGTAATTGATTCGATCCGCATTTGCGGTGTCACATTTCGACTTCCTGGCTTCCTGAATATACATATATTTCCGCACATGTAACAGGATTACTCGATGTAATTCCCCAAACCAGGAAGCACCAATTTTTAAATTGGCTTCCACATAGTTCCGACTGATTGAAAAGCTTAAAACAAAAATAGCCGAAACACTTAAGCGGCGGTGGGCATGGCAATAAGCCCCCATTGAAAATGTCTCAACGTGGTGCCACTGGGTCATGTCATGTGGGACCCATATCACTAGTAAGCTCCCTTTGACCCGGACATAAATCGACATTTATTCCGGCGACCGATTTGCCATCGCCTTGCGTGCGTCCCGGGCATTTCTATGGCTAAAAGGTTCTCCGGGAAGCGCACGGCCCATAAATAGTGGAGGTCGTTAGGAGTTAATTGGCCTTGAAGGCACGTACCCCGGAATTATGAGCAACGAGCTGCATAAAACTTAAGCGCCTGCCATCTTGGTCCTGGTCAGCGTTTACAAATATTTGCCCACTTAATTGATTCAATTTGCATGCTGAGTAGTTTCCGGTCCATGCTATTGAAAAGCCAAAAATGCCATTAAGTAAACAAGTCAACAATTTTTAATGAAATTTCATGAGGACTGGTTTTCTGATGAGTTTTCACTCTCAGCTGCCATTCAGTGGGGTGGAAATATGCGTGAAAAATAGAGAAAAACACTGACAGCAGGGCGAACATAACATTTTCTTTTATTTTTGAAATTTGCAAAAAAAAAAACATATTTAAATTGAAAGAGTGTAATTTTATCCCTAAAATCAGCTTAGTTCCCACTTTTATTGCCACTTATGTTGGGGTTATGACATTCTCTGCCACAGCCACTGCACCATTCCCGGCTAACTGCAACTGCGAATTGCAAATGTGACTTTGAGTTTTCCACCCCCGTGAAAATTGCACTAACGCTGCAGTTATGCAAATTTAACCCAAATGAGACTTTGTCTGCGAATGTGCATGAGTGTATGTATGAGTGTGCAATGCGTAAAATTAATTTCTCCGTCGAGAGAGAGCCAGGTGCAAGCGAATTAAAGGTGAGCTCCCGTTCGGTTGGATGAATGCCGTGTGCTAGTATTTGGGGTAAGGGTGAGCCGCAAGGAACGCAACGGATTACAACGTTTTTTTCGGGGGAAGTACATTTCTTTTTTGGGCAGTAATAACAATGGATTTATAGCCCTTTGGCTAGTCCGGAAAGCTAACGAATAAACCATAGGGGTCTATAAAAAAAGAGTTAAGAAAAGAAGGACCTTGTTAACTTTGTTATAAATATTATAGTATTACCCGGTTAATATTATGTCCATAGATATTTAGAGACCAGTTTATACTTAATTTGAAATTTGTAACCTTTATCTTTAGGATATTGGAAAATAGTGTTCTTTATAAAGTGGACCATCCTTTCTCAAATTCTCCTAGGTCTAAAGACCTTCTCTTAAGCTAATTTATGGGATGATAATATATGACTTCCAGGATGTTAAATAATGACACCCTTTCAAAAAGGCTGCATAAATCCCCTTTTTCATACACCCATCACTGGGCGGAATGTGTAAGCGATTGATTATTGCCTAATCGGAAATGGGAAGCCCTAATTCATAGCCAACCCTGCAATAAATCATTTCGAACTGAGACAAAAACCTACTCCATAGCCTGCAGGGCCCCCACATAGGTAGTGGGTTTTTCCATTCTCCGCCTCAAAAATTCCCCCTAGGTGTTGGCCGCTCAATCAAAGCTGACCCTGGGCCTAATGAGGTGCCCACTCCACCTTCTCCTGGCCGGACTGCTGCCATTTACAGGCAGATTAAGAAATTAATGGCCTACAATTGAGCGGGCTACTTTGTCAAGGGAGAAGATTCGGGGATAACTTTGCCTTCATTTTTCATTTTTAATGTTCGCCACGGGCAAAGTTGGGTCCATGAATACGCGATTAGGTTGCACAAACTTTATTAAAAATTCCCACAATCCACGAGTCGAGTCGGGGAGATTTCAATTTCGCAGCGGAGACTAATTTAATGTCCTGCCAAAGGAGAAAGGCCACATTGAGGGCTTTTAATTGTTCGCTCGTACACATTCGCACGGGGGGCCGGGCCCTTTATTGACTGCCCCTTGGCTTTGTCATAAAACTTTTGTGGCAGCAGCTGGCCGAGGAAGTTGACGGCTGTTCGCCTGGCTGCCTTCGTGGCTGATTCGATTGTGGCCCAGTCGAAGCGACAAAATTAAGTAAGTACGCCCAAGGAGCACGGGCCAAAGGATGCGCCCCTTCCACAACGCGCGGATGGATGGTCGTTAAACGGGGACAATGGCCACTTCGACTCCTGGCTGGAAGTGAGAGACAATGCCCGTATTCGGCACAGCGAAAAAATCTGTCAAAGACAAGAAAAATATAACGTGAGAATGTCTCTGACAGCTCAAGTCTTCCATAAATTTTAACAATATTTAAGAATAATTTTAACATTCTTAGAACTCTTCTTTCATAAATTAATTTACGACTTTTCTCCCCGTGTACTTGTATTTATGGGGCACAGACCGAGAGGATAGTGATGCATATTGAACGCTGGCAACACAATGAACAAAAGGTAAACTTCATTTGGCCCAAAGACAAGGAGCAGGGCAAATGGCTGAGGTTGGGGCTGGGGGAGACCAGCTTCCGTTTCCGTCAACACTGCCAGTGAATGCCGTTTCCGACCACCCTTGGCTTCCAGCCAGGGTAATATGGGTCGGAAAGAGGTATGGGAAAATGTGTTTGGCAGCTCGTTCGACTGCTTAGTGGCTAATTTGCAAATAGATGAAAATGTGCCACACAATTATAGCTCTGGCAGCAGCCTCGATGCTGATTGGAACTCTTGGGATTTAATTATAAATTTCTTCACCACCTCCAGCTCCGCCTTGACGGGCGCCTGACTTTATTGGCTTTGTTACCGTGTTACTTACCTTAGCCTTAGTTTAATAAGGAAACTTAATTACATTAGCGGAGCTCCATCTGACACAAGTGACAGGAGTTCGACGGCATAGGCCACAAATGTCTGCCACACCCACAAACCGACACTCGACTCACACCCTCAAAACACTCAAAATCGCATAATTAATGCACACCGCTTGCGGTTTGCCAGGAACGTTGCACATACGCCCCGTGGGCCACACGGAAAGTGTGTGGCCGTGCCATAATTTGCAATAAATATTGATCCAGCGGCTATGCATATGCCCGAGCGTCACTGCAGTTCCAGCAATGATAATATTTATCTGTCATGCTGACAGATTCGTTAGCGTAGCAGACCAGCCTGGAAAAGAGATTGATGGAATTATTGCAGTTGTCAGGGAAATTCCGTTTCGACTTTTCCACTTTGCGTTCTTTAAAGCCGCTATGGGTCACGCCCAAAATCGCTTTAAGCCCCATGCTCTGGTCCCATAAATTGTGTTTCCCGAGCTTAGCTACAGTTTCAGCCCGTAAGTCAGAATCATTTGTCATAATTCGAGTTGCCCCGGGCCCAAAGAGGACCCCCAAATAAAACAAAAAAAGCTAAAGAAAAACAGAACCCCCGGAAAAGTTGACCCAACAACACCTTGGGCCAACGAAGTGGCCATTAAAAGTGCCAACAACAAACAGGCAACAGAAATCGAGGGAGAACCCAGAAACATTTGGGGAGCACATGGCCAATATTCGACACGAAAATCGACTGAAAAGCAATTATTTACACTTCGGCAATAAAAATATGGAACAAAAAAAAAGAGGAAAACTGAAACAGAAACAGAGAGTGGGCGGCATTGTGTCAAAAGTGCGTTCTGCAATTTATTACCTTTAATTTTTCTTGGCCGACCGTCCCTCCGTCAGGGCTCCTTTGTCATTTTTTCTGGAATTGCATTTCTGCGGATTGTGGATATAATTTTTATGGCCATTGCCTTCGTTTATCCTTACGTTTCGTTTCAACTTTTTTATGGGCTCTCGAGAACGCTGAGCTGCAGATTTTCAGCGGGAAATCGAAAAACTTTTTAAGCTTCTTCAATTCACTTGTTAATTTTAATCCCTTTTGCTGTGTCCTCCCCTTGCAGAGACCGCACCGCGTGAGATGAAGCCCGTGGAATGTCCGCAATCGGTCAACCTGTGAGTCCTGCGAGTCCTCTGTGAGTGCTGAGTGAGATTGAAAGATGGCGGCGGCCAGTTCAATTATCGAATCCATAGCCATTTTGGCCCTGCTGCTCGGACTTTTTATTCGAAGTGGTAAGTGGGAAGCTTGAATTGTAAAATATATTTAACTAAGTGTTTAAATTTATTCAAATAATTTCTTAGGCTACTGCATAGACTGCTTCAAGTGCGTTTCCTACAATGGAGCCAACAAGGCCTGCGACGATCCGTTCCACAACAACTACTCCACGGCCATCCTCGAGTCGCCCTGCATGGGTGGACGGAAGGGGCGGGACGGTCTCTTTCCGGCCACCGCCTGCATCAAGATCGCCGGCTATTATGGTAAGTGGAGTTATGGATAACGCCCTGCCTCTTCGTCCTTCTTATTTCCACTTATCCGCAGATGAAACCGGGGAGACGATAACGGTAAGGGGCTGCGCCCTGGACAGTGGCACCCTGACCACCGACACCGAGATAATAAGAATGTCGCACTGCGGAAAATTCTACTACGATGATAAGTAAGGATTTCGAATTAAATTGCAGTCATTACCCAAAGAAATATAAATTAATATTTGTTTGTAGGATCAATATTAGTTTATTTTATAATTTTAGTTAGATAAAACGAGGAGTATATAGAAAAACGCCTGAGAATTGTAATCTTATTTCAAATTACATTGTTATCCTAAAATTTTCCTCTGTGTATCTGAACCATAACTTAGCATTAACAGCGTCATTTACTTGCCGCAGGTATGTGCACGGCTGCCTGCAGAGCTGCAGCGACGCGGATGCCTGCAACTCGGCCAGGAGGCCGGGCCAGAATCCCTTGGACCTGGAGGCACTGATGCGGCACCTGCTCAGCCTGGCGGTGCTCCTGGTGGCCACCGGCAGGTAGCAGTACCAGTGTGTGGAGCAACGGGAGCTATAGGGCAGCGGGGAGGCATTTAATCCGACTCGGCTGCGGGAATCCTTACCTTTTGGCGTCTCTCCTCCTCTACGAATCTCTCTGTGTCTAGGATCGCACCTAACAGTAAACGCACCCGAGCAACTACAGCCAGGACACGCTCAACACAACACACACAATCTTACGAACACACACACAACCAATATTATGGAATTCATCAAGCAATTATGTGATTTATAAATGAATACTTAACAACTATCTAACAATAATTGATGAACGCGAACGAAACTATTTAGATGCTAAGCATTCGAGAGTATAAATCAAAGGAAACATGCAACCTTAATTCAAATTCTAATTGCAATTATTTTTAGCTTCTAAGGAACAGAACCTAGACTTTAAATGCTGTCGCCGCAAGAGTGTTTTTCAACTTATATACGATGCGTTTTACCCCGACAGAAATAAGTATTTGTTGCCTCTCTAGACAAAGTAATGTACATATACAACAATTTAAATTTAAATTTAAATTTCTTTCACGAATGCTGAATTTTGGGCAAACTATATAGTTATGTGTAAACGAATTAGTGGGTAAAATTAGCAAACGAAAACTGCGAGTCAAGGGAAAGCGGAATATTTGAATAATTTGTTAATGTGTTAAAAGATCGTTAACTGATGATTTTATTTAATTTGTTATAAAAAAAGTTATTGATTCTTTCATTCACAAAGAATCTTATATTATTCATTGGCCACTTCTCACCAATTTGAAGTGCAGAACTACGTCACCCCTATTTTTATTAGTTTCTATCAAGAAAGATAACAAGCTTTACTGGAACTTAAAACCTAGTTCTCAAGTGTTTTCCAATTCCTAATAATTTTCCCCTCTGAAAGAAGATTTGTTTAAAATAATTAAGGTTCACTCCGGACCTGCCTAAGCCTTAAATCAAGCCATAAATGTCGGGTCATAAATGACACCATTTCCTACCCCATAAACTTATGTATGTCTGCATCTACTAATACTTGCCGCCGCTGTAGAATCACCGACTGATTAGTTATCTGGTCTCGCCCGGATAACCGATAAGGTAAATAGTATCGCCACTTGGCTACGCCACCGGCTACGATCAGACTTGTTTAGTACATTATAGCAGCTCTAACGACATGGACGGTAAGCCCCAGGCGCACACCGTTGTTCCGATGGAATCCAACGATTAAAGGGAACATTTCCCATTCCATGCAGGTCACAATTGGCTCCACTTCAGCCACGGCGCTATCCCCCAGGCAGCCGTTGTTGCTGGCCACGATTCCGATGGCGACACCATCTTCATTGGCCGGGCGTTCTACTGCAACGACATGCTGCCGGCCAAGATTATTCCCAACAAGGGAAAGGCATATGTGGCCTATGCCAACCAGGAGGTGGAGCTGGAGAACTACGAGGTCCTGAGCGGCGCCAACTACGAGTGGCTGCCGGCGGAGAACGGCGAAGTGCCGCCCGGAGCGGTCCGCGTGGGTCAGAATGTCGATGGAGAGACGCTGTATGCCGGCAGGGGCTACCATGCCGGCAGTTTGACCGTCGGCAAAGTGCATCCGTCCCACGGCTGCCTCTACATTCCCTACGATTCCGAGGAGGTGAAAATCTTCGCCTACGAGGTTCTGTCGCGTCGCCTGGAGGCGAGATAAATGCTCCGGTTATTACCTGTTAATCAAAAATAAATTCAACACTTTTTGTAGAAGCCCGTGGGATCTAATCGGTTACTCGCTGGTCATAAAACTTAATTATCTCAGTGGTTATTTTAAATGATTGCCGAGTGGTTTTGTGTTTTATTTTTAAGTACACATTTCTTGGAATATTTTTATTAGAGGTCAAGCTTCCGAGTACCTCGTAATCGCAGTTTTCGACCATCGCCCAATTATGCAGGAAACAGTTCTAAGTTAACAAAACCAAAAATAATGTTGAAGTAACGCCTCACTCATTAACGACTAGGTTCTAAACTCGCTAATTACACGTAGCCTAATTACCTAATTGTAAAGTCTAACTAAATTTTGATACGGAGACAGGCGGAGAACCAATAGGACCAAACTAAACAAAGGCTAGGGAATCGACGGCAATAGATTTTGATAAACGCAGAACGAACATCTCGGTGATGCATCGACCTTCAGTTGGAATTGTTCGTGTTTAGTCTTTACTTTTGAACATTTTTCGGACAAAGCGAGCTTGCAATGGTTTCCGCAAATGAAAAATCAACAACTATGTATAAACAAGAGGAGGAGTTTTGATAAAACAGAATGAATGCGAAATTCACGTGGTTCACATTTTTCTCTCTGCTGAAATCGCTTGCTTGCAAACGCAAACTAAACGCAAACTAATCAAAAGCAAACAATTTAAATATACGAATGCATTTTGCACCTACCAAAGAACTTACAATAACAAAATGAGTAATGCCAAAAGATTTTAGCACCCGAACTTTTCCGGTTTTCTTAATGCTTTGTTCAAAAGTCAGAGATCAAATCAAATGTATGGGCGTTGCGCATCTTGTTATTTTAAGGTCTTTGCACCCACTATTGGCCAGCAAGGAAGGCGACTTATTCAACTCTCTCACACACCGTAAACGACCAAGCAAAGTTTGTAAAAAGAACACAAGAGTACATTAAACGTTTCATGGCAAGCCAGTTGCTAAGCATTTTTGAAGGCAAATGTATCTAGCACTTAAGGAGAACTTTATATATATACAATTGAGGTGGATTATCGGTCATTAGATAAACTAGATAACGACGCTAATTGAACTAATCAAATTTAATTGAAAATCCAAATTGTTTCTCTTGCATTTAAATGCGTGCGTACGACCTTTTCTAGAGCAACACTTTTGGGCAACTGAAACTATCATCATTTCTGAATAAAAAACTGCAAACATATATTGAAAATTCTATGAGTTTCACTACAACTACGCGTATATACAAACGAGGGAAAAGGGTCCTTTAGTCCAGAAGGCTCTTCACATAGGCGGCGTCCTCCTGCACGAATTTCTCGGCCTGATCTGCCGGCACCTCTACGGTTTTGTAATTGTCCAGACCTATTTCCTCCTCTTTCCTGAAATTAAAGATGCTCATAGTGGGTTATGACTGTCTCATGGGTTAATGGAAGTCACCAACTTGATCAGGATGTCCACCACGTTCTCGCAGGCCAGCAGGCAATCGCTATCTCTGCCCACCTTGGCCTCCCACTTGTGTAACTCTCGCAGGATCTCGTAGGTTCCCTTGGCCCTAAGGATCTCCCGACTGCGACGAGTGGAGCACAGCTGTAACAGGCACTCCAAGAGCATTTTTCGCAGGTCGGGATCCTCTTCGCGAGTTTTGCTCTCTGGCAGGTACTGCAAAGGCAAGGGAAAACCTAATTCCAGAGAATCTCTTCGAAATTTAAGCTACTCGCCTGCAGCTCGATGGGCAGCTTGTCGTTGTCCTCATCGCTGAACTCTTCAGGCCCGCACAGTGGCTGCAGAATGGCCACCAGGATGCTGTCCTGTTCGTTGAGAATCACATCGTGATAGACCGCATCAAAGCAGACGTTTTTCAGGATGCCAATTGTGCCACCTCGCCTGACCACACTGCCCTCGAAGGAGGCGAACGGCAGCAGCTTCTCCAGTAGCTTGTACCGGTTGTGGCAGCATAGCTCCCTGCCGCGTGCCACCTGCGTCAGGTTGCAGAAGATGGGGGCCAGGTAGTGCAACTTGCACTTCTTCTTGTTGTAGTCCAGCTGGGCGAAGGCCTTGGCCAGGCGGGGCAGCGTCTGATCGCCGCGCTCCAAGATGTCCAGAATCTCGTGGACCAGCGACTCGACGCGTGTAAGATTGCTGAGAACCATGCTCCAGGGATCGGCCAGAGTCGACTGCTCGTCCGCTATGGCCTTGGCGGCCACGTCCACGATGGGGAATGTCTGGATAAATTATTAAGTAGATTAAAAGCTTAAAAGTATTGAAGATAATTAGAACCCACCGGTTGCACTTGCTTAGCCAGGCGAAACACCTGAACGGCTCCTTCCTCCTCGGCGGTTAAGTTTATTAAACTCAGCACTGCGTCCTTGGCCACTGTGGGGTTTTCGTCATAGGTCAGGCCGAAAATCGCCATTAACATTTCGTCCAGCGAAAGTATGGCTGATTTACCCTCTGCGCTGCCCGTTAAACCTTTAAAATTGGAAAATTAATATTTATATTTACCGCGTGCCCAAAACAAATGCACGTGCAGGCAGGTTGTTTTTGTTTATTCAAAAAACGTACCTAAAACATGTGTCAGAGCCACTGCCTTGAGGTCCAGTCGTTGATTCGGCTGCATAAATTGTACTAGCTCTTTGACGGTGTCCATTTAAAATGATTTTATTACAATAGTTTTGTTTAATTTAATTTTTGTTTTTAATTTGCGTTTGAACAGCTGTTTAGTATAACCAGGTTTATTTACTTTAAAAAACTCTGAGATAGTGTGACCGTAAACGTAAAGCAGTTCTGCGTAAAATGTCAAAAAGTTCTACACGTTAACAATGTAAGGGCGGTGTAGAAATCCGAAATGGTAAGTAGAAACGGGGTAGAAATTCGAACCGCTAAGTAGAAACGGTGTAGAAACGAAGCGCCAAAATGTGCCGTAATTTTAACATTTTGAAAAATTAAATTTCAATATTTAATTTTTGTTTAACAATTAAAGTTTAAAAATTTCACAACTTACTCAAAAGTCATTAATTTCAATTCGGAATGATTTAATAAACAAAGTTATTTGTATATTAGAAAAAAGCGTGTAACGCAGTGAGGGTTTATTTCCGACCCTATAAACCATATATATTCTTGATCAGCAGATACACACAGAAAAATCGATCTGACAAGACAGCTAGAAAACAGATTTTACAAATTGTCAAAAGTTAGAAAAAATATTTTTAAAAATATATTTTAATTTTAATATCCTGATTGAAATTAAAGAGTTCTTGACACAGTTATGAGATTCTTCGAAAAGTAATTTTATACAAATTTAAAATTTAAAATTTCTCTGAGAGAGAAATTTAAATCTCGGTAAAAACGTTCCTTTATTTATATTTTCTAAATGTGTAAACTCAATACGTAGACTTATAAACATAATAAAAACGGAAACAAACGAGATTCCGAATGGAAAATTATGGCTTAGGTAGGTAATCATTAAATATAATTAGGCTTTCTGAATTTCTTTCCTTTTCTTGTTTAAAATATATATTATAAATTTAAATATATTTTTTATTAATGCAAAGATTATTAAAATAATTAAAATTAAAGAAACAGAAAGGTGATTCGTACTCACTAACTAGTCCAGTGTCCCGTTCGCACCTGGGGTTAAGTCCTCTTGCCATATTCGTGCTGTTTCCTGCCTTTGAGTTCGCTTCCGATTCTAAACCAGACTTGGTGTAGCCTAAGGTATTATTATCTTAACTTTCTGATTCCATTTCATTTTTCATGGACATAAAAACAAGTGAAATTAAGTTAATATAATTATAACTTATATTGATACCAAATTAAAACTTGTAATCACTTGCCTTAGTAATATCCACGATTATTTCTGTTTTATTTTCGAGGTTAGTTGACACTCACACTTGATCGATTTGATATTTTAAGAAAGCTGGGGTAAAGCAAGCTGACTCCTTTGCAAAAAATAAAACCGCCCAAAACTGTAATACTCATATTATTTTTAGGCCCTCAACCCTCTGAACGATTCAGTGCGTAAGTGCCTGAAGTAAGTCAGAGATTCGTTGTGATGTCATTCGAAGAGGCAGTCATTGTCTCCTCGGGAATCGTGTTTTCGCACAATAAATTTCGGGCTTTATTGATTCTTAAATGGTGATCGAAGATGATTAACGAGCATAAATTAAATTAAACTGGTTCAGTTGCGTTTAATTGAGGTTTACTCTTCATTTGAGGAAATTTCCACCAGCGGACATCCCACATTCACTAAGATTTTGGTAAGTCAGAAATGATTAAATTCAATTATTGGTAAAGGTATATATCGTATGTTATATGTATATCCATATTTAAGTTCTAATCGCTTCATTTTATTTCATTAAATGCATTAAATATGTAACTGTATACAATAAAAAGGTATATATTTTAAGAAATAGTCATTAAATAGTATTAATGTAAAAAGCATGCACATGTATCCAACAGATCTCTAATATACTCTTAAATTGCTTAAAATAAACTCTGCGGTTAATAAATTATTTAAGACACGTTCGAAATCATTGTATAATTGACTAATTCGAACAGAGACTGTTCGAGTTTTCTGCTCTTATGTAATCGCTCTTGACGCGAGCACTTGAACTCTTGATGCTAACAGTCAATTATTAAACCCAAAAATTAACCAAAATACACTGAGAAGTTGCCTTATGGTAAAGAATTAAGAATTGTATTACTACTATGTTGTCTTATTAAATAGATACGAATAATAAATACAATACAATAAATAATAAAATGGTGCTTAATTTTCCATATATATTTCCTAAAAGGAAGATGAAAGATAAATATTAAATGATAAAAAAAGTCTAATAAATAAATAATAAAAACACATACATATAATTGAAATATTTTCCCTTCAGTGATTTTATAAAAGATTCCGTTTTTCTCTGTGCATATTAAAAAACCCGCTGAATCGATGCACTGATGACATCATAATCGGGTTTTGGGGGAACTTCGGATTTTCGGCCCACTTGCGCACTTGCAGTGAGCCCGCCTAGCGGTACTTTCAACCCCAAAAATAACAACCCACTGAAGCGGAGGCTGGGCTGTGTGATTATTTCGGGAACTGCGTAATTTGGGTTTCAAGTACAAAAACCGGACACTGAACCCGGTCGACGACGTCGACAACCAGCGGACTTCCTGAACGTAGGGCTCGCTGTGGGATGGCCTGGGCAACCCTTCCTCTTCCGGCTAATGGTCGATGTCCAGTGGATCACGTAGGCCACTTTGGCAGTAGGGTCTCCCCCGGGATCCGTTTCCAGCACCAAGAATTGGCAATCCGGCCACGCATTCATCGTAGCACACCCAATGGAGCCTCCGATTGTAATGCCCATCATGAGGCGGAGTGGTTCGCACGCCCAGGTCCAGCGACTTAGTCACATACTCCGGTGCCCGGTGCCAGTAACCAAGTGCTCGAAACCCGGTACTCGGAGACCCATAAACATAATGCGGCTATCGGTGCCGCAGTCCCTGCCCGGCATGCCAAATGAGGCCAAGAGCGCATGCGCGGCCCGCTTCTGACGTTACCTATTTAATATATTAAGACGCTGAGTATAACACCAGAAAGCCCCAAGAGGGGTTTTGTTAATATTAATTGAAAAAATAATATTACAAATTATATAGTTTAATATATTTATTGAAATAAGGCAAGTTTAAAATAAGCAGATTATGATTTTAAGGGTGAAGATCTGAACATCGAAATTCTTAATTATTTTCAACTCTTAAATTAGCAAACAATTAACTTATAAAGTAACTCACATAATTTTATAGCCAATAATAATCATAAACGAAGTCATTTAATTGCAATAAGGACGTGACATTACGAAGCGCAATTAACAAACAATGACAATAGTTCCAGGAATTTATTTATTTACTCCATATGTAATATAGAAAGAACCTATTTCCAGGAATACTATCTTAATTGCTCAATAAATATCAATGATACTTGATATTATTTTGTTTATATATTTTATTTAATCAGAGAAAAATCATAAATTAAAGCTATTATTGTAGTGTTAAAATCTCAGCCGAAGCCGCTTCGTACTCTGAATACAAATCACTTGTGATTTCAACCAATAAGCTCTTTATGTTTTGCTTCGATTTCAATTTGCCACAACTTCCTTCTTTAAGCGGGTTTTTTCTTGGCGATTTCTGTGATTGTCAACAACAATAGTGTCTTATTGAAACTGAAAACTCTCGCATTTTAAATGATTTCCATGGAAATAGCATTTTACGTTGCGTTGGTGGCATCAACAACAATATAGGAGGGAACTGTGGCTCCCAGGCAAGAAAAGCAATAATTCTTACTTATCTGAGGGGGCAGTGGTGTGGGTGGAGGAATGTGTTGCATCTGATATCCTTGTTGATGGTATTACTATTGTCCTGCAATTGCATTGCACAAAGTATACAATGTACCGAAGGTATGCAGGAAGGAGGGAGAAAATTGAGAAAAAACTGCGAAAAAAAGTGAATCCTTGTCTGGGGTAACTCGAGATGGTTACTGATCTCGCAGAGGAACATCTGTTGCTCTCAGGAGATACAGCAGACACTTCAGGAAGCGGTGAAAAAACATCTTCTCGATCAGGAAAGAGGGATACTCGGGCAGACAGATCGGAAGCAGAGATGACGTTGATGTCTGGATCCAGACTCTGGGTTCATTGATCAGTGTAACGATCTTCCTTTGATCTTGGGTTACAGTTTGAAAGATGTTTTTCTTACCATTCTTATTTTATTTTTGGGATATTTCTATATGCTTGCCTTAACTCTGGGCTATAACTTGTACTCCTTGCTTATTGATCAGAGTAATTGTTCTTCCTTTCATCTTGAGTTACAGGTGGGTATTTCTTCTCTTCCTATTTAGCTTACTTTTAATTTTATCAATGTCCTGAACTTGTTATTTTTCCCTGCTCCCTTTTTTTTTATCAGAATAATGATGTTCCGCTATAACTGCTACCCCTTTTGGGTTTGAGTTCCCATTCGAGATGCTTTCTTCCGTTTTCCCCCAACCATAAGGCCTAGTTCCCCTTTCAACCTGCGTTCATCTATCAAAACTAATGAGTTTCCTGTTGCTGATGTCTGAATCCTGAGCTCGGGACGAACTCTAACGAATGCAGGTTATAACTTAACGGGCGGGCTTGCTGGCTGCTGGGTAACCCGATATCCGCATCGCCACATTGTAGGTGCTTGACCCGATTTCGTTGGGATAAAAAGCACTTTTATGGCGGCGAAGGATAAGGGGAGTGCGTGAAATCGAGACTTTTATGAGATCCCGGCCGATGATGCTGTTGGCCATGTGACCAACTGACCTTTTCAACTCGCACGCTTTTTAGAAGCTCTTAAGGCCCCGATGCTAATGACCGGCGTGAACTCTGACATGCGATAGTCGTTTGCTGTGCGCCACAAACCGAGTTGCATTTCCATGGCTCTCCTGGACTCCTTAAACCCAATTAAAGGCGGCGTTACCTAACCCAATAACAAACCTCTTGCGCCCCTTTTTCTGCCCAAAAACTCCGAACCGGCGGAAGTTTCCGTTGCGAGCCCTAAAAAGCAGCAACATCAAACCGGGTTCGCTTCGAGCCCAGTCCGCGCAGGGTATTAGGGGGTGGGCTTGGTGGTTTCCAGGGGTTGTGTTGTGTTGCGATAGTCTTTGGCATTTGCGTCGCGCCACGTGTAATTATGAACCGTAGGAGGAGGAGGAGGCTACACCACCTTCGAGGCATTGAATGACACACTGAAAATCCTGGAACAAGGAGTCCTTTATTAGAGATTTTCCTCCAAATGTTCTAGGAGTGTTTCGCCTTATCACGTTTATCGCCAGTGCCAAGAAATCGATGAGGAGCCAATAAGTTTTCATATAATTTTCAAAGTTTTCGCCAGCAAGGGTCCTTGTCGCTTCCTGCCGCTGCAAGTTTCCGCTTTCATTAGCATGAAGACGCCGCAAACTTGTCCTGGCAAAAGTTTCTCCTGCGGGGCAGAGATACAAACAACAAGTGTCGAGAACTTACATCACTCGAGCGGAAACTGCCAAAAAAGCGACGGAGAGACCCATTCATGTTGTGTTTACCACCCAATTTGGCCGTAGCAAGGAGCTTCCAACTCGAACCTGTGTGCAGGAAGTTGGCCAGTCCAAGAGGCGCAAAAAAACGTGGCCAGTACGAAACAGTTTACCAACGAACTCTGAACGTACCAGACGAAGCGCAGAGCTGCGGCACCGAGTATAAAGAACCATATCTTAGTCTGAGTTTGAGTTTGAGCCTGGGGCCCCGAGTCCCGACTCCCGATACTTGTCCCGAGGCGTCGATATGGCAACGGGGCCAGCAGGAGCAGCAGGGGCGGCTGCGTGTCCTCGTTCCAGGAGCTCGTCTGCCGCTCGGCTCGATCCGATGCCGCTCGGCCCCAGTTTCGGTTACGGTTTCGGCTTCGGTTCGGTTACAGTTTCGGCTTTCGACGCACTGCACTCGCTGCGACCAGAGTTTTGAAGTTCCCGCTGGCCAGGTTTCGAATCAGTTGCCGCCGCCTTGTTGGGTCATTTGCATATAAACGTCAAGCCTGCATATCGATCAATGCACCAGTTATCGGGTCACCATCGGGACAGTGCCAATTACCCAACGATCAATTAGTGTGTTCGCGAAAGTTATTGCTTTTCGAGTGTAATTACCAAAAAACTGAGTGAGTAGTTTTCACTTTTTACCACTTTTGTTTGGGCCACTTCAGCGGTTTGGGATTTTACCTGTCGCGCTGAAACTTTGTAGAAATTATTCGTCAGGGAAGGCAAAGTTTTGTGCTGCAGGAAATTTAATTTAATTAAAGTATTCGCACGTTGGGCGTGAAATTTACCAACGTGAAAAACTACTTTTTATATATTTTAATTAGTCAAGCGTCAACTATGCCTGAAAAAAGCAAGAGCTTAAAGTAGAGACTTTCATGCCATTATATTAGTAAAACAGTTTGAAAGTGAAGCCTGCATTAAATTTTTAATGAGTGCAAATGAATAATAAATAGGGAAACGTTTTGTTACTTTAACTGAGGAACAGAGAATAATTTGTATTGTTCATTATAAATTATTGAGCTGAGTAATACCAATTAAGTTTCATTAAAATTATACAAAGTGGAATTTATTCAATTAAATTTTGTCAACAATGAAAATTGTTTCTAAAAAAATAACTCCCGTTTTTTTTTGTTTCGATCTAAAATAACGAATTATCCTTACTAATGCCCCGCCATTAATACTCATTTTGTCAATGTAAATTGGATCAAATAAAATTTAAATGAGTTCAATTACCACGCTGTGGAAATTTTGCTCACCTGATAATCCGATCCGGCCCGCGCGGAAAAGCTGCTTCGGAAAGCAGACAATCTGCTTAAGCAGATTTATTCTCCCGGATTCCTTGGCATTCCTTTTGCAGGCGAAATTGTCGCTGATTTGATTACCAAAGAACCAGCGAGCAGAAGGAGCCAATGAGATGAAAGCGACTCCGCGCGAGCACGGATGCCATGAAATTTTAATTTAACTTACTGCCTTCTACGCAGTTTGTGAGGAGTCTCCCTGTGTGTGTCAGTGCTTTGGGCGAGCCAAAGGCAAACATTAACATTACGTGCTGTGGCATCAAACTAAAAACAAGGACAATGCAATTTTATAGCGCCATTTGGTGGCGGCCGCGTCCTGTGAGTAATTTGAATGATTTGCCAGGATCAGCAAAGCCAGACGGTGGAAAAAGAAAACCAAATTAAGGGCAGGGGCTCGCTTTATATAGCCATTAACACACAGAAAAGAAGGGTGTTCTTCAAGATTTTGTTTAAAAATAAAACTCTTTAAGGATTATTCGAAAAGTTAAGCATTTTACTTCTATCTTTTCATATAATTAAATCGTTTCAAATATTTCGAATTTAAGGAAGTAGAAAAAATTATGTGTGGTAATTATTAAGCTTTATTTGATTTAAATCTTTTTTGTCCGGTGTAGTACGAATTTTTTTATCGTTCTTCTTGTTGCTTACATTCAATTAGGCGAGCGCACGAATTGAGAAAAGGGGGATCCCCCTTGCAGAATAGTCCTTTCCCTCCTGTCCAATCTCTCTGTCTGTGTGTTTGTTTAATAGTACATTACGTATACGCCACATTTGACGCATTGTGGCTGCTGCTGTTTTGTGGCTTGTATATTTTAATTAGCGCCTGAGAAAATATTCGCTCGTGTTGCTGCTCATTTGTTTGTTTCCCAGACTGTGTTTGTTTGTGTTTTGCGTCCCGCTTTTATGGTTAACATTAGTCGAAAATTGTCGCAAGTATTTTTATTGACCTATTACTGGGGCCGTTTAATGGCTGGAAATGAACACATTGTAAACGACAAATTATCCAACCGAGGAGGTGATAAGCCAGCAGCATCCGGGCCAGGAACAATTACAGTTGCATTTAGTGGCCCTAAAAGTTGAGCATTCATTGGCCCGCCGGTATGCAAATTTGTCTATTACATCAGCCGCAGAACAATGCACAGGTCGGAATCCGGCAATTAAAGGCTTGATATGGAAATGTGATAAAACTACTCTGAGGGTGAATGTCCATTTGCAAATTAAATAAATGTGGACTGCGATTGAGTGGTTCTCTCTTAATCACTTGAGTAATATCAAGAGCAATTCACATATTATTGAAAGGCAAAAAAGTTGTGTGCTCCCCGCATAATTACATTAAAATATTGTTTCTGCTTGAACTAACTTGCCAGACAAACCGAGGAGTTGAACTTGTAAACAAGCTGGTCAGACGAACCTACCATAATATATACTGTATATATGCCCGAAAAGCCGAAACCCAAAACCGAATACCCAGCAACCCAGCTCTTATTGAGAGCTTTCAGTCTTTTGGCTTTGTGTCAAACTGTCACTTTCCAACAATTACGACTCTGTGAACTTCTTTGTGCCCCGTCCTGTACCTTTTTCTTTTCGGGCTGCCTTTTAATGAGCCAAAAATATCAAAATGAAATACGGCTCTGTGGCGTTGAAGGGGCAGAGGCAAAGCCTCCTGGCGCCCTGGACAAACATTGCATTGGTTGTTGCTCTGCGATTTTCACGCAAGTATGGTTTTCTTTTTTTGAACCCGCCTTACCACTCTCCTGTTTCATCTTGTTCTGGGGCCTTCACCTTCACCGGTTGCGTTTGGGCCATAAAATATTTAAGGACCTCTGAATGCACTCACACATTTATGAAAGTGTAAATATTTAATGACGAATGCCCTCTGTTTCATAGTCAGATTTTCAGAGGCGGTGCTCAACGGTTGCCTGGGTGGCCCGGCTCTAGGCTGTGGGTTCTAGCCGGAAATGTTTTACACATCGCCACACTTAGGAGCACACATGTGCACGGGGAGAAAATGAGTAAGTTTGGGAATACAATTAGGAAAGTATAAGAATTCATTGATAAAATTTAATTGTACAACCTACATTGAAGTAAATTAGGCACTCAAATATTTCCAAGACTGATTTACAATTTCCTTTTTTTATTAAAATTTCCCCAAACAAGCATTTGTAATAATTTTGTAAATTATTAACCTATTTCTAAATTAAATGTTGTTTCCAAAAAAAGTTTTATATTTTATATTTCATATTGTTTATATTTTAACCACTTAGTTTCTCCCAGTTCATCAGCTGCAGGAAAGGGAAATGTCTGCCCGGCTTCTGCCTGGTCTTTTGTGGCCCGTTAGCGGTTTTACGTTACATGCGGCGTATGCGTAATGTCTGACTTTTACTTCTCTGGCAGCCAAACAGGCCAACAGCCAAATGGCCCAGCATGCATTATTAACTGGCCTTTGTCCGGCCCGCTTCCTCCTGCTTTTTGGAACTCCATTAGTGGGTGCATGGCGAACGTGACAGATTTCATGACGAATTATGCGCCGCCTAATTAAATTCCTTGATGAATGAAAGTCGCGAGAAGGATAACTTCTGTTCGCAGGACGCTTCTTAATCAACTCACGCAGAAAGCGTCAACGCACGAATAAGAAAAGCGGAAACGGAAATGGGAAAAGGGAGCGAAGGAGGCGCTGGAGGAGGAGGAGCTAAGGCAAAAGACAGGACAAGCGCGAGTAATGAAAGCCATTAAAAATGGCGGCGGCTTAACTGGAAAATCGATAGCCAAGTCACAGGAGCGAAAGGCGTGAAAAGCGAAAAGAAATAGAATGCAGGTGAACCATATAACTATATGTATATGTGTATGTTGTGGCTGTGTGTGTGCCAGGACTCCACCCAGTTCTATTCACTTTTTATAGTTATCAAACACACACACACAAAATGAGAGAGACGGGAGGTCGCCTTGAGAATTCCTGGAAAAAACCCCGCGCTCAACAAAAGGGGTACGGCCACCTGCATGTACCTGTGTTATTATTGATATTATATATACGCAGATATATATTTAGCCCACCTGGATGATATAACCGCCGCATCGTATGCGGAAATGAAGACATTTACCGAGTGCATATGTGAATTAATGGCCTCGACGAAAAAGACACCAAGCGAGCCGACAATTCCCTGCGATTAGCTGACACGCGAATTGAGCCAAGTTAAGCCAAAGTCAGGGGGAGGCAGGTCAGTGGAGCAGGCGCACGAGATATATTTATGGCCATAACTCATACGGGGCGAACGGAGCCGTTGATTTCGCTCAGTCATCGGGCATGAATAATGTCGGCTAATGTGTCGCCAGGGAATGGCTAATTAAAGTGCTCGGATAGATCACGTTCCGTGCTGAACAAATAGCTTGCCGACTGCCCAGTCTTAAATATAGTCATCAATTATATAGTATTAACTTGCTTTAGTTAAAACTTGACTTATGACACAGAAACTATGTGGGTTTTCGTTCTCAAGAATTTTATTCGCTCAATTTTAGTCAATATCATTTAAGTAACTGAGGCATTAGTTTAAATGACTTATTTTAATTCCACTGAAATGAGAACAGTGACAACGTGTATTCGAGAATTTTCTACCGAATTAAGAGATGTATCTTTGTCTTTTATGTTTGGGTGTAATCTTTTGTAACAACTTTGTTTTGTGAATAAAGGTAAAGCCATTTGACAAACTGAGTTATATGTTACCTCCCCGGCTTGTTATTTATATTCATTACTGCTGATTGGCTTACATCCTTCGCTGACCTCTTCTCGTTATCCTTTTTATACAATCAATTCCTGCAAGCTTATGCCCTTTTCCCCTGCTGACAGGGGAGTTATTTTTCAATGCTAATCCCGCAGCACCTGCGACATGTCCACGCGCATTCCAATTGTGTCACTTTGGCTTACCCAACAACCCTATCATGGCGACACCAGCTGCTCTCGGTGCCCGCTTAACCCGGAACCCCTAGCCCTTAACCCGTCATCCTTAGCCCCCAACAGTAGACCGACCTCTCCGAGCGACCGGGTAACATCAATCGAACCTGACAACTGAGCAAACACATCGCGATTGAAAGTGCAAGGCAAGAGTGCATTAAAAATTCATTAGATGTGCGCCATAGCCGACGCAGACACTGGCAGAAAAACTTGGATATATCCTTATAAAAGTATATATAAAAATAAATAAATAAAGAGAATATATATATCACTCTTAAGCCACATGTTAATATGATGGTCATTCGATTTTCCAATATAGTTCAGGCCTCTTTCTACTGAAAATAAAATCAGTTTATAAAATTTTACGTGTACCTCCAGCTATTTTTCAGTCGATAGGCAAAAAGTGGCCGAGGAAACAAAAACATTTGATTTGCAGAGAGCTCCGCCGTCGTCTGGCAATGTGACGACGCCCCATGGAGCCTGGAGACCAGAAACAAGGCGCCCCTAATTGGCACAAATTTTCAATGCGCCCCGTGATCACGCCCTGTCCACGGTCAGTAGGTGGTGAACTGCCACCCACTCAGACACCCCTAGCAGGAGGAGGAGGCAAAGACCTCACCCCCGGTGCGGTATTTTAATGCCAGGCACGTAGACGGGCGCACTAATGGAATTAAACAAATTACTTTATGGTCTGCGCCAGCGCCAGCGGCAGCAGGAAATGTAAATTTCAGCTCGGACACGACCTCTCTGGGTCGGAGAAGGGACTTCCAATTCAATCCGGACCAGATCTGGAGCGGTACCTGGAGCTTCAGCACCTGGAGATCTGCCGCTGCCGTTGCAGTCCCATCTGGGCATGCAATTTTCGAAACTAAACTAGTTTGCACCCCGGGCACTTGGTTGGTACGTGATGTTGTCGTGTTGGTTTTCCCTCTGTTTTTCTTCGCCTTTCCTTTTCCTTTTTATGGTGTGCAGGCGAATGTCCTGACAATCGCTAAGTTCATGCCGAGCTGCTGCTCTTGAACCTTATGCCAACTGTGCGGACAACTGTGGCAAATAATTGCATGGCGAAAACCCTCACTTCTCAAGGTTCACTGACATTTGCCGGAGCGCTCAATTTGATTAAGTGCACGAGAGGATTGTGGGGTGGCTGGAGGTGGAGCGTCTGCTTCCTCCAGCTCCCCAGTTGCCGAAGGCCGGGAAGGGGACTTGCAATGAAATGCAATTATGTGCAAGCGCTTGACAACCCCTAAACACCCGCTCAATGCCGCTAGAAATTGCATTAGACCTCGCTGGCACAAATTGTTTATTACTCGCGCAAGGCTTGTTGTCCTCAGTCTATCAGCGGGATTTGCATAGCCAAGATTCGACTCACACCGAAACAAATTTAATTTAAAATTGATAAGAAAATATTGGGGAAGAAATATAATGTCAGAAATGAATTTTCCTGAATTTATTGCTACCACACTTCATTCAATTATTAAGGTAGACTTTACAATAAGCCAGAAAAACATGAAATGATAAACTGAGACAAGAAAGAGATATTTTTTTAATTACAGACACTTCTGAAGAATGTAAATCTCTTATCAGAGAATACATGTTTCCTATACTAGATTCCGAGCATAATTTTTATGTAAATGATGTGCAAACTTTGAGCTTCCAGTACACTTCTCCGACGAGTTTTTGGCTCATCCTCAAAGCCAAAAAGGAACCCTTTCAAGGGCTCAGCTCGGACGCGTCTGGCATTTATGCCAACGCTTACATTCCGGCGAAGGTGAAATGCCAGACCTCAGCTTTTCCGTTTAAATATCCCAACTGGGTGATGATGATGACGAGAAGAAGGACGAGGAATATGCTACTGTCACACTCGACCAAAACGCTTTTGTCCCCGCACAAAGATAACAACAGAGACAACAGTTGGGGGCAAACTCTGAAGGTTTCTGAGGTCTGAGTGTCAGAAGGTGACAGCTGGAAGGTGCGAGGAGGGAGGACCGAGCTCAAAGGGGGTCTCTGAGCCAGGGAGAAAGGCCGGCCAGCTTCTAACAGCATTACCCGGACACTTTGTCCGTGGTAAATGCTTTTACTCGTTTTTTTTTGTGATGCTGTACCCACTGCCTGGTACAAAAGGCAAATAAGTGCAGCCATGTGCGTACAAAGTCTCTTCGTGTGAATCCAACTCGGAGGTCTACGTGCTTCTTCAGAGTTCTGGGGTTCACAGATGGCATGCACTGTTTGTAGCCCTTTATGAAGAACTTATATTAAAGCACATACATTGTGTTTACTTACTAATGTGGAGACAATGTACTTTCAGTTATGGATCATTTAAATTATTAGTTCCTTTCGCCATCTCCCACTAAAAACAATTTTCGGTTTATGTGACAAACGTGCGTCTTCGTTTAGGTAATTTTCCACATTTTTCGCCATAAAAATATGGCTCAAAACGACCAAGGATGCACTTCTTCCACTAAACCAGGCAAACACTTAAAAACCTCTTACCAGCACTCACCTAACAGCACAAACACACACTCCCCACATGCACAAGTTGCCTGGCAAAAAACCAAAAACAAAGGTAAACACATTTCCGTGCTCTGGTTTTCCCCCGACATTTTTATCTATGCATAATTACTTAAATAAAATGCTTGTCTCCGTCTCGTTTGTGGGCGTGGCGGCCTGGAGGGCAAAGGGTTCTTTATTTTCTACGAGTGCGCTCGTGTGAGAATGCGGGAACATTTCGGAGTCGAGCTCTGTCAGCTGGAAGCCCAAAAAGTGATTCAACGGGAAAGCAAAACTAAAATCTGGACAGGATGTGGTGTGGCTAAAAAGTGCACCTGATGGGGCCGGGTTTTTTACGGCCAAAGTCAGAGCTCTTGTTATGGCGAACTTGGCTTATTTGTTGCTCTTGGGCTGTGCTGTTCTGCTGTTGGCTGATGCCGAATAAACAAAGTTCTCCGGTGAAAAGTGTGCTCCTCGAAAAACCCAACTCGGTCAGGAGCTCGGCCCACTCGTTCTGTCCTCGCAATCCCTCTCTCTCTTTCGCCCGGCATAAAGGCAATAAAATTTTTGCATGACTGCGGGCATTATTTTTGTTTTTAACTGTTTTGTATATCCACAGGAAGCTCTTGTATTTTTTTTTGGCAGCACAGAGGACGAAAATTCGGGTTTAGTTCGAATGAAAAATGTCATATCTGGCTTGTATAAAGATCCTGTTCATAATGTTATTATTTAAGTGTCAATTAAAAATATATGTTAGCTGATTAGTTATTCCATTTAAAGAAATACATTTACAGGTTGTTACATTTTTCCCAGTGCACTTCCCACTCTTTGTAAAACTGTTTGTGCTTTTGGCCTTTTTCGGTCCCTAGAATTCTGAGTAACGATGGGGAAAGCAGGTCACCTAAGGAGGCATCACAATCAAATTTAATTTATGCATTATTTATTTTTCATTCACAACTCGATTAGAGTTTTGTTTGCCGGGGAAGCCGAGAGTTTGTCGCCAGCCCTTAGAATGTCAATCAGCATTCGTATGCATATGAAAAACAATAAAACATTTTGAATATTTTTGTAAAATAAGAGCGACAGTTTTCTTTTCCTTCTTGCTACCGGTGCCGGTGCCGGTAGCACTTGATATGCAAATTGTCGGCTGTCATGAAAATATGCACATTAATTTTCATTGCTTTCGCTTCGTTTTTTCCCATACTTTTTTGTTGTATTTATTTTGCTGCCGAGTCGGCTCTAACGCAAACCCATAAACAATTTATTCGCGAGTACGTACGTCAACGGCGCTAAGCGCGTTATTCCATCTCACGTGTTCGGTGGGGCGCCGTTTTAAGAGCCCGTGAAAAATTTGAGAAAACCCCGGAGCATGGCCACGTGTACGCAGGTGAATCTTCTCTGGCCGGCGGCAAATGCATAATCACATGTAAAACGCTCGTCAGAGCCAAAGAACCCGCCTCCCACACACGTGCTGACTAATCGTCGGGGGTCGTTCTGTTTGATGCGACTGTCAATGGCAGATAGCAGGGACCACGCTGCGTATGAGTGTTATAATTTACAATGCGGTGGAAATAACAAGCCAGCGGCGAGCAGTGATGCGGAGTATCTGGGTGGCTGCACCTAGGTAGGTATTTATGTTCAGTTTTGCATTTTCCAGGAACAGAAAATGGCTCCAGGACCTAATGTGGGTTTTTAGTTAGGTTAAGCATTTGATGTCGGGATTAGGAGGATTGCGAAAAGTAATAAGTTAAAAATAACGAAAGGAATACTCATCAAATATTAGCGGTTTTAATAATATTTAATAATTTGATAAGAATTATGTTAGATTTTTTGGCATTCAAGTATTAAACAAATTATTTTTTTTCCTGAACTTTTTAAATGCCTTCAAACGCGCTTTCTTTCTCTGTTTCCCTTTCCAAGTTACTTACCCAGGTAAATACAGCCGTTACTTTGCCATCACTGCCAGCGAATAATCGCAAGGGCACACAGCGCACAATGAGATACAAATAAACAGGTGTTTATCCCAGCCAAGTAATATGCAAACACGCCTGAAGAAAACCATTTTCATGTCTAGACATCGGTGAGAGTTACCCCTATTAGCGGTAATTAAGGCTAATTCAGGTAACGCGCGGACTGAGCTGCTCTCCAGCAAATTCCAAACGATGTTTAACCCCTCAACAGCAATGCAATTATAAAGACTCTTGTATACATTTTAATCAGACGCGTGGGCAACCGCAAAAACCACTTAGCTCTTCGGCTGCCAGCTCAGTTGTCCGTGCCAGAAAGCTATTTTCCACTAAATTAACAAACGGCAACAACGCAACAGCCCAACTTTTCTTCCGATATACGCATTTCCTGTCAAGTGGGTTCGAAACGACTTTTCCCACACACACCAACACATTTCCCGAACAAATTTCGCACAACAAAAAATTGTAAAAAATGGCGAGAAAGCTGACAACTCTACCACAAATAAGAAGGAGTCGGGCGAGAATACTTTGCGGAAATGTTCACTGCCTGCGCCTGGCAACGGAAAGTGCACCATGGCGCATGAGTGACATATAAAACATTAACGTTGCCGAGTGATTTTTTGGTCGCACTCAGATAACGCAGTTTGTGTGAGATTCCTGTGTGTGTGTGGTGGTGCGGCCATAAATTATATGGCGACACAGCCTGTCATCCTGTTTGGCCCTTTGGTCCCTTCAGCAGTAAACAAAGCAGTAAATTGGGCTGACATCCAAGAAATCTGTGCGCGGAGGATTACTGGGTCTAATTGATTTCATTTGGTATTCCACAGGAAATGCAGTTTCCGCAGCTCATCGCCTTGAATTTCTGTGACTTTGCCTTTAATCTTTGGGCTCTAGCTATAAACCGGAAGTACGTGCACTCGTTCTAGTGCATTTCCGCTTCAAAAAATATAACGAATGGCAGCAGAAGGCCGCGAGCGTAGCGAAAATTGTCATTTTTAGAGAAACGTAACGGAAATGGCTTATAGAGCACGGGAAAAATATAGAGATATGGATGTTGCACAATGCCAATAAATCAAATTTCAAGAGACCAAGAGACCAAGCTTTGCGTAAAGAGTTGATATCAGCAGCTTTTACTCTTTAAAAAATATTTTCATTCTTTTCAAAAGGATTTTAAACGAACGAGAACGAATTTATATTCCTAATTACAGAAAAAAGGATCTCATTTTATATTATCTGGAAGTTTCTAACTAATTTTCGACGTGCTTTTTTCTATGTGCACTGGAAATCAATATTTTGTGCGTATAGTCATCCCTTTTGGTAGTCGTTTGACAGCTGTTTGCAGTTTGCTGGCTTTATGAATTGGCCCCGTTCCCGACGTGCACGGTGTCGCACAGCGCTCAAGTGTATGCTATATATTTTTGTCAGCCCCTCTGGCTGCAACTTATTGACACGGAAATTTAAAGCTAAGCGCATGGGCCAACACTTTTCATTGGCTTTGACATCAGACCCGCTGGCTGCGTCGCATCATATAAACCTTCTTCTGTCTCATTCCTCTGGCTCGTTAATAACAATGAAGCGTGTCAAACGCGCACAAATATTTCTCAACTCTGAGGATCTGGTCGGGGTGCAAAAGTTGAACTAATCAATTTTGCGCATGATTGATGCCCAATTGTGCTGCATTCTTTATTTTCCCCGGACCCAGCTTGGCATTCGTCATCAACGGCTTCAGAGCCTTCAACATGGCCTCCAGGAGAAAGACCTTTGCTTCGTGGTTTCAATATTTTAATAAATATATTTTAGGCAATTAAAAAATCTATTTTATTACTTGAAGCTCAAGAAATAAAAAACTAAAAAACGAAAACTTATTAATTATATACTTATAAAAACAATAGGTTTTCAACATTTTACGTTCATTAAATTATTCTTAAAGTTTAATCGTTTTTCTAACCACATCTGACATTTTGCACTGTGCAGTACAACTTTGTTTCAGTTGACTGTGTTTCATTTCAGTGTGCATGGCCAAGGCGAAAGTTAAAAGCTGCCCATTTCCCAGCCCCCATTCAACCCCATTCCCACTAGACTCTATATAATCGCATCACCGAGTCCTGTGGCTTCACGACAGCCCTTTTCCAGTTGATGCGATGTCGGCGGCAGCCATTGTTGAGAGGGCTTCTTGATTGGCTTTTTGCGGGGAAAATTGTCATATTAAAAAACTGACCGTATATCTGCCTCTGCCTCTTTTGCCTACCCCCAACGTGCCGGACTAATCTTATTTGAAAAATGTGAACACTCGCTGCTGTCGTGCGAATTTTGATATGCTATTAGCTTAGCGAATGCTTAGAGCAAGTATCAGTGTCAGTGCCAGCTTGGCCTGGATGACAACTCACCTTTTGACATTCGCTTTTGGACGTTGAAACCCCAATTTGGCTTCTGGACACTCGGATCTCCGCTCGAGTGCAGGATAAACAAAATGCAAATGGCTCAAGGCCGAAAGCCACTCACTTTTCAGGATGTGTCCTGTTGAGGATATGCAAAATGAAAAATGCTAAGGAGACAAATCAATTGCCCGGCACGTCTAAGCCATAAAATTGCGCTGCTTTTGTGCGCAACAGTGCGTATACGTATTGCACTCCAAGGCCAGGGCAATCAATCAATCGAAAAGTGTTTTGAGTCGGAAAATGTTGTGTCATTTCTCACTGTATATTATGCCCTGCAGAACCCATAAATTGTATCCGTTCCTACTTATGCCATATGCAACTCGAGTCGTTCATCGATTAATAGAGAGATTTTACCTAACTCAAAACACACGCTCTCACACTCCTGAGCAATTAAATTGTGACTGTGGGGGTGGTAAAAAAGTTATTTGCACATTCAATTGACGCGTGTTATTTTTGGCAACAAATCAAACAATAAAAAATACTGCCATATTTCTCCCGGCGTCAACAACGTGTAAAGAGAGTAGCTCGAAATGTGGCAACATGCGTGGCAACGCAAAAAAAGTCGCCCTGTTAAATGGCTGGGCAAACATTTTTATAGCCCGCTGCCTGTTTTCTTGGCCTTTATGAATATTTATCGCTAATATTGGTTATATAGCCACAACAATAACAGACCGCAAAACGCTGTAATCACATGTCATGTATACAGCTCTTAGCATACTTAATTATTTTGTGCGAATTTTCATGCCGCACTTCATCATTAAGGCAAACTTTGACGCGTGGCTGAAATTGGGTTGGGTCCGCAGCGGTTCGGATTTGTGATTTGCGTAGATGGATGGTTGGATGTGGGGCATTAGCCTTCTCGACGATTTCACCTTGGAGCCCGGCGATTGACCAGCAGCTAGTGCTTGTTAAATTTTTGCGGTAACTGTACGCAGTTTTGGTAAGGGGGTTTTGCAGTAGGATCCGGTTTTAATGTGTGCCAAGAATTAGAGAGATGATAATTATAATTTTATGGCTATAATATAGGAGGACAATAAAAAGATAACGCAAATTTATTTTACCATTTAAATGGTTTTAAGAAATACAACATTGTGTTGTATAAGAAGTTGTATAAGTATGAAAACTGCTAGTGAACTTGTGAATAATAATTCATAGGGAAAATTATTAAAAACATTGTTCTTCACTGGCTTCACTGGCTCACTGGCTTTCCATTATTTTCCCATACTTTCTGTCAATCAGCTTGGCACATTATCTCAAAACAAAACATTTCTATAGATTTATACCCCACTTATGAATATGTCATCCAATATTCCTTTTGGTGGGCTTATTCATCGACGCATTTTGAGAGCACCTTGAACCCGCCACCAGGGGTAATGTCGCAGCCATTGTCGCCAGACAATAACAAGCCCGAGGAGAGGAAAATAAATGGAAAGAAAAGAAAATCATGTCCGATCTCAAGTGTGCGCCCTTCAACCCCAAATTCCCAAAAGCCAATGCACCGCAGTTCCCGGAGTGTGCCCCGGAACGAGCGAGCGGAATCGAAAGACGAGTCAACTGTAATTCTCGGCGTGATATTTGCAAGAATTTAAATTTGCCTGCATTTATCACATTAATTTCGAACGCTATTTGCATATTATTTATTTGCACGAGTTTAATGAACTGCACCGTTGCCGCACAGTGAGAGTCCCCCGTAGCCGTCCTTTTCTCAATTTTACGAAGCATCTTCGATGTACTAGGGAGAATTCAAGCATTCTTGTACAATTTTAAATATATATGTAATGAGAAATAAATGAACATGACTTTAAAAACAAATTAAAGTTTGATATAAATCTTTAATATGTGAAAACAGTTTTTAATGGCAAACTTGAAATATTTGTTTTTAAAAGGCAAAAGTAATGTTTACGTGTTACTTGTTTCAGTGTGTATCAAAAAGCAAATAGTCGAGTAGCTTCAATGCTCGTGTTTGCCAAGCCCTGCCGTAAAGTTTAAACACATTTTGTCTCTGATATGTATGTAAGTAAATTAAGCGAGCCAAAATAAATGCAATTTTCTGGCAGCACAACTTAATGAAATATTTAAAACAGGGAACATACATCAATCGAATTTGGCGCTGGGACGTAATTGTATTTTAAATGCTTTTAAGGTCAGAGAATGCAGCTGCATCAGCTTCGGCGCGGCCACCGTCCAATGGCCATCAATCAGCCGTGCATGGATATGTGTAAGTTACCCCACGAGAGAGCGTGTGTGTGCTGGCCAGCGCGGCGTATGATAGATGTGGCTGGGGCCCAAGCCGAAAACTGCATTATTCAATTTGTAATCAATAATGTGTGCTGTTCGAAACGACAACGAAATTATGGTAAAAGGCCGGCACAAATAGGCCCAATGATCGATAGACAATGGCAACACTTTGGCAATAGTTTCGTTCAACTAACCCAGTTCGGGCCTGTGCGGCTGTGCTGGGGTTAAGGTACGGCAGGACATTAACCTACTGTTGCCAACTTAAGTGCCAAGAAGGGGTAATTCAATCCTTTGCTGGGCAGCATCCTCGCCGGAGATCGCCTCGGGGTATTAAGTTGCGTTTCGCCACGTGCCAGCATCCCCCGGCATCGCCGCTGCCCGGCGCCCACGATCGCAGGTAAATATCGATGAAGGGATGTTTTTTTTCGGCTCCTCTGGTCTGATTTATTTGGCCGGCTTGTTTGTCCACTTGACGCTCATCACGTTTGGCTATTAAGGCCATTAACACCTCCAGTGCCTCGCCTCCGCTCGCCCCTCCTTCGCTTGGTCTGCCTTTTGACTTGGTTTCGTTTCGTTTTTATGGCTATTATGGTTTCTTGTGCCTCTTTTTTGCAGCGTGAGATTTAGGCATATGGAAATATGAGTTTTGTCTTTGAGATTGGCAGGAAGGCTATTAGTTACTTGGACTTTTAAAGAGATTTCTTTGTCCTAAGCTTTGGATTTTTGTCTTTGTTTGTTTATAGAGAGTGTGGACTTATGTATTTGAATAAATTATTGATTGCCCAATTCCAGACACTGGAATTATATTTCAATTGCAAATGAAAAATGTGACAAACCGTCAGCTTGCGAATGGAAAAATTGGATTTCAAACTTAACTAATGTCTTTTTTAAACACTTTAATGAAGGTAATTGCATTGAACAATAATAATTTTGTTGGATTATCAAGTCAAACTTTCTGAATTGTTTTTTTACTCAAGCTTTGTGGCTTTTTTTTAGTATATTAATATCAATCTTCGTGATATTCTATTAAAATAATTATAAAATTGCCAAAAATCATCACGCTTTCAGTTGTCTATAAATTATTAATACATATTTATCGATTCGCTAATGAAAACTGTTATAAAATGTATAATATGTTCATGACCGTATATATAGGTACCCACAGTTAAGAAAGCTTAAGATTGACTGAATGTTGAGGGTGAAAAATATATATTTTTATATATTTCCCACAATTTTTAAGGGTATCAAGATAGGAAAGGTAGATGATATATCTATTGGTATTCTATAGAAGTTTGTACTTGCAATACTTTTAAGGTTAACTTATAATAAAATCTATTAGTATATTTGTAAATGTTTTGAATGGTACAAATAAAAAATAATAAATAATTTATAAGCTATATCCGGGATTCCACTGTAATTTTTGGTATATAAACATTTCGGCTGATTTCACTTTTGCGAGACTTTTATTGGACCCCCAAGTTTCGCACATCATAAAGTCAAAATATAAACATCATTTGACATGCGTGACTTGGGTTAGAGCTCGTGCTGAACCCTCACATCATGCGTTGGTGGCGTGCTCAAAAATGGTTCCAGAACTGCTCTGAATTTAATCAATTGTGCAATCGATTGGCCCGTGGCCAGCGGAGAAATTCCCAATTGACTTACTCAATATTTATGGCATCAGCTGAGCTGGCGACAACCCGGTGACATTCGTAAATCAATGGAATCAAAGGCCTTAACTATTTTCAATTAAAAAAACAACGCCTGGCGATTTAAAGTCGGGTAATCGAATTCGTTGTGGAAAAGTTGGCCAGCCGAGGGATTTTTCTCGAACACAATTGGCCCTTGGGGCAACGAGCAGCTCTTTAATTGACTTTCAATGTCAACAGGGAAGTAAGCCAGAGAGTTGGCAGAAAGAGAGAGTGTTAGCTTGAGTTCGTGCGAAAGTTGATATTTAATTTGCTAATTGTTGCACTTAAGGCCGAGTGGCAGAGAAATGCGAAATTTGCGTGCTGCCAACGGGAAATTAGTCAACAAAAGACGAATGAGCGGCCGCGGTGTTTAAGATCTTGGAAGCGCGAGAATACATTAGCCTGTCAATCTTCATTCTGTCCGCAGAGTCGCACAAGTCAGTCGACTGAAAATATTTTGGCAACGTCGAATGGCCGGAGGCCAAGGGCCACAGGGCGGAGGGGTCGCGTTGAGTGGCACTTTTTGAACTTTGGCATCGCAGAAGTTCGCCTCAATTGATTCCAGTCGCCATCTGATGCAGACAGACAGGCAAGACACACATCGAGTAACCCAGGGTACTCCCTGAATATGGCTGCCAAAGGGCAACAAACAATTTCACTAATCGACTTAAATGGAAGCACTCAAAATGTTTTCTCAAAAGCCATCAGGCGACAGGTAAGAAATGTGAAATGCGAACTTCACAATTTGCCATTGACGAGCCACCGATCATCCCGGCGGTTCAACGACTCGATTGTTGAACATTAGCTGACATAACTTGAACTCTTGGGGCAAGGGCACCCGCCCTTGCAGAGGTCCTTTGGCGTAATCAGTGTCCTTTTCAGGCCGAAACTCATTGATTTATGGCCGCAACCTTTACGACTTTGCCCAACTTCTTTTGTCGTTCGAAAGCAGCGCCTAAAGACCCGGCCTTTTCTACCTTTCGACCTTCGTTACGTGTCCGGAGCTGACTATAGAAATATTGAGTTAGGTCTGGCCACGCCTCCAGAAACATATACATTTAATATTCATTTCAGCTGAAACTGACAATGAATGTACTCCCCTTTTTATTGACACATATATTTAGCAAATGATTGTTTATTGTTGTTTGCCTGCCTCTGCCTCCACCCGGATTCTATTAAATGTTAATAAGTCAAGCGCAGGCACAAGACACTGACATGTTTTCCATATTTTTCCACACTCCCGTTTTCCCGGGGCTGCATACTAAATTGTTATTTTCCTGTTTATTTTGCAGTTTGCCTGCCGCAATGTCAAGGACATAGCCGCATTGTCGTTGCCATCCCCTAGGCAGAAGCTAATTTCATTGAGAAGGGATCCGGCCAGAAGGGTAAGCAATTGCCCGCATTTCCCAGTGGAGAAGCGGAATAGTAGGTTTTGTATAACGTAATCAGGCCAAAAGGCAATACTCTAAATTTCGTAATAGAGCTGAGGGTATAGTTGATCGGGCTAGTACCAATTGATTTAAAAAATTATTTGTTTGTCAATGGAATAATAAAAGCTAAAATTATTCGAATGAATATTTTATTTTCAATGCATCTTTAAGAAATATTCCTATTTCATATTGGCAACATGGAAAGAGAATATATGAATTTAATACTAGAGAAGCCTCGAGAAGGTAAATTATTCAATGTGTATTAGTATGAGTATATAACTAATAATGATAAACATTTCATACAGTCTTGAATACACCAGCTTATACCGGCTGCCAAGTAGTTTATGACTTGTTTGTAATAATTGTCCATTTATATTTGAATTTTTGGGTCCTCTTTCCTCAAGGGTTTTGTTTAGTTTTATAAATAATAATCAAGGTATTTAAAAATAAATATAAATCGTATTTACCTTAACCGTGTTTATATTAAAAATGTTTTGTATTTGACATTTGTTTCGATTTTTAAAGTAATATACAAATTAGAATATTCATAAAATTTCGAACATTGCAGCCTTATTTTATTTCCCTTTCAATAACATCTTTCTCTTAATATAAAGTTTTTTAACAGTTTATTTTCCGTATTAAATTTCCAAAACTTCAGGGAAGTTCTACTTGTCCCACCGAAAGAGTTTTAGACCTTCGGCGTGGCTCAAATATCCTGGCAGTCAGTGCTAAAATAACAGCTTCCAGCTTTGTTCCCCCCCAATTTCAATCAGTTTTCCCCACACATATGTGGATAGCAATGTGTTTCTGGCCAGATTGGGAGGGGCGTCTGTGTGTTTGTCGGAATCGTAGTTATTTTGGGGGCACGTGCACATGGCGCACAAAAGAATCTATTGCTTTCGAAATTTTATGAATTTCTCCTGACAGCTTAGTCCGAAAAAGTTACACAAGGCTCATTGTTTCGGCCGGAATTGCAACTTTTGATTAGCACTCTGATGTAATAATCAACTTTCAGCATCCTGCCGGGAAAAATAGAAACGGAATGCGGGCGAGCCTCGCATTGTGAGAGGCTTACGTAAATATGTATTATTGACTGATTGAAGGTTTCCCTTTATGCCAAAGCACTATTATTATTGCCCTGCCAGACTCTGGAGATGCCATCGAGCACTCGAGCTTATTTATTGCGCCCCTTCCGCCTCTTAAATAAGCACTATTGTCGAGTGGCCCCAATGGGAGTCTCGTCGGTTTAAATGGCTAAACACGCCAAACATCTTTGCTCTCGAGCTGAACGCTCGCCGTGAGTCTTTCGCGAATTTCGTTGCCAGTTACCAGGCGGCAGATTGTGATTTCGAGGGTTTGAGCAACTACAGCGGCTAAGTAATTGATAGAAGTGCTCTTGTTCGGAGTGGAGTGAGTGCCAAAGGTCGCGCAGCTAATAAGGAATTATGTCTGGCCACCGGGGAATTCACTTCCTTGGGTAAAAGTTGAGCCAAACTTCCGCTTACTTAAGGCTTTTAAGGCAATCAATACATTTTTGGTGAATTAATTGAAGTATTAGAATATTTTGTACAAGAATATCGAGCAGAATTTAATGGCGCAAGCAATTCCATCACTCTCTTGACAGTTTCTGCTGGTGACAGCTTGATCTCTCAAAGGAAAGATGCAATTTCTGACTATAGAAGAATTTGCCATATCCGTGGTCGATTTTCCAACGATTCAAAGTGGGTCATGCGATAGAGTCTCTTCCGATTGCGTCTTCGAGGATGATGACTAAGTGGCTCGCTGTTATCAAAGGCCAGGCGGCTCTACTCTCTGCGCCCGTAATAGTCCGCAGATAGACACTCCCCCAGCGGACCATAAATGTCAGAAGAACAATTGTGTTTTCGAAGTGCAATCTTTTCGCTCAGCTTGCACATTTTATGGCGATTCGCTCTCGCCTCGCTGCAGTTCTCTGGACTTCGCTTCGCTTCAGCTGAGAACTGGAGACGTCGATGGCTCCTATTTCGTAGCTGGACTCTGTTTATGATGATATATTAATGCTCCGGCCAAATGCTCGGACCGAGGTGCCATAAACCCGAGCCACTTGAAGCCAAACGCAGTTGGTGGAGGAGGGACAGGAGGAGGTATCAGCCATCAAGATTGCTGCTCTCGCCGCCACATGCCTTACACAGCGCCATATGTACATATATTAAGCGCTTAGTTATATGCTACTTAACACTTCCCCCCATTTATTTACGCTCGAGAGCGAAAATTGTTTATTTTCATTGCCATAAATTTTGATGGCCAAGCTGGCTGGCCAGCACATAAATCTTATACTTTAATCCCGCTTCCTCCCTTCGCGCAAATCCTGTTTGCTTTGCCGTTTGCCGTGCTGCCTTGAATGGCTTCAGTTCTAATTGCTTTTCCAATCAATGGTTATGGAAATGGAAAAATGGAAAAAAGGGGGAAGGAGCGCCGAAGCTCATGCGTCAGCTGAGTGTCAACTTTTTGAAATTGCTAATCATGCGTCGCCCAGAGAACACAGAACACAGAGCCAGCTATTGAAGTCTCCGGGCCAAATGACGCTATGTGTTTGTTCGATAAACAAAATGTTGTGGCTATGGCTATAGAGACGTTTTAGTACGCACACAATATATGGGCAATATTTTTTTTTTTTGTATATTTTGGTTTATGGCTAGGCCAACACACTTACCCACATTTGAGCTCATTTTTGGGAGAGGAAAATGGGGAAATACGAGCTGGGAAATAGGTCACCGGGAATAGGCTACCAGAAAGTCGATTCCCATCATAAATTCCACGTTAAATTTTCATTCGCTTCCCAAAGGGAAAATGTAACTGTAAGAAGGGTGCAAGCAAAGTATCTGGTTTCTTAAAGGTACATGTGTTATTTTTGGATTTATTTTCTTGAATATAACTATACTAAAAATAGTAAAGGAATAAATATAAATAACTCTTTATTCATTAGACCCCCAGAAAGCTAGATAACACATTATCTCTGGGTCTATTTTAAACAACGAATTTATTTCCCCAAAACTTTATCCTCATTCAGTGATAAATAATATATAAATATTTCCAAAAAATATATTTTTCACAAAATTTCCTCTGTTTAGCGCTGTCTATAAATTACAATTCGAAATGTAGACGTCACTTTTTTGGTTATTTTTGGATTTACAACAAATAAATGAAGGAGGTTGAGTGTGCAAACGCATCGCGCGGAACTTTTTCAATATACAAAAAGTACGTATACGCCGTGTGGTGCGACTGCTTATTAAGTCAAGCTGTGCGTAGGCAATATTTCCGCTGCCACAGAATTCATTCAGACACACAGCCACTGTGTATATATAGAAGTTCGTTCATTCATTAGAAAAATAAATTTGGTTTTTGTTTTTCTGGCCGCCTGCCAACAGGCAACGAGGCGGTAAAGAAACTCTACTCACGTTTTCGGGCACTTGCCATATCGCTGGGTCTGTGGCCGAATTTATCTCGAGATAAGCCACGGATGGCCACTTTCTAATCATGACCAAGTGAATTGGCAGTGGTCACCTGTACTTTTGGGACCATGTCAGAGTTGGCCTCGTCTGTCACGCGGTTCCGACGTGGACTCGCACTCGGATACGGATGTTTTTGGTGGCCAACTGTCCCTGGTCGTGGGTTCCTTCATGTCATATCGATTTTCACCGGCCACATTGCCCTTTTTTTTGGTTCTTCCCCCTTCGAGTGGGACACGAAAAGGTGTCAGTTGACTGACGGAACTCGTGTTTGCAAAATTGTTCGATTATCTTGTCTGCGAATTGTTTTTTTCTTCTTTACTTTTTTGCCTCTTCATGTTCATTTTCTTTCTGCCTTTTTTCGTGGGTTCTGGCTTAAAGGTGTTAACTTTATCGGTGGGCCTGGCTGCCCAGCGGTCAGCAATTGTCCGCATTTTGTTCATTTACAATGCAAACACTTGTTCGGCGAAATGAAAAGCCATTTGATATTCAGAGCTCTTCGGTTCGCTGGCGTTTCAGCATTTTATATAATTTGTTTTTCATTGAAAAATATGAAATATAAAGTCCCTTGTGATATGCTTTGGCACGTACCATTTGCCCCAAAAACAAAGAAACAAAATAAATAAGTAAGCAAAAACAAAGTTTCAAAACAATTGAAGTGAATAATTCGGTTGAATTCAAGTAATTGGAGACTTCGACTCGTTTTAGCACTGAGGATTTGAACTAATGCGTTGTAAATTTGATTTCTTTTAAAGGAATTTAAGAATTTGCTCGAATGGAAAAGGGCAAGAAGAAGAGCATTTAATTCGAAGGAATTCTTTAAGTTACAAATTCAAAATGTCTATCAAGCAATAAAATGCTTTATTATTTAATTTGAAGTAGTTACCATAACTCTTGTAAATAGCTTTTAAATTGTCTTAATCTATAATTTTGTATTTAAACAAAGAATTTAAATTGTTTCTAGAGGCAGATAAACTTCAATAAGAAAACTAAATCTGACTTGTTAGCTTTTTTATTGTTTTTAATGCTCCTTAATGTAAGAATTTGTTGTTTATCTCCATAAGTATTTAGTTAACACAGTTCACTGTTTTGCACTTCATTTTCACCCGTCATTTCCAATTACACAAACGAACTAATTAATGTGTAGATAACCAATAATAGGTTCCATGGAACGTTCTAGGCGGGTCCGCCTGGCCAGTATCCGGGACAAATAGCACCCATTAGGGACCATTAGAAAAGTTGGGACTATGAATATGCATAGTGTTGGACCCATATCGATTATTGTTGACCGAGGGGCATTACCGAGAAGCGGCTACCTACGTCAGGGGTCAAAGTGTGGTATCAGTACACCCGAGACAGTTCCGTTAAATACGTTTTTCTATGGCGTTGTCTCTGCTCATATTATTATTTTTTGCAACCTTACAATTTTCAACACGATTGCACTTTATGACCGCAACACTGCAATTATCAGTGGCGCAGGGGCTGGGGAGGCTCCACCTGAGGCAACCCGAAGCCGAACTGGCAACCAGTTCGCTTAGAACCAGGTTCAATGAACTCCCAACTTTCGTTAGAAACGCCATTCGCTGGCAACCGCAAAAAGCGATTACATTAACCAGCGTTCGTAATTATGCCAATTATTATGTATTTTCGATTTTTTCTTTTTATTTTTTCTTATTTAGCTTGCAGCACGCTAGTGGCTTTGCCACCACAAAGTTAAGGTTTTATGGTTGTTGCAAGCAAAGTGCAAGAGCGCACGTGTCGGTAAGCCAGCAACTTTGGCTTAACGATGCCGCAACTCGAACCCCCAAAACTATAAATAACAGCAAGCACAACGAGTTAACCGGCAAACAAGTTCAACTCACTAACGACTTTTCAAGTTCAACTCCTAGTTTGGGCTTAATGAAGTTTTTGGGCAGCTCCTATGATTTTTAGCTTCAATTTTTTGTTGAATGGGTACATCCTATAAACTTTACTAGATACCAATAAATAAATATATTAATTTCAATATTCTTTTAGAAGTTCTCTATATGAGAAACGTAAATAAAAAGAATTATGGCATGTCTTGTAAAGCTAGCAATAAGAACACGTTTATGACAGGCAAGCTCTTGGCCCATATGTCGGCCATTAACAGAACATTTATCCAATGACAAGTTTTTATTGACTTAATTGCAATTAATGGTCATTTACAATATGCAATTCATAATCCAATTGCACTTTCCAGCCAACTGGCCGTTGGGACACTTTGAATATGTAATTTGTGCTACCAATCCCTGGTATCAGAGTCAATTATTATGAAATCCATTTGCAAGTGTAATGACCGACTTTCTAGAAAATCGAGGAGAGGAATACTCGTATTGTGCCACGATTTCTCATCTGGAATGACAGAGAAGAACTGCTTGTAGAGCATTGAACTGCTTATCTGGCTGGGGCTTTTCTTTACACGATTTCCCTGCAAGATTTACGCCACACAATGGCCTTGAGGTGGCACTGGTTTTTTCCTAACCATTCGGCGGAATCAAGAGGGGCCGCTATTAATAGCTGAGGTAAAACCGCCAAGAGGTCGTACCCACTGCAGGCCGAGCAATTATAAAATCATAAAATATAGACATACTTTTTGTTAAACTGTTTACCCAGACCGATTAAGCTGTGCTTGTTTAAATATATATATTTGTATATGCACCGAAAACCTGGTATTAATACTGTGAAAGTTTTGCATTATTAACGCTCTTTAAATTTGTGTTTCTTGTAAAAATTAATGTATAAGGCTATTTGTAAACTAATTGCCTTATTTAGAGAATTATATTCCATGTATTTATAGAGCACATTTAACCCAATAATTTCTCTCCGTGTAGCCTTTTGTGTGAACTTCGATCGACAAAAGACTGCCAGCTGTGCCCTAGTGTAAATACATATTTATTACCGAACAGGGAGGACGAGGTGGACGGCCTAGCGTGCCGCTTGTGCGTTAAACCCAACGATATTATTTAGGCCAATAAAACTAAACGGTTCGGTTAGCCGAACATACTCGTTAATGTAAATGAGCTTTAATTAAAAACAAAAACAAAAAAACAGTCCGCACAGTCGGCCCACGGACAGGTGGGCCCTCACCTCTTCTCAAGTGGGCTTTATTCAAGTGTAACAATTATAAGTTTAATTAATGACTCCGGCGGCCACGCCCCCCACTCGCACTCTCGGATACCAGATAAGGGGCTTGAATGAGTCGGCTGTTCCTTATTCTCCGATAAGACTCGGGTCTTAATCTCCCCCCGACATGTAGGTCATTATGGGAGTTGCCTGGTTCTGTGGATTTGGTGAAGGGCGGAGACCCCAAAGCCTCCGCCTAGACAAGTAGCAACCAAATAGAGGCCGCCAAATATTTGCTTAAAGTTTGATATTTTACAGGCCCTTTTGAATGAAAGACAGACTTTATCTATTCCGTTGATAAGCTCTTGAGTCGCTGGTATCTAGATAAAGCTATCGGCCAAGTCAAATGCACTGAACGGCAAATTACTGTCAGCCTTCGGGTATCAGTTGCTGAATGATCCAAGGTGACTGGCAGCTGACAATATTCGGGTTTGTGGGTTTACGACTGTCTCTATAAAGTAATTTGGATTTATGGTGGAAAGTCACTGGGGAATCCAGATACTAGCCTAGAACATTTTTTTTCTTATATATGGCTTTCCAATGATATTATTTAAACATTTCCACTTCTTCGCGCTCCCTATGGCAACAAATTCTTTTTAAAAGCTCAGCTTCATAATGTAAGATACAATTCTATCTTTGGCTCGATGCTGGCACATAGAAAAAGATACTTATCTGCTGCGTGACCAGATACAAACTTGATTGCGATAAAAGCCAGATAAGATGTGTTAAAGACTCTTTGGCAGCGTACAAAACAGCTTACAATATTTCACAATGTTGCCAAAAGAGTTAAAAAAATTTCCAGAAATACTTCATAGTCATTATTCATTTAGCTGCAGTTAGTATAAATTTAGGCTTAAATGTTAGCATATCCATTTCAGACTTAGAAGAATTATAGAAATTAGGAAATAAAGTCCCCCGAATATTATGTATTTCTGGGAAATTTTCTTTCACCGCCCTTCGGGTTCATCAATCAAACTCAACCATAACTAATGGAAATTTGAATACGATAACAAGTAGCCACGTGAACCGAAGAACCCGTCTTATCTAAGGTGAACCGCCTCCGAAAAGTGGCAAGGACGGATTTCGTTAGTTTCCGCACATATTGATGGTATTGGAATTTATAATTAACGTTCAATAACTCTTTTCGATTTCGACACATTTGCATGAAGACTAGAAATATGAAATGCCATTTTCCGCCCCGTTGTTTGCGTTCAGTACGCAAAAGGTGTCAATCATAGCGATTTTATGACATGGTCGCGGGTCTCGGCTAAGGCCAAACACGAATTTGAGGGAAACTATTTCGAGTTGAATTTCCCACATGTTTCTCAATAAATTATCAATGAGACCCGAATACGCTGCTCCTTCTCCGCCTCTCCGCTGGGAAAAAGGCCATGTCAAAACGATGGAAATTGTTGGAAAATGTAGGCCTCATTCTCGATGCCCGGCCGACCTCGCTTTCGAAAGAATTGGGTCATGTTAAGACAAATAAAACTGCCAATTAGTTGGGGCCCATCATCCATTAACTTGTGTGACAAAGGCAAACCTCAAAACTCAATTTAAGTTCGAGGACCACTGAAATGTCAACAGCCAGGACGAAGCCGAAATAAAAGCGACTACGAATTACGAGGACGAGGACAAGAACCAGGACGAGCCAAGCGCTTGATGGCCCAGAGACTATAGTTAATAAAGTGGTCGTAGCCGTGGGCCTCTGTCATATGATGAGTCCATTTGCCATTTGAACTCAACAGTGGACTTCCAAAGACTTGACTTCGTTTTATTTATATTATAAATAGATAAGTTAGATAAGTTATTTTTAAATGTAAGTCTAAATCCTCTAAAATCAAAGTAAAGCTTGTTAATAAAAATCTATTTTATTTCTTTACTATTGTTCTCGATTTTTCGGTGCAATGCAAGTCTACAGCATTGAGGTTGCCCTGTATCTTCATTTTGATGAACTTTTTGTCGTGTAATTTGATGTTCGAGTGTCTCTGAATCTGAAATGTGACTACAATGCAGCAAGTGCATTGAACTGTTCCAGCTTTGCGCAAATTCGTATCCACATATGGCGCACTATAACATCGGACTGACAGCGACATGGAATTATCGGAACCATTCGAATGGCATATACTAATAATCTGTGAAATAGAGGCCATGCAAAGGGTTACAACCCATCTAAAATGTGGTGACAGCTTGGGCAGCTTTGGAGGCTGCAGTTCCCACCTTTCGGCTTGGCCTGGAGCTGGCGTTAAAGTTGAAGTTTGAAGCTGTAATTGAGACTAGCCGGGGCAAGTTAACTAATTATGCTGTCGACTGCTACAACTTGGTAATTGATTATATTAGTTGGAGCCAAGCATCGCTGGAGGTCACGAGAAGGGGCGTTTTCAGGGGGTTTCCCACCGCAATGTGTACTTCAAGTGGGAGCACTGTAAAAAGAGTATAGGTTATAAAAGTTAATCTTCTTCTATCAATGTTTAAGTATTTTAAATTTTGAATACAGCTTTAGATTTTATTTATTTGGAGAATTTATCTTTTTACCAATATTAAAGCACTCAGCTTTGCTCTAAATCCATTTTTCCCTACAGTTTTTTATTTTGTTTGCTTGTAGATATTTTTAAATGTTTTTCTTTATAGTGCTCCCATATATTTTACAAGAGCATCTCCTTTTATTTTCTACAATATGCACCGAGCAGCCCCGACTGACCGAATCATAACTTTTTAATTGAATTGAACGCAATTTGTCTGCTCTTTGTTCTGGATGCTGATGGCTGGCGCTGGGTAATCGATACGGATTGAATTCTGCACTTGATTTGACATCGGACAAACGCTTTCGATTCGAGGTCAAGATTAGCGAAGCATTTAAACCGTTACGCTGCGCAGTTAGCCCAGCTGTCAGCCAAGTTAATGGATATTTTGAATACTCAGCCAGACTCCCTCGGCGCAGTCGCGTCGAATTAACCACACGCGACTATTTCAGCATTTGCATGTTTAATTTGTGTGGACTTCACTATTGCTATTTTTTGTATAGGTATTTTTTCGCAGTACGAGTATCAGTTTTTTCCACTGGCTGACTGGCGGATTGGAAAAAAACGTCACCCGCTCAGGCGCGGAATGGATGACAACCAGACGACAACGGCGGAGAAAATGATGTTAACTTGTTTGCTGTGTTCTCTCTTTTTTGTTTTTGTCGTTGTCATGTTGCCAGCCTATTGTTGTTACACAGAGAGCTAACGAGTTGATGGAAAAGTTTCCTACTAGAACTATTAAAGATCGGGAGTGAGTGTGTGTTTTTATTTATATATTTTTGGACTGACACGAGACACAATTTGCATTTTACCGGCCACAAAGGCGACCGCAAAAATAACATATCAATATGGTCAGAGAGAGATACATGAAAAGTTCACCGTAAATCGCTTTGAGTGCAACTTCAATTTGTAATGGAAACCGAGATATTGTGGCGGAAACTTTATCGCCCTGCCTCTCTCTGTGGAATACAGGGTAAAAACACGGCGAAGCAGGAAAATCCGGCGTAGGTGGAGGAAAATCTAGAGCCGCCAGCAAAGTTACATCCCTGTGCTAAAAAGTTGTGGCAATATTTGCTTTTTTGCTTTCGCTTTTGCCATTCCCTTTGCCGCATTTGATTCAATTATAAGCGGATAAAGGAGAGCTAATATCTATATACGCACACTTGTGCTCCGATATATCGGCATAATCGCATCAGTTCGGGGAAAGCACAAGCTGCTGGTCGGAGCTAATTGAATTGGATTTGCCGGAGCCGGGCTCAACTCCCCCTGATTGTCAATCAAAACTGTTTGCCCGGAACGTAATCTTATCATGTAACGGAAACAGTCCATATTTCTGCATTATACAATATAATATACCTTTGAGGGGATTCGTCATGCCGTCGCTTTGGCTCACCTGTTCGGACCGTAGAGGGGTGTGGTTCCGCCCAGCGTCAATTAGCAGACTTTCCAGGGCTAAAATGTATTATAAAACGGAGAAGGAGGAGGAGCAGGCAGAGGCAGCCACTCAAAACTTTGGCTAAGTGCGAGCGAGGCAAATTAGCGCCTGCGACTGGCCCTATTATTGCGGAAATCACTCTCTTCTCAAACAATAAATAAGTATGTGTAAAAATAGCAATTGCCTTTTTTCAAAATATGCCAGAAAAGCGATCAGCGGTTGAGTAAGCGAGCAAAAATATCGGAAGTTGATGAGGTCAGCATTAAGGAATTTTTAGGAAACGGGAATGGGCACTAAATCTTTGAACTGTTTAAATAATTCTTATCAGGTCTGCCCAAAGCCAAGTAGATTTTCCAAAATACAAAGTTATTAGTTAGCTTTAGGTACGTTAAAAAGATTTTCATACTGCATTCCTGCCTTTGCGTTGCATTTGAAATTGTAGAGTCCCCTTTAAAATGTAAAAATGTTCTTATCAGGTCTTCACCTCGCCCCAAAGCCTCGTAGGCTCAACTCAAATTGGTTCAAGATAATTTCCCCCAATCGGGCAATGCAATCAACTGACTCGATGGGTCCCAGGCAGTAAGGCAACTTATCATTAGCCGGACTTGATGGGCTTTCTGCAGGCCCAAGGACATGCGACATCATGATGACCAAAAGCATTCGATTCGACTGCATATGGTCTGGTAAATTAATGGCCTGCCGCAGTCTGGGCCTGTCCCTATCGGGACTTAAATGGACTGGACACACGTGTAGGCGCAACGCGAAAAAGAAAACAGAAAAAAGATAATTGTGTTTCCATAATAACAGATCAGGGAAAATTGTTAATTGTTTACCTATACGTTTGAAGTTATTTAATATTTTTCATACTAATTGTTGCTGTACATATTCATATGAAGCAATTCAAATCGTTATATTATTTCTCTGTGCATTGCACCTGAAGAAAATCACACCTATTTCGGTGCGGATATAAGAAATTATCGGCTTGACGACCAATATGGGTTAAATATCATTTACAAGCATTTTATTTATGGGGCTTAAGTGCTTTAATTTCGCCGATAAACAAGTGAACGATCTGGGGGGACGGGTTGAAGTCCGTAACTGAGGGCAAAAACTTTATTTAAATATTTTTTTCGAGAGGCGACCAGCGAACGTCAACTGTGTCGTCACAATCATCGAGTCGAGATTCAGCAAGTAGAGAGACAAAAGCGGTACACAAGCGGTGAAAAACCGGCTTTAACATAGACTGGCTCACTCCGATCACTTCTTTGTGCTGGCCTGGGAATCACTCGGCTTCGGCTTTATCTCTGGCCAAGCGTTATTCATGCTGTTTTCGATCAATCCAGATCACGTGCCCTGTGAGTCCCCCCGATGATGGTCGCCAGACCAGCCTCCAGAACTTAAGAGTTGGTCAGCGGAGTGAATAACTCCGCGCCTTGGGCCTGGGGCATAAACATTTAAATTCCGCAGCCACTTTGTTCCCGGGTATTTTTTTTACAGAGTATCGTTCTAACGCCCCGTTTACTCATGCGAACGCCAGTTTATTTCAGTGGCTCGGATTCCCGCCGAGTCATGCAAATGAGCGCATTCTCCAGCCGGTGCAAAATTGCGGCCCCCGCTCACCAGACACGGTGCCAACAGTTCAGATACTCAGATACTCAGACACTCGGATATTCGAACACTAAAAGATACACGGCAGCCACCCCCAGACGAAATAGTAAACACTTGCTAGACAAATCTCAATGCACTTGTCTCTGGCAATCAATGTTTACATTCTGATCAAGTTAAGGGAAGAAAAGCGATACAATAAATACTCTGAACTAAGAGTTAACCAGAAAATAACACAGATAAATAAAAAAAATATTCATAATTTATTATTCAGTATTTAAGCACCAGAAAGTTCTTGTTCTCAATTCTTATGCAAGGAAATCATCCAATGAAAAGCGAAATTATATTCTTGTAAATTATTTTGGTTGTAAAAATTGTTCGTTTGACATTGAAGGCATTCAAGAGAACTTATATAATTAATATATCATATAAATAATATAAACACGTTTCAGATTCAAGGCGGAAAAGGCTGAGATACATCTATCATTTAATTATAAAACATTAAAGTCATCTATAAAGAACGAAAATTAAATCCATTAAAGAGTAGTTTAGTGCCCATGCACAATTCAATTATCAAGTAAACTAAATTCAAGAATATACATACATATATAGAAATAAATCATCCCAGACGGCGAAATGACTTTGATCTGCACTGTCAAATTTTGTATATTGTCTACCTCGTGATATAAATCAAATTCTTGGAATCAGAGAGTCTGCACGCGAACGGAAGCTCTCACTTTGAGAACAAAGTGAATTCTACTGCGTTTCCCTTTAAATTCAAATCTCGAGCAAACGAACAATCGGTGCCGGTACTCATATGGGTATTATCAGCAGTTGCACTGGTTATGATCAAGTGCGAATTGCCTTTTGTGTTCCACTATCAATAAATAATCAAAGCAACTAACAAAGCCTCGCTTCCGTCCACAGATAGTCGCTTGGGAAATGAGAATTCCACCTTGATATCAATTTGAATTTGATTTTGATTCCCTTCCAGCATTATCATCAACCGACTGGGGAGGCGTTAAAACGAGCGTAAAATTCACACCCCTTAAATGCCGCTAAAAGATCGCTTTCACACTTTAAAACGCCATAGATAATGTCTACAGCGAAAGATCTTTAGATGGGGCCAAAGCAAATATGAATTAGTTAGGCTCTTTATTGACTCAGCGTCACACGCCGGGGATAGATGGATGGATCGCTCCGCTGGCTGATAGTTTGGCGCTTGGGGATGTTGCCACATGATCGATGGCTGGCGGACATTGATCGAGCTTTGAACGAGGAAATTAGGGGCGGAGGTTTTTTTGGTAGGGTATGTAGACTTGAAATAAACAAATTTTTAAAATATATTTAAAGTTGGCAAACCCAAAGAGAAAACCCAAGCCAAAAACTAGTTAATAATAATTCTAAGCAAATTCTGGGTCATCGTAATTAATACAATTATGAAGACAAAGCGCTTTAAATATAGCTTCAAGTATAATTAGAAAAATCTGTTTACTCTGATCTTTAAAGCACTTGAAATAATGGAAATATGTACCTGACAATCAAGACAAAGAACTCAGCCGGCAATCTATAATTAAATTTTAATAAAAGCATTGCATAATTAAATTTCATAAATCGTCTGGCGATAATCCGAATAATAATTCACCCCCAGTAGATTCTGCGGGCGAATCAGCAATTAAATGCGCCATCGTTATCGGCCATCATTCAATTCGCATCTTCTGGCATTTTCACGACTCGGTTGCGGGCATCCCAGCTATTAATATAAAAAATATATAGATATTTCTGGCCGCTAAAGTAGGGCATGCAAACGCCGCTCAGGCCTGACACGGAAAACAAAAAAAAACGCTGAAGAAAATGATTTTCTGTTGATTTTTCTCTGCCTCCGGTCGCGTGTTCACGAAAAACGATGCTACTCGTGTGTTCCACAGAATTTTGATTATGACGAAATGCAGTGAGAACAATGAGAAAAATTACTGTTGGAATATGGGATATTAAATTATAAGTTTAAGTCGGATGTTTAATATTTGTTCTTTAAATTACTCAAACGGTTTCTTAAATTTGTTTACAAAAATAATAAAATTTTTTGCATTTTTTTGGAAAAACAAAGCAAACTTGTATAGTAACAAAACTATGTTTTTGATTCGTCAGTAATTATTATAAAATCAAAAGGCAAACCAAATTTTTATAATATCCAAATATTTTTCTACGTGCTTTTGACTTTTGGATAGATAGATAGATACATAGATGCCGAAGAGAATTCGCGATGAGCTCATTAAAGTCGCCTCTCCGGTCATGTTGTAAGCGCCTGATCGCCGGATTTTGTGTACCGACTTTCGGGGCAGGAGGGGTATAATGCGTAGTTAAAAAAAACACAGTTATAATCAAGAGGGGTTCATGTGAGCCGAGCGTGCGATGATGATGAGTGGGGGGAGCGGTTCGTTTGGGTTTGAGTTCTGGGTTCGGGGTTCGGGGTTCGTTCAGTAATTGCCTATAAGTGGTATCTCTGACAGGCTGGTGGCCAGTTTCTTGGTGAAATAACTGGATTTGTGCCTTATCACCGAACTACCGATAAGACGTTCCACCACATATATGTATGCATAGCAGGAGCGTGCCATTTTGAAAAGTAAACGAAACCATTACCTTTTCTGACTCATTGTCGAACGAACGAGTTTCGGGGGCCTAAGCGAATGTGCCGTCTCATCGTGGTCCAGTTTGTATTTGCTTTTAATTTCACAATCAAAACAATAATTATACGAACATGCCTTATCTCACGGACATATGTATCTCTATCTCCTGCTCCGATTCTCATTTTCTCAATCTGATTTCTTTTTCTCTCTTTTTCCCTGTGTCTTGCAGGTGGCGCCCCATAAAAATGCAATTTTAATGGTCAAGAAAATAGAGCGTTGCCGCCGCTGCTGCACATTGGAAATTGAACAGAAGTCAGAAGAAATTTTACTGGAAATTGAGCGGAACAAATCAAGCTCCAACAGCAACAGCACAGTGCGCTTGCTGTGATGTAATACAGAGCAAAAGTGAAAAGGCAACAAGTAAAAAGAAACTGAGTAATAAAAAATAATAAAAAAAAGATTATATAATTTGCTGCTGCTGAACTAGGACAACACCAATAGCAGTTAGTAGCCGAAGCAGCAATACCCGCAGCAACATCTTTAGAAGCAGCCACTTGGGGAGCACAACAACTAAAGTAGCAACAATTACAGCACAACCAACATCTGTAGCAGCAGCAACAATTACCCACACAAAAACATTTGCAACAATTTGTACTATTAACAATAGCAACAACTATATCAGCAGCAACAAAAATTGCAGCACAAGAAACAACAACAGGCCACAACATTGGCAACATAAATTGTAGCAGCAACAACACTAACAAAAGCAACTGATAAAGACCGGCTGAGAACGGTCGCAGCTTGCAGCAACATAAATTCAAAGTCGGAGCGTGGGAATCGCAAATCCCAGCAGCAGCAATCACTGCGCCTCAGTGCTGCCTCTCGTCAGCTCTCGTGGCTCTCGCGCCGCTCTTTGCACTCCAACTGGGCCCCGCTGGCGGTTGGCGTTGCTCCATCTCGCTCCCTCGAGCGGCCGCGTATATTTGGAGGCGTTGGGGCGCTCGCTCCCGACAGTTGTGCTTGGAACGCTTCGGAGTGAAGATCGTGCTCGTCCGATCGCAGCGCGTGATACACCGCGGAAAATATACAACAAAAGACCAAAAAGCAACTGCTTGAGAGCAAAAAGAAATTGCTTTTTACACACATCAATCTCGTCGCACGTAAATTAGCAAGCGTTCGCAAGAAACAAGCCGCCGCACAGATAAATCACAAATTACAAAAATAAAAAATAAAAAACAGAAACTGAAAACAAATATCATAAATACGAAATTGGCTGCAAACGAGAGACAGCGGATACACCGAGTGAAATTTGTGTCATAAGCAAAGCCAAAAGCCAAAAGCCGAGAGCCAGAAACCAAAAACGAAAAACCTAAAGAGCCGAAAAGCTAAAAGGCAAAATAAAAGCGCCTAAAAGTGACTGTGAAACTGTGAAGTGATGTGTAAAGCCTGAAGAATGGCCATAGACCTCCTGATCCTGGCCCTGCTGCTCGTCTCGTTCCTGATCAACCTCCTGGCGCTGTGTGCCTTCTGGATCACCCCCGGTCTGCGCACCACCGCCAATCGCTTCACGATCAACCTGCTGGCCATCAACCTCATCGGATGCTGCATCCTTGCCCCCACCCTCTTCCTGGGCCTGCCCTCCAAGGCCGCGGGTCACACAGTGCCGGAGGAGTCGCTTGAGTATGTCTCGAAGCCGGGCAACCACCAGGTCACCGTCCGGCGCAATGGCCACGTCGTCGAGCAGGACGCCGTGGTGGTGCGACGCAACGTCAGCGACGGCAGCGACACAGTGGACTTCATCAACTGCACCGGCAGCTACTGCCGGGAGCTGACCATCGATGAGCGCCGCGACGGGGGCGTTGTCATCACGGAGACGGAGACGCACGAGGAGAATCTCTCCGCCGCCTTCGATAGCACTCCCACCGCGGCCCCAGTGCTGCCGCCGGTGGAGCTGCGCTGCTGGTCCATAGACATGACAGCGGCTCTGGGGGCCCTGGCCGTGCTCCTCGTCGTGGGCGACACCTGGTGCGCCGTCACCGATCCCCTGCGCTACCACAGTCGGATCTCGGGGGTGAAGACCTGGATCTTCATAGCCCTCACCTGGCTGGTTGGTATGCTCTTCGGGGCCCTCTCCTTCCTCCGCGTGCTGGACTTCGAGGCGGACACCGTGCTGAGTCGGCAGCGTCGCCTGGCGACCACCTACTTCAACATCAGCACCTCGAGCAACATCTTCGGCGTGGTTTACGCGAGTGTGTACTTCATCGTGATCATCCTGCTACCCTTCGGCTTCGTCTGCGGTATGTACTGGCGGATCTTCAGCGAGGCGCGGGGCAATGGGCTGCGCATGCGCCAAAACGGATCCTCGCCGCTGCTGCAGAGCGCCCTGAACCTCACCGCTGGCCAGCAGGCGGCGCAGGCGAACCAGTTCTCCAACAGCCTGTGCGTCCACCGGCACTCCATATCCTCGGCCAGTTCGCATGGCGGCAACAGCACCGTGGGCCTCGGCATTGGTCTCGGTGGCCTGCAGATGCAGATTGACCAGCGCCAACAGCCTCGCAGCTCACCCAGCTGCCTGCGTCGCGACTCGGCGGCCAAGGTCCTGCTTCCCACGATCTCGGACGATGGCGGTTCGGATGCGGATGCGGAGAGTGCAGCCGGCGTCCAACTGATGCCCGTGCAGGAGCACACCCTGTCGGACCGTAACCAGAACATCCTGCTGACCCTGCAGACGGCCAGTGGCGAGATCAAGCGGAACTACTCCGCTCGCCAGCTGCCGCTGTTGGGCACATCCTCGCAGGACCTGCGCGAGGCCCACCGCCTGCAGGGCATCCGCCAGGTGCACAGCTCGCCCAACCTGCACAAGTACACGGAGCTGCGACAGGACTCGCTTGGCGAGGAGAGCGGCTCGCCGCATCTCCTGGGTCATGCCCAGCGCCAGCAGCAGCAGCAGTCGCAGCAACAGCACATGCAGCATCAGCAGCACTCGCTGCAGCACCACCAGCAGCAGCACCACCCGCACTTTAGTTCGCCCCGCCACCACCAAGGACAGCAGGGCCACGCCCTCCAGATTCCCGCCATCCACGCCTCCCCCAAGGCGCTCAGCTACATGAGCTCTCTGCGCCACCGGCTGAGCAACGCCAGCTCGCTGTTCAAGTACCGCGAGGAGTCGCGGGCAGCTCGGATCAGCATCCTGGTGGTGGTCATGTTCGTGGTCTCCTACCTGCCCTTCGGCCTGCTGGTCCTGTTGCAGTCGCGCCTGATGGCGGCCAACTTTGGCGGCTCCTCGGAACTGGCCATCTTTATGATCCTGCTGGCCAACCTCAGCTCGCCCTTCATCTTCGCCTACCGGAACAAGCGGGTGAGGCGCGGCGTGAAGCGCCTGTTCGGTCTGGACAAGTCGGCGGGTCTGCAGAGGCACTGCAGCAGCAGTGTGAAGACCAATGGCGGAGCACCAGCTGCTTCCGGGGGAAGCGGAGGAGCGCAGCTGCAGCGGAATAGCAGCAAGTTGTCGCAGTACAGCAGCAACAGCTGCCGGTATCTGACGCCGCAGAGCTCGCTGGTAAGCCAGGTGCCGGTGCACACCACCCTGACCCTGCGACCCAACAGCAGCTGCAGCACCATCATCAACTTTGGGGCTACCCGCGGATCGGCAGACTCCGATGAGCTGCCACCCCCAACTCCACCGCCGCCACCCCACAGTGCGACGCCCACGCCGCCGCCGTCAAGGCCGCAGCGACCCAAGCTGCAGCGGGGCATCACCATCGTGGAGCATATCGCCATCACGCCCACGACGCCGCACAAGTTCCAGAATCGGCGGGGCCGGCTCTTCGACATGTTCTTCCGCGGCTCCAAGAAGCTGCAGGCGGGCTGCCAGAGCCAGAGCCTGCCCACAGAGGTCTAAGCTAAGAGGGCTTAACGTTTACCTATTTAATAAGTAAGAGGACACACACTAAACTCGCTTGCTGAAGAATTCTAAGAACAGTATTCGTAATTTGTAAGTGTAGCTATTAGCAGAGACAAGTTCGAATTTGAGCTGTCCCAGAAGCTTCTCATGCCAAAAACAAAAGAAAGTCAGACTCACAAGTTTGAGATGCTTTAACCTAAAAGATAACTAAGCTAAACGGAAAACAAAACACTGAGAAAAACAAAAAAACAACACAAACAATGTACCTTTAGAGCCTACAAAGCAAATAGCAACAACTGTGTACAAGTCAAATTAACAAACAAACTTAGGGTGGATATCAAACTGCAAAGTGGAACCAAGCCAGTCCAAGTCGGGAAGGAATCAATGTACCTAAGCAACAAGCATATGAACATTTAATGTTTTTAAAGGGAAACCCAATTCAACTCAACTAAAGTCAACTCAGTAGACAGCACAGTTACCCACAGCTAATTTATTATTTATTTTAGGGCAATAGCGATACGAGCCTAGCTATTAGAGACACACAAAACACACACCGAAAAGCTTTAACTCCAAAACATTCTGGCTAACCGAGAAGAGACGCAGCAAATACATTCAATTGATAAGTTAATTAATTAATTAAGTAAGTGTGCAAAGCATATGCGTATTCGTATTCTAGCGCCTAAGTAGCCGAGTAGTCCCAAAGTCTTAAACCGAGCACCTAGTGCCGCGCAGTGCTTTCCGAGCTGACCATCTCCCCATGGCCCCTGAAGGCCGCATTTTCATATTGAAAAGCGAAAGCCAGTGCAGCGGTCATTGGACAGTTGGTCAGTTGGCCAGTCTGCCAGTTAGTCAGTCAGTCAGTCAGTCAGCCAGCCAGCCAGCAATTAGTTAACCATTAAAGTCAATTCGCTTTCGTAGAACCCTGGGCATTGCGTGCAGCTAAATACCTCATTAGATATAATTTAAAGTGCAAGATGGACAGCGGGAATAGGTCAAAAGTCAGAGCCATCATACCCCCGGCTCATGCATAATGGATAGTGCATACCTGGTATGGTTGAAGTGGCCCTGCCATTTGTCCCTCCCGACCGCTCCAGGCCAGAAAGCTTTATTCGTTATAAGTTCTCCTCGGCGCCCCGCTTTGATTTGCCTCGCTGCACAGACGACACACCACACACTCACACCATACAAAACCAACCTCGAATTTATATTTCTAAAGTTTATATTTTATATAGAGCGTGTGCATAGGAAGTATCTATAAATATGTGTGCATGTGTGTCGGTTGGTCGGACAAAGAGAGAATATTTCAAAACCAATTATTGTGATGTTGAGCAAGGCAGGCGGGCGAAAGAATGTAATTTCGAAATGCATTAAAAATAACTTAAAACATGTATTAATAGTTATACCGCATATATATATATATATATACAGACACACTTTTACATGCTTATATATGTATACATTATACCTTTACTAAATAGTGATATTTTCTCTAACTTACTCAACTGTCATTCGCTAAACCATACGATGTAAACGCAAGGCAAATGTAAAACCAAAACCAAGTTCAATGTGACAAATTAGCTCTTAATCTGAATCTGGAAATGAGAAAAAATGTGAAGATAATGCAGCAAATATATATAAAAAAGTAAATTAACAGCCACCATTGGCGGTGGCTGCTGCAAGTATAATCCGGTATTTTCTAGCTGCGCTGCTAATGAATTCGAAAACGAAATGAACCATACACCATACACCAAACCACAAAAGAGCAAGAAACTATTCAAATAAAAGATTATGTGTCTTAAAAAAATTAATTATCACGACTTTTTCTCTGTGTCTCCGGGGGCAGTTCAATTGGGAGCCCGAAAGCGTTTCGAATTTACCCACGCCGATCTGCAGATCCGACTAAGAGTTCTATGCCATTCTCCGCAGTTCTCGAGTGAATTTATCGATCCAACCCGCCGCCAACTTCCCCGACAAGAACCCTAGAACACGAACAAACACTTAACCAGCGGCGGGGAGGTGCAAGTTCAGCATTTCATTCAGGCCAGACCCGTATTAATTGATTCATAAACCGAAACGAAACGAATCGACAGAAAAAAATTACATTTTTTGTTGTATACATATTGGTCTGATTGTGGCAAACGCGTGTTTCATTTCAAAGTGGAACCGAATGGTACAAGCTCAGTTGATTCTACACAGAGCAAAATCTATTAGAATAAAGATCATGATATACAAGACTTCGAAAGTATCTTTCTTACTCAGTTTTCTTGGAGTACAGTGGAATCCTACAACAAATTAATTTAAAATCTCCGCAAAAGAAAGTTATTTATTTATTTATTTTAATTAATGTTTATCATCATTTGATTAAAATATATTTATATTAGTATACTTCCATACCATTCAACTATTTCGTTTACACTTTTTTATACCTTATATATTTCTGTGCATTCGCTTGTCACATTGCTGTGCAGGGAGAGAGGCGGCATGGCGGTGTCAAGATGTCTTCTGTATATGGGAGTCGGTGATTGGTACGAGTACGGGTTTGCTACTTAGAACCCGGCCACTAAGATCAAACACTTGGTCAAAACCGAACCGATTTGGCCGGCATTAGAGAGATTTGGCCGGTGGCATGGGCGTTGCAGACCGAGGGGGTGACGTGACTAATCGTTTGGCACCGGGTGCAAATATCAAACAGCCATGGCTTACCTCAACACCTGACTCACGCTCACTCGCGCCGCGGGCAAGTCCACCCAAGACATCGGGCTGGACATGTGATAAGTGCGACTGGTATTCCATATAGGCACGCTAATTTTTGCAGCAATGCGGCGGCGGTGACAACGGATCGTCTGTTTGGTCTTTCAACAGAAAAATGTGGCACATAAACAGAGTCGAAATCAAAGCGAACCAGAAGCGGAGACAGAAACCGAAACCGAAGCTGAAGCCGAGACCGACAGACCAAGTGAGTATCTAGCGGATGCGCCGCTGTCCCTCAGCAAATCGGTCACCGAGAGCGTCGCACTTATTTATTTATTTTATGATTCACTGCGCGTCTCGCTCTATGGTGCGTTTAATATGCCTCGGTGAGGCCTCTGACATTTCTACACATCATTCGGCATAAAAAAGTCTTCTGTTGTTCGCCAATTGCGCTCCGAAAATAGAATATCCAGTTTTAAACGCCCTGACTGACAGCGGTGTGAACAAATTGACTAAAATATCGCAGATTGAATTAGCATACATACGTGTATAGTATATATAGCTTATTTTTGTTAATTAGGCACACGGTCTTTCTTGTGTGAAACATGAAACCTGAAGCTCATACACGTTGCGCTTACATCTGAAACTAGTCGCTTAGCTAAGATAATTGAGAAGCGCTGAGGAGGGCCCTTGACTCGAATAGATGAGAGCGCATAGAAGAGCTCTCGAAGCCCTCGACTGAAACAACACACTAATTGAAATTAAAAGCTCTCCAGCCAATATTGCATAAATTAAATAAACAGTTTCTACATCTGTGCTAAAAATAAGCTCGCTCGTGAAATCAACTAATTTCACTTCATCGGGCTAAGCCCACCAAACAATACCGAATATGTCAACTTGCTTCCGTGGTGTGAAGCCATAAAAATACTAATTTGAATTGCTGCATAATTAAATAAAAATTAAACAGCATTAAAAAACCATTTTTGAATCGCAAAACTGGCTGAGTAAGAACACTGGGAAATAAAAAGAATGCCAAAAGTCATTAGAACAAATTTTGGCAGTTGTTGGCACAGAGGCACAGATTTCGACGTTTTCCTGTGTGTGTTTTTGTTTTCTCTTTCCTTCTTTTTCACAGCACAAGCTATGGCTGTGCAAACAAGAAACGAATAAATTGGATTTAAACGCTAAGAACTGTCGAAAATCAGGTGAGGAGCAGCGAAGACCGTGTGGGAGGACAAGCTGCTGTCATCTTAAGCAAATTTGTCGATTAGGCAAGAGGAAATAAATTTTTCGACTGCGACATATTGCTTTTTTCCCCACAGTCCCAATCTGGCGATATGACACGTCAGTGCGGCGAATGAAAAACTAACGCTAGAGGAGATAATCTAAACGCTGTGTCAATGAACCTCACGGAAGTTAGGGCAACAGTCAGAGGTGTTCGACAAGAATTAAATATCAATCAAGCACCGATGTGGCCTGTTTTGTGTCATAAATCTAAGCGATTTTGGATTTATCCAATTTGCATGTGAACTTGAATGGTCCGGGTGCAATGACTCGGCTGCACACCCTTGAGCGGCCAGAATCAACACGGGTGCTCCGGGTCTGGGGTCTGGGTCTGATATGGCTATGGATTTATGTTATGTTCAATTTGGGATCGCCGCTTTCCGCGAAGCCAGGTGGGATGTATTTATGACAGCTGCAGTCGTGCCATGTGGAGTGCTTTGTTTTTCACAAAACTACTGGGCAGGCACACCGAGTCTGCAGACTTAGTCAAAGTCAGGCCATGTTATAATATGCAAATATATGGCGGACCTTATCAGCTTGTCTCGTTATCGCTGATGGGGCACTAGAACATCTAACAGCATAATCAAAATGATTTAATATATTTGCCAGTAAACACACACTCGGCTATTGCACACGAAAAAATACAACTTTTAATGTGAAAATTTGTATTTAATTTACAATGTTTTTTTAAGCTGAAGAAAAGAAATTGGATACGGTTTACTTTAACAGGGATTTAAGAATCTGAAGCGTCACTGAAAACGACTTTTTCTTATTACATAGGAAATGAATCTTATCTAAACCATTTTTCCTACACATGTTTCATTTCTGTAAATATTGACTTTCGATATTTATAAATACACTTTAGTTTGGTCTGACTTTAACCTTAATTTTCTCTGCGTGTACACGAGTTTTTGTGTTTTCTCGAATTTCAACAATAATATTTAAAGTACACGTTGGCGACATGAAAGTTTCTCCGTTTGCACTCTCAGTCCTGGGCCTAGAGTCTGGATAACTGTGCCTTTCTCACGCAGCTTACAGTGGCATTATCTTATATACTCCGAATGGGATTTGTTGGGGAAATGGGCTCATAAATATGCCGTCGAGCTGACTGTCTCTGGGCCGGCTCCAGCTCCGTCTCTGTTTTCTACTTATCGCTGACAGTTAACCCGCTCGAGACTCACGACTGACGATTCACGAATCACGGCTGGCGGTGACGTCACATCGACAATAGAAGCATATGTAAGTATGTAGGCTTTCAATATCCCGCTGCCAACCCCCGACAATATTTGAACTTGCCCGGAGCTGAGCTGAGGCCAAGGGATGTGTCGGACGGGCTGTTGTTGTCGCCCGTCAACGTTCAGCCGAGTTCTCAGCGGAGGAGATTCATGGAATATTCCATGACACGCTTCAAATATTGTCACAGAGCAAGCAGAAATCGTGGAGATGGGGCTTGAATCTGTCCTTCCCGTAGTTGTTTGTAAGTTTTTTTATTTTTCTCCTCCAGCCGGGAGGCTTATCAGACGCTCCTCACCGATAAAAGCCCGGGGCGACCTCTTTCGAACGGAGAAACATTCAAATTATTTTTGACACTTTTACCAATAATTTCAGGACTCTTCTGTCTTCCGTTCGCTGACTATTTTGCATATAAATTATTTTTAGTTCTGTTTTGGCACGTGCATCTAAGTACTGTGAAATGTATGCACAGAATGGCTAAGTGCATTTCTGGGGCTGACAAAAATGAATTTATTATTGAGTGCGAAGGTGAAGGCGATGGCAAAGGCGAAGGGGGAGAAATGAGAAATATTTTATTGCGTTTCGCAGAAACTGTCAAGTGTGGATTCGTGTTCAAGCAGGAGCAGCCAACTGACACTCACTAAATTTAAGATATTATTTGCAATTCCAAGGAGGGCATGTCAAATGATTCCAAGAAATCTTGGCCCTCGATTCGAAGGGGCTCATGATTATTGACGACCTTGTCCAAGTGATGAGAACCACAGAATAACACCCCTTTTTACATTGGGGAATTCCGTCTACTGCTGGCTATTTCTTTCTTTAAAAATAAGTACTTTTTGTTTGGAGAAAATTGCACATTTAGTAACGAACATCTTAATTACCTTATTTCATATTTTGCGGTTTTTATTACTGCAATTACATACAATGTAAAAATGCCAAATTATTCCAAGCAATAAAAATATAGGTAAAGGGTTTCCCATATTGCTTACATTATTATATGTACATATGTAAATACGCCAGATACAAATAAATGTTTTCAAACATAAACAAATTCGAATTGCAGGCCAGACAACTGATCGTTAGCACTTTACGCGATCCGCGCTGCAATAAATTCCTCGTTAATAAGGCATAACATACATATAATGAAATGTTTTCTACATAATTTTTCAATTAAATTAAATTTATTTCGTCTTCGACAGCGAGTACTGTGGGGGCTGGGCGGTGGCATGTGTCTCGTTTTCATTACAGCTGCCAAATTGCAGAGCCGTCTATGAGTAAGCAGAGACAGAGAGTCACAGAAGACGACGACGAGCTATTTTCTGGGCGATGCACATGGGTTCCCATGCTAGAATTGGCCAAACAGCTGTGCCACCGGCACCCCCAATGGCCATTTGCCATCTGCCATCGGCAGCGCAAATAAATTCATTTCCGCAATGGCTATATATATTTAGCAATCCGCCCGCTTGTTTGGCTGCTTAAATATTTATTAACAAGAGGGTCGGACAAAAAGGTTTATGGTTAAATAAATAGTTGCAGGCGAGAACAAAAACGGTTGAGCAATAAAATTTGATTGGTGGGAGCTTAGATGCCACTTTCTCCCCTGTCACCTTTCTTTTGGGAAAACATCAGTTTTTGCCAACAGTTGACTGCACTCTCCGTGCACTTTGGGGGAAAACGTTTTCAGAAACCTGCCCGGAATACTACTTGTATCATAACTGTGGCTCTCAAACCGCTGTTTGATTTGCCTGTTTGCACAAAAGCGAGCTGGGTAGAGCCAAACTTCAACGCAGCTAAGCAAATATTAGCCTGGCTCAGAGCAGCTCAGCCAGCTACCGAACTTCGACATCGGCTCCGACGCAAGCATCAGCAGCACCCATAAAAAACATATTATCACTCGTATAGCAAAACATTTTTATTTATACAAGTTGCTGCTGAAACTTTGTTTTCTTTCTTTCTTCGTTTTTGTGTTCCCCCTGAGCTCTTTTCGGGCGCCACTACGTCGGCATCATAGGGCGATGGGAGTGTGGCTAGAGGAGCCATTTTCCAGGGGGGAAGTACCGAGATTTGGGTTGAAAAGGAACGAGAAAATCTCAGTTTTCTTCTTTTTTTGTCATTCAAGAAAGTTGGCGAAGCGAGTTTGCGGTAAACTGATTTAAAATAAATGGAAATACACATTGCCAGTACGTGCCTAGCTGCCGTGGCGCAGGTGGCGTATACGCAATGTTGGGGCACTGATTTTATGAGGGTATTACTGCGAATAGGACTTTACGCGTGCTGATTACCGGGATTCCTTGGTTTTCTACTACTTTTCGGTGTCACTGGCTTAGGTAGTAAGCTTTCTGTCTTAATTTAGTTTCTAACTAAGAAGTGGCACCTACAATTCAAAATTTATGTTTGAACTAATTTAAATATTTTACTAATTATGAAAAAACTTGAATCTTAATTATGAACATTAATACTGAAGTAGTTTGATAGTTGCAGTGTATAACACAAAGCCCACTTAATTTATGTCTTCAATACGGAAAGCATTTGTGGTAACTGGTAATTAAAATTGGCATTGAAGTTGCAAAAGACATGGCACAACAGGAAGTGTAACTATTTTCCCATAAATTATAGTACAAACTACAAACTACAAATGCCGTCTAGTGCAGCAATACTCAAAAAATCTTTAAACAGATCAATAAAGTTAAACTTGCACCACAACATCTAAATTGTAGTTTTGCTCTCTGCCTGCGGCTAAAATATTGACTGGCATTTTGCCGGTCCCGTAATTCAGTTTTCCATTCTGCTAGAATGTCCCTGTTTGTTTGCCGACTACATTTCCCCAGCCCCAGCCCCCCAAGTGCAGAAAATCGTGAATAGTGTATGCCATCTTGTGGCACCAACTGCAGAGCCAGAGCCAGAGCCAGAGCCAGAGCCAGAGACAAGAGACGAGAGGGAGAAGGCAGAAAAAAGAGGTAAAAACAATAGATGTGGCGCCGGGTGAACTTGCATTTACATGCAACTCCAAGTCTATGGGGGAAACAACGCGCTGAATAGTTTATTAAAGTTGCACAAGAGCGTCGAGTGAACCTAACTCGATTGGAGGCACCCAATGGTGGTGAATAACCCACAGTGTTGAAAGATATTCAATTAGGTTAATAAAACAATTTTATAATATTTTAACAATTACTGACATTAATCAATCTATACATTTTAATAAAAAATCCTCAATTATTTAGTTTATAAAATGTTTATATAATATATTTAGTTAGGCCAACTCTCTGGCCACATTGATTGCCGAACAGCTAGCAACATTGCAGGCCGGCAAGATGACGTCCTTGATATTGAAAATTACAGAGTTTTTGCCGTTCACACCAGCAAACCGGAAAAGTGGCAGTGGCTTGGTTGGCAGGGAGGGGAGTGCGGTGGTGTGACAACACTTAGGGTTAACCGCCAGCCACCGAGCCACCAGAACTACCAAAGCCTCCAACCCACCCACTCGTTCCGCCGTAAACCACTCAGCCCAGAATGTTCTTTGCCTTTGCTTTATGCTTCATGGCATTTTTGCCTGCCTGGCAGCTTGCATGCCAGTTTGCCAGTTTACCAGTTTCCCACTCGCAAGCCTGCTTGTTTGCCGTCCTGCCAGAATGCCAGGCATCGTCAGCGTCAACTTCATCGGAGAAATGGGCCAAACGCTGAGGGAATGACTACGTTGCACTGGTGAACTGTCACTAAGCGAAGAGTTTGCGCCGAACTTTCACTAAAAAGCTATTTTAAAAGACCACAAAAGATTTTCCGAGCTCAACTTGAATTGAAATATTTTATTCAAAGTTAATGGGAATTCTTGCTAAGCAATAAGACATTTTCGAATGCAGGAACAGTGTGATAAGTTTTTTAGAAGTTCTTTATTAATAAAAAATACAAGATTGCTTTCAGCTGATTTTAATCCCATGAATCACAAATAAACTTATTAAAATAAAGTAATTTGTGGGCAAAGTTGTTAATTGTAAATAGTTGTATGACGCATTAATAGGTTTTCATAATGGCTGACCTTCAAATAAACCAAACAAAAAAATTAGAACGTCTGATTAAAAGTGGATTTAGGTAAACAAATTTTTTTTTAATAATCACACGATTGTCTAATCACACTTAGTCTTATGATTATAAAGACTAGTAAATAAGTCACTTTCAAGCTCAATTCGAATAAGCCATTCTATCCCCAAAGTGCAAGGAGTGTATTCACTGCTATCCGTTGGCTTCGAAGTGAGGCGAAAATTTCAAACTGTTGACAATATTTCTTCTGCCATCCACAGCTGTGGAGGTGGCGTTCGTCAGCAGGGGGGAGCGGTGGCGACGTTCGGAAATGAAAACCGACAACGATTATGCAAGAACGCTTTCCATTTCCTTGCGGGTAGTCTGGCATACTGCGTATATACTGTTCGCCATATCACAATGTGTCTGTGTGATGGACCGAGGCGGGGGATATTGTTTTAAGAACGGCTCCAACTGCGATGGTAACTGTGCAACTGTGCACCTGTGATTGGAATCGAAATAACACCCCTAACCAACGGGGGCACATGACAATCGATTCAGATACGAATGTGCCGCCGTGGTTCTTCCTGCCACTTATTATTTTTGGCCATTTCCCACATCGATTTCCATCGACACGAAGTCGCAACAACAAGAGCCACAGACCGCACATTGAAATTTGCGTTGAAGAGTATATATGAGGAGCACAAAAGTGTCCTCTGCTTAATGTTTAAAGTTAAAGTTAAAGTCACTAACTCTATGATGAATCTATATATTATTATATAAATATGATTAAATCTTTAATTTAATCAACATATTGTATTACAGTTTTATTTTGATTTATAAATTGGTCTGAAATTATCTGGAAGTCAGTACTATAAATTTTGTGTCTATTCCCAATAAAGTAGGTTAAATTTCTTGTGTTCCAAAATCAAATATAAATGTAGAAATTCCTGGAAGAATATATAAGTCTGTATCTTCACATTTTAATTGACAATTTTAATAACTAATAAGTTTATCTAAAATCGTTATTAGTATCATTGATTTCTTTGATGATTCGATTTTTTTTTCATTACCATTATATCCAATATTTTTCCCTGTGTACTGAATATTGAATGGTGTTTTCCGTTGAGTTTTGTAAATGGGGCCTGGCAACCGAGCCGACAAAGTCAAGGTCGGACCCCGGGCCACTTTGGCAACCGTTTGCGTGCGGTTGCATTTGACTCGGAGGCCGTAGTTTTATTGCATTGTCATGCGGCAGCCATTGGATTTACGGCTGCAGTGGCGGTGGCAGTAGCAGCTGGAAAACATGCAACATTTTGTGGTCAAGCGCACGACACGTGCCCACCGGGTGGCTTTCTTGTTGCTTGTTTGCCAGCGGTCCAGCCCGCCAGCCGTCCAGCGTTCGTCCAACGGGTCGCATGGGTGATCCGCTCTGGCCGCGTTCTGACAAATCGCCGACAGAAATTTCCGCCGGCCATTCATTCACCAGATTTTCCACCAATGGTAAATTTCCCATAAAGCTGTCAAATCCTGACACTCTGCACTCACTCAATGACTGACACTTTGCATTTGAATCGAAACATTCGGCCAATTGCCACACATTTGTATACCTCAATGGCCTCTACGGAGTTTTTCCATGTATTTAGATGGCGTCTGTTTTATTTACGCTAAGTTCACAGCCGAAACTGAACTGAAAAAAATCGTTGTTCGCCGCTCTTGGGAATTTCCAATTGAGGCTGGGTCTTGTTTGTGTTTATGCTGTTGGTTTCGGGATTTTTTCTTTTCCATTTTATTTTAGTATGCTAGAAATACCAAAGTGATGGCGAAGTAAGTGATTTTTTAACACAACGAAGGGAAGAATACACTTAAAACTCAGTTAATACGTTTGATAAATAAATTATACATTTAATAATATTTCTTTGGAATACTTAATACATGTTGAAGCCTAAAAGAATTATATAATTTCTAGGTAATGAACTCCGTGCACACGGATCGAGATTTCCCTTTATTAAAACAGCTTTCAAAATATACCTAATAAAATATTTAACACAATAATACTTATGTATAGAAGCACGATATAGATTCCTTCTTTGAGCTTAGTCCTAATACAATTTAGTATTCAATTTAATCAATATTGTAATTAAAAATACCCTAGGTTAAAAAGTGTATGAAAACTGCGAATAAAATATTAGTGCGTACTGCAGGGACAACATTTTAAAACGCCACTAACTACAGTGGTTCAAACTCATTTTATTTTAAAATAAAAATTTAATAAAATTAAATAACTGTGTTTGTATACCCTACATTTTAGTACTTATTCAGTTCAAATGAATAATATTTAAGCACAAAAATTAAGATGGTAAAATTTTAACCTTTTAAATTATTTATTTTTTCCACATATTTAACTCACTGTAACTTACCCTCTAGGTCAAAGCTCCGCATGCAGTCAGAGCAGAAAAACCGAAAAAATGAAAACAATAATCCAACAATAACATTAATTTTTTGTGTGGAATTAATAAATGTGTATAATAAGCCAGTTTTTAGCAGCTGCCACAAAGGCATAATAAATGTGTGCCTCCATTTATTTGTAGCGGCATATCTCATGATTAAATAAGCGCCATTTCCATATTACCATTGTGGGTTTTCCAGACAAACTCGCTGCGATTGCATCGGCATTTTTCGGACCTCCACTCGGAGCGCGTAAGTGGGTGTGGATTTTGGTCTAAGCCAAATTGGCTCCACTTCCATCATCGATTAAAGTTGCCAAGATAAAGCCTCCCCGGACCAAAAGTTTCGATTTGAGCACAAAATAAAAAAAAAAGAAATAGAAATTGGATTGCTTGTAAATCGTTCAACGAGTTGTCGCTGGCAACTTAGTTTTGTTTGTTTCGCCGCCCCATCGAGAAAAGTTTAAACAATTGGCGAATTTCGCACAAAGCGAAGAAGAGTGTGCGAGTCCCAAACAAATAATAATGCCAAACGAGGGACTTTTTGGACTCAAGTGTAGACTTCCACTTCCGGTGGCGATGCACCGCCCATTTGGGGTCACTCCATGGCGACCTTTGCTCTTTGACAGGTCATCTGTCGCCAAAAGAGTTGGCTATCCATGTGGCGGTTGTGGGTGGATGGACAGGTTTTCGAACTCACGTTTGCAGTCCAAAATAGAATTTGATTGCGAGCATCTCGCAAATAAATTTCAGTTTAAACAAAATCGACTGTGTCCGCTGCGGCTGGTTCTTTTATTAAGCTAACCAACGTCCGGTGGCTGTACAGAGAAAGAAACGACTTCATAATTCATTTTTGCCTCTGCATTAATACTTTATTAGGGCGATGATCTAATTGTCCAGAGTTCACTGCACTTGACAATGCGTTCCGCCTTGTCTTCGGTATTAGCTTAAGTGTTCCTAGGCTGTGACGTCTGTCTCCATCTGATTTCCATCTCCGTCACCAGTATTTGAACTTTGTCCAGTGGCTAATGCTGAGTGGGGATGACTGTGACTTTTGTTTGTGCGGCTTGAAACAAGCTGGTGGCTTCGCTTGGCGACCAGGTGTCTTGACCGCATTGGACTCGCGACCAATAGTTAATTGTTTATAGCGGGCTTGTTTTTATGACTGAGCATTTAATGTAGTTCCCTATGCCGTTGGTTTATGTTCACTGTGAAAATATTCAAAACAAGTTAAAAGTCGAAAAAGCCGTCTACTCATTTGGCGATCTGAAACTGGGTAAAGGGCAACACGCAAATAAAGTTTACACCATTTGACATTTCAATACTAATGAGTGTGCGTTTCGTTATAGTAATAAATGATGATTCCGTTGGGCGTCTAAGTGGGGGGTTAATATTGATATAATTGCAGTCAGAGGGGTTGCAAAGAGGGGTTTGAAAGCAATGCCTTAAATTTTTAATATTAGGTAAAAAATATATTTTTTTTAAGGTATAACACCTATTAAGTGATTTTTGAAATTTTAAAATTATTTTTCATTATTTTACCTGTGCGTACGCCTCAGTTTCTAGCAGTAAAAGTGGTGGAAATCGTTAAAATATCCATAATTCACAGCGTATGAGTAATAAGCGGCCCAGACTCATTGAAAAACAATTTCACATTAATGTTCGAGTGATTTGTGGGCTCGTATTTAATGAATACCTTTCCTTTCGTGGCGCCAGTACATTTTATTCCCCCTTTTAATATATTCCGAAATGGCCCCAGGTAATTCTTGCCTTTCTTTGGGGCTCTTTTTATTTTATTTTTTAGCAGATGTGTCGCAATGTTTTGCTTCCGCATTTCGCCGTGCCCCTAGCTCATTGCAATGCAAAAGAGGTGCCACATCTCCATTGCAGCCGGAGAAGAGCCTGGCTTCGATGCGAACAATAGAGTGTGGCACACGAATGCCTGTCCGCCCTACAAAACAACTTCCGTTGCGGCTGCTGCACGTAATACTCTGATCCATTTCCCCCTTTTTCAGGCTCCATTCAGCGGGCTCTTCGATGGGAAGTGGTAAATCGGGAATCCGGGGATGCCAATAAACGCGGCAACTGATTGGCATTCCAAATGAGCCCTCGACGCGCGTGCCGGGAGCATTGAGCCCCTTCGGCTAGGCGGGCTCAATAAATGACAAAATTATCGGATATTACATATTCCACAGAAGGGAAGAAATGTTCGTTTAGTTTGCGAAATGAACGCCTCTTGTTAGCGTGCCTATTTGTGGGGATTTGGGATTTAATTTCAATTTTCATGTCACCGGTCACGCAGCCAGAGCATTTACAGGTCAATGAGCACGGAACACGCTTCATTTTTGGCAGGCATATCGCATTTCCAGCGACATGTGACAGGTAATTAAAACATTAACAGATTAGTGTATTTTCTCTAATCGGTTTTTAATTACATTGTTTTTGTTCTGCTGACTTTCTTCTAATATTTATAATCGTAATCGTGTCAAGTAAGGGTATCAAAACAGCGCCTAGGCCGCTGCAATTATTTAAACATTGCCAATTTGTATAGATGCGGGGGTTATGTGGGGGTCTTTAATGATTTAATATGCTAATTTAATTTCGATTCAAAGCCATAAAAACGGAATTGTGATTTTTTTAATGTATTCGCTTAAGAAACAGCAATAATCCGAAACATGTTTGCGGTTTTTTAACGCCTGATCCATGTGTCGGCTATTTATCTTGGCTTTGTCTTTATTTCGAACAAATTAACCTTTCAACAGGGCTGGGAAATTCGAACGTAACTGAACATATTTTAGCCGGAGGATTTAATTCGAATCATTTAGATAAACACAATAGAATTCTCTCTAATTAGCAGGTCAAATACATAAGATATTTTATTGTAATGACTTGGCAGAAGCAAGTTTAGACAACGAATGGGGTTCTTTCCCCCCTAGAATTCCGTCAAAGTTTAGCCAATTAGCGCGAAAAGAAAGAACAAACACTGGACAAGCAATAAAGCGACTGAGAATCGGAAACTTCTTAGAAAACCGGAGTGCGCGAATTTCTCGCTCGGCATCCCTCGTCGCAGGAAACATGTGTGTGCATAAAATAAGACCAAACAGCATAATAAATATTTATGAAATCGATTGAGAGGCGGGGAGAAACTTGTATAATGAGATTGGCTAAAAATAAAGCCTCGAATTGAATTAAAAGTCGACGGAGCGTAAAGTGGTTATCCAGATAGTTCGATTGGCAGACACCACGGCGACTTTGTTATGCCGACTTTGAACTTTTCGTTAACTGGTTTCAAGCAGAACTCTTAGCCAGCCGAAGGCAAACTGGGACCACGGAAATTATTCATAAATGCCGTTAAAGTCAGAGACTTCGAGGCTCTGAGTCTACGAAAAGCTGAAATCATTAGATTTTCACGTTTGCCCATCGATCTCCGTATTGATCCAGCGAACTTAATTACCCGTTTCGTCAGCGACACGCCCAATGGCTTTTATAATATTGCCCGCTATTCCCACAATTGGCGAACAAAAAGTGACTAATTCTGCGACTGGCCCACAAGAGGCGAATGCGAAGTACACACATCAAATCAAATTAAGCTCTGTGAAACAAAAAAGAAACAGTCGGAGCAGCGGAATTAGCTTATGTCATTCATGATGAGCTGAAATGGAGGGAAATATAAAAAATATAAAACTAAATAATACACTTTAATATTAAAGACAAAATAAATTTATCGCTGTAGTTTATATTTTAATTTAAAGAAAGACATAAATTATGATAAAATAATTATAAGGCTTAATAGTTACAATAACTATTGATGCCTAGTCTTGCCAATATTTAAATTTGTAGAAACGTTTTTACTTTTAATTTCTAGCACAGGTAGCGTACAGGCTGACTCAGTAAAGTTAAGCCGACATACATGGTTGAAAATGTGAAATGGTCACGTTAATTAAAAATATTCCCAACAAATTGCTTCGGCCAACTCAGCTGGAAATTACATCAGACCTGCGATGGAGAGGGAATAGTCGAGACAACTTTAGAAATAACTTAACGCCTTGAATTTAAGGCAAAACGTAATTAAATCTCTAATGATTAGTTTGGACAATTTTGACAATTTTGGCACAGAGAATCAAATGATTCTTATTAATAGTCTCAAACTTTTCTCTTAGTTAGTAGTACGGGTTCGACTTCAAGTAATCAAATAATTTAAAAAACTCATCTTGGTTAATTTAAAATACTCGAATTGCTAATAAAACAGGTTTCTTAATATAAATTAATTTATATATTCTTATCAATGTAAAGACTGTTCTCGGGGTTTCCCCTGTTACAGCAACTGTTAGCCAAAAAAAATTCTTGGAAATCGTACTTTTCATAAATAAATTAGCTATTAATACCACTTTAAAACTTGGCCTTTTCTTTTAACTTGAGGCTATTCAACATCCCTTTTCCCGAATTCTTTTTGTCCTCAGATAAGAAAAACTTTTCGGATAATGAATTTTTACAACCTTGCGGTTGAAAGAACTTCCGCAACTTGGCACGTGGGAAAACCCGAGCAAGCTAAAGGGGCGGAGGAAGTCAAGTCCGGTCAAATTCTGGTAACATTTCAGTCAGTTGCTATTTATAAACGCAGTGCATTCCAGACATTAGCATGTGCAAAGCAATAATAATAGAACCTGACAATATTAACTCGCCTCCCAGACATCGGAGCCATTACAAAGTCTGGCGACTTTTCCTTTGAATCTGTTCTAGCGACAGCTGGAATTTAATGAAATTTATGCGCCGCCGTCTGCTGACTCGAGTTGATCGATTTGCGCCTCTCGCCCGCTGATTGATTTTTCAGTCTTCGAATCGCTGGCAATTGCCGCCGATTTAATTGTCCGTCCGCCTGAACTTGGGGCATCACCGCCGTAGAAATTTTCGCACTTTATGCGAATACTTAAAATACGAATCGTCGGCGAACGTAAAACAATACAAATCAGCGGACATCAATCAAAACGAAAAGCCAGCAAGTCAATCGGCCAGTCGGCCACTCAGTCAAGGGTTCAAAGTATCGATTGAAGGCGAAATCAAAATGCAAAATGCACTCCGCCAGACGAACAATGCATGCAAAACTGTTGCTCGCCATCTGCCATTGACAATGGCATTGACGTGCGAAAAAAACTCTGCTGGTGTTTTTTTTAGTGCATAACGGAAACGCCGATTTTTTCTGTATTTTTTCTGCATTGCTCGGGCTTTACAGTAGACACTCGCAAATATATATTGTAAAAACAAATGTCCCTGAGAAAGTTTCCTCGAAAAAACTTTATAAAAATCATTATATTTAAATAATATTTAGATTTTACAATGTTTTACAAACCACAAGAGGATATACTGCTTAAAAATATGTTTTCTTCTTAAGGTACTTTATAATTAATTTAATTTAAGAGAATAACTCATCTTTGAACATTAAAAAAGATATCTAGAGCTCACAAAGAGCATTGTAAAAGTATTCTTAAAATGTTCAAGGGACTTTAAATAGTTGTAAAGTATCTATAATGAGTGCTTACTTGCCAGTACTCACTGTACCGCCATTGTCTTCGCTTTCACGTGCTCGCAGAATGATTGCATAATTGCGCTCAATATACGCACAGCCATCGAGCAAAGTGGGAGCAAAGTGGGAGCAAAGTGTAAACTGTAAGTCTGGCCAAGTACAAGCAGGGAAGTGTGGAAACCGGCAGCATTTGGTGCAAATTGAATCCAATTGAAATGTGAAAACCTGGTGTATGTGGGTGATACGGGGGAATTCTCAGCCTCCGCCACGGACTCAAACCAGTTGAAATTAACAATTTACCTAATCCAGCAGCAGGCCGGCCAGGAAACCTTTTCAAATTGCTTTCTCATCCGGTTAAATATCTGCGAAAAAGTTTCCTAATGCCAAGCCCCTTTCCTCTTCCTTTCGGGCCAAAATTCCGCTCATCAAAAGGACTTGAGCCGCGCGCAGTGGCTTTAAAACTGCGCATTTGAAATTGACGTCAGAGCCCTAAGCCTTATCCTTCAAGTCCTTTGCCGTGCTCTTGCCTCCACCTTCGCTCCTGCCCCCAGCCTCCGGACAATTTCAATTAATTTCGAAAATCAACTGAGCGCAAGATGCCATCCGAAGCCAGGCAGGCTGGCTTGGAAATGCAGTACCGGGGCTAGAGCGTTGAAAATTCAACAGTTTCCCACAGCTTTGCACTGTTTTGCACACCGTTTTGTTCCATTTTACAATCTGTAATGGAAAATCTAAATGGTGAAAAGCTTTTGTGTGCTCCGTCGCATTGCCAGAAACTTTAATTGCACACTCCCACGAGTTTTCCCTGTTGCCCTTGGCGGGCGGGGTTAATTATGCCAAAATATTTTGTCAGCTTCACGTGGCAGCTGACGGTAGGACTGAGGGACTTTAGGTGGCTTTGTAGCTGCGGCTGTGAAATCAGAACTTCCTTTGGCCGCCGGCTTTGTCCTTGATCCTGCCGCCTCTCGTTTGTCAAGCGCCCATCCTTGCGTATACGCAATGTCGGCGACGTAAGGTCGGCATTGCCAATTGCGTATACGCCATGTGGGTCAATGAATTAGCTCCGACTGTTGTCGTAAAATGTGTTTTTTTTTTTTGCATTTATTTATTCGTTTTTATTTGCTGTTTTTGTTAGGCTTTACAGTTGTTAAACAGCAATGACGTAGTCACAGATCTGATAAGGTTTATTTATAGCACTAGGAAACTATGCGAAGTAATAAAATATATTATCTGGTAAGCTAAGGATTTTTGTTTGTCAGTTTTATATTAGAGTTGCTTCTGGAACATTTAAAATATGAGAGAAAATCCTACGTTACATATACTTATGTGAATTTAATTGTAATGTTAAATGGGAAAAATTTGATTATTAACTATTAACTGTAACTATCTATCGTCATATTTATTTCTGCCAAGTTAAATAATGTTATCCAATTCTGGGAAATTTATGTAGCTTGAAAACCCCAGCCTTCAATGTATCATTTGTTTAATTTACTCTTTAGAGAAATGGAATTCTTCGATGATAAGATATTATATTGTGCAAATTGTGTCATTAATAGCAAAGTAAATGTAATACCAAGATAGTTCATCAGAAAAATGACAACATTCACTGATTAATTTTCCAGTCTTCGTCACTGGCTTTCTCCTAGGGACACACTGCTGATTTAATTTAGTTTACTCTCTAGAGTACCAAGGGAAATCCCCTGCTGCCTGTTAAAAGGCTTTGCATGTTCCACTCTCTCCTGGAGGATGGTGAAGAACATAAAGTGTAATAAGTTCCTTCTCATTACACATTCGCGGCAGCAAAACGATTGCTCTCCGGCCCGCCCACTTGAATTAAATAGTATTCATTGCACTTGCTCATTAGAAAATATTTGCACATATAATTACTTGCGCTTTCCCGTCGTCGCAGCCGGCAGCCGACAGCTGACAGCTATTGGATATCTCCCGGCAAAATCACGGGCATTATGCAAGCTCACAGCACTTACTGCGCGCCACTCACGCGATGTCGGGCTCAACGCATCGCAGATTGCATTTCAAAGGCATTTTAATTGCACGTGAGTGAAAGGCTGCGAGCGGGAAAGACGGGGGCAATCCGAGAATGTCAAGGCGTTGGGAAAGTTCTATGATGCAACTCGAGAGAAAGTCGCAAGTAATGGCACACTCACAGCCCCCGTTCATTCACCTGGAACTCCGCTCTCCGCTGAACGGCTCAATTCACTTTGAAGTGAACAGCAGCTGACGGCCTTTGTGGCTACTTTTTATTTCAAAACACTGGGAAAACTTTATAAGAATACGTTTTATTGAAATTAGAAGAGTACCTAATCTTTTGATTTAAATTAAAATATAACTAGATCGGAGCGTTTTTGTATACAAAATATTTACTGGTGTTTGAAATTTCAGTTTGAAATATACTCATTTTCCCCCTGTGCAGGCAGGAGAACCCCAAAACTTTTCGCAATTTATTTGTTCTGTCGATTATGGCACCGAATGCGTGCGAATAAGATAAATGGAATTATCAAAATTATCGTGATTGCCTCATTGCGTCGTTTCTGTCAGCACTGTACCGTGTTCAACTCCTTAAAAAGTGCACAGAAAAATGTTGTCATTAATTAAGAGAGTCGATTTTGTTAAATTATTCATGCTGAACTGCAACAGAGGGCAAACAAGTGTGGCCAAAATAATTTCCGGTCGGTTCTTTATTCTCCTGCAAGCAGTTTAAAATTCCAAAGGCAATAGTTTATTTGCAGCTGAATTGTGCAACAGTTTCTAGCAAGAAAACGACTATGTCAATATCGCTTAGAAATTTATAGTTACTTGTTATATCCTCAACTGTTTGAGTTATTGATTTTGTTTGAGCAAAAAAGTTCGATAAGCTGTAGCCAAATGTTTACAGAATTGAAAGTTGTGAATAGATTTTACTTAACTTATACAAGAGTTAGGAATTCAGAAAAGCAAACAAAGGAGCTGAGTGTTAGGTCTTAATTTTGTCTTAATTTAAAAGCAATAAATTTATTAGTTATTCACTATCAATCACGTCCTTTTAAAAATTAAACGTAATTAATGTATAACTACTTATAATAATTTAAAAGCCCTTTTGTTAAAGTCACCATAAACATTAAGATTAATTTTTTAATACATCCTGCATGTAATTTTTAATAAACCTTGCTCTTAAACCCACTCCATTGTGCATCCGAACCCCATATGAGTTGGCTGCAAACACACTTCTCTGCACTCTGACATGCCATTCATGTTTGAAATACTTCCCAGGCCGGCAGACATCGAGTGGGCCCAAATTGGGGGATGGGACGAGGCAACAGTGGCCAAGCAATTTGTGTCGTTTCTGCCGTTTCATTTGGCACATGGCCAGTGCATTCGGCCAAAATGCAATCGAGTGCACGAGCAGCGATGCCGTCCCAATCCGCATGTCGGCCATGCCCCGTCCCGCACAAGTATAAATTACATTCCATTAAAAAATCATGCCGCGGCGCACAAATCAACATCAACTCAATGAACATAAATTGCCAAGAAGAGCTGCTGGAGCGCAGAGGGGTAGGGAGCGAGAATGGAAGCGGAAACACTAGGCGGGGAGATGGACAAAGGAAGGGTGGCCGGGAGGCGCAAACGGATCGATCGACCTTCACATTGGCCGCCATGGCGACGGCGTCGACAACGCACATGGCCCAAAATGCACACGCTAAGCAGGGCGGAATAAAGAGGCACCGAGCAATGACAGGACTTTGCACTGACCAGCCAGGTGTACTTTTCAGTGGGCTTAGGCTATATAGTCCGGGAGTAATTTATTTATAGCTAAAGGTTATACATCTTTGAGATTATGGAACTTATTTCATTTATGTAATAAACGAAGGTAGCACGAAGTTAGCAATACTGCCAAGCTCTACAATAAATTTCCCAATTCAGTGCCTTGCATATCTTAGATTTTCAGTTTCCATTTAATTTGCAAAACTTTTTTTGTTATTTTTGAACCCCGAAGATGATAAAGTCACTGCTTTATGGGCCTCTGCTCCACAGTGCGACACAATCTAATGCATTTGGGAGTAGCCGCCGGGTGTCCCGACTTTCCCTAGAGATTTCCTTTGACGACCAAGGACTGGTGGAGTCTACCGGGTGGACACCCTGCTCGGTTAGAGCTATTTTTGCTGCGTTGGCGTTGGTGTCACGCATTTGGATTTGTTATTGGGCCCCCGAGTGATGTTTGCAGCTAATTAGAAACTGCTGGCTGGCACACATACTGGGGAAAGCAATCTGCAATTACAGTTGGCAAGGAAGTCTCGGGACGTGAGCGAAATGGCTGTCAATCGATTTGGCTTTTGGTTTTCAGGCCGGCCATGTAATTAATGGAGCGTGGCTTAAATTATGCAAAGCTCAATCAAGTGCAGTCTGGTCTGTGGGATTCTGCAAAGAGCCCTGCCACCTTCCGGCCCAACTCTGTGCATCTCGGCTCACGGCGTGTCAATTTCCGCCCGAACACGTTGATGGCGCAACGTTTCCCAGCATCTCTCAGCTCCCAACCAACTGTCGCTGCCACTTCCTCCATGGCGCCGCATGACGTGCCGTTGATATTTATGTCATCGCCATTCTCATCTCAGTTCTCGGAGCTCCATTCTCAGGACTCGGGCCTCCTTTGAGCGTAATCAGCAACGTGCCAGGACAGGGCGAAATCACAATTGCACCGCAGGAAGCCGAAGGATACAATGAATGTGTAATGCACTGAGAAACGAAGATGAATTGCTGGTCCGATAGGAACGTGATGAAAGCAAGTGTAATTTTGATAAAAAGCAGCAAATTCGAATCTAACATTTATGATTTGTGTTCAATCCTGCGTAAGTATATATCTCCTATTACCTTTAACCGCTGATAGAGTCTGAAATTATTAGATATATACATTGCTTTCCTCAGTGTTTGGGACAGAGTTAGGCGTCGGAAGGGTGAACCTAGTTCAGTAACGTTGCAGGTCGAGATCCTGCCGGCAACGTGATGATGTTTACATGCTATGCAAATACAATTAATTCCACTTTTGTGGACAATCTTTGTGCCAGCAGGTCGGTGGAAGGGTCGAGTGACATAGGAAATGTTGACACTGCCACGGGCTGTGTGGATCAGGATGCCAAATGCTAGGCGCCCTTTGTTAGGTTTCCCCCAGCGTCCCCCCTCTGTGGTTGTTAGCCCCTTGGAGGCGCCACAGTTTGAGAGTCAGTGTGCGAATATTGCTTTGAGAACCGTTGAGAGAATTTCCTTATTGTCTCCCATGACGCAATGGTGTAAACAATTCGTTCATCCCACTTCTGTAAATCAACTCATTCCATCCTCCACCAAAAACAAAGGCAATTAAATTGACTGTAATCGAACCCTCGATTCTACACAGAGAAAATTAAGGTAAGGAACGATTTTAAAAATATTCTTAAAGTAGGGTCTCTCAAGAGAGTCATCCTCTTACTAAAGCTAATATTTTAAAAAATATTCTTTAGCTGTCAAAAGGTTCAATATTATATTAAAATTATAAAGAAGTAAAAGAATAAAAATATCAATTAAAATATTAAAAAATACTTAACCAAGAAAATAAGTATACATTTTCCCTTCTGCATTCCCATTTCCCATTCCCAAACACTCAAAGCTGCCAGTGCCAGCTCATTGGCTAGTCTGGCTGTCTGGGCCGTTGCGCATTTGATTTGGATACGATTAAGCGAACTTTGCACTCGACGAATAAAACAAACTCGATTGCGAAGGGATCATGGTGCAGATTACGTTGCCCATTGCACGCCGTGTTTACATTTGCATTTGCAGCGATGGAAATTGTAAATTTAAATTACGCGACACGGACAGAAAGTGGGATTTCAATTGGGTCGTGCCGCAGTTCTGTCAGTGACCTAAAACATCGGGGGCTTTAACTTTTGGATACGAATTAAATTGTAAAGATTTCTGTATTGATTCAGGAATATGGAATATGTAATGTAATATACAAACGGATAATTTGAGCTTAAAAAATTGTAAATGCAATTTAAATGGGGATTATTAGGGGAATCACAATTCAATTATGGGATTAATGAATTATTGAATATTGGAACTAACAGCTTTTCACTTTGCACAATTTTTGAAATTTTACTATAAAATGGACTCAACTATTTTCACTTCTAACAATTTTAGTTATCACAAATTTTTCGCTTCTAAATTGCATGAATTCCCCTGACAATTTATATTCAAAGAAATAAGAATATATCATTTTCTTCTAAAGAGAACTAAGCAATCTCTCAGGGACTAATGCTTCTCAAACTGGAAAGTCTTAAGCCCACCATTCAGAGCATTTCCAACTGTAACTTACGCCTGGATGTATGCAAGGGGTTTTCACATTCCTCTCAGAATAAAAGCCCAAGACTTTTGTTTTTGCTCTTTAGGTTTTTTATTGAATGATGTTTTTCACACCCTTATTTTATGCTGATGTTATTACTCTTTTGTTGTTTTTTATTTCTTGTATATTGGTTGAACAGCTGGTTGTTGTTGCTGTCAAAAGTTGTGACTTTTATATTTAGTTACTGAATAATCTAGTTTATACTTATTTGCCTGTTACTGTTATAAATATCCCGTTTTTGTGTGTTTTATTTTCACATTGCACTTCAAACAGTTTTTGTAATTAACAACGATATGCAGAAATTGCAACTTGAGTAACATATATAAATAAAAACATGCTTTGGTAAATATATGTGTGTTAGTCATTCGTACAATATTCAAGTTCATAAATATGCACTGTTATAATGCCAACGCTGCTCTGTCACTGTCGACGGAGCGTCGATGGGGTCTCAGAAATAAATTCGAGAAACTCGAGTAACAAGCACTGAGCCCCTGCACAGTTGCGCAGCTACTGGATGTCCTTTTCCAGTCCTGAAAGTTCGTGTTAGTTGTAGTAACAACATTTTGTTCGTCAACAATGTGTCAGTAAGTAAATATGTTGTATATAGGTATAAGAGTTGTTTTGGGGTTCTTTTGGGATCTATTGTATTGTGTTTGTTTATTTTGCGTCATATTCTTTCACTTATACTTATTAGTCATAAATATAAATTGTAATAATAATAATAATGATAAAACATCGATTTTCATCATAGATAACTTTTTGTATAAACATTAAAAAATGTAAGAAAACTTTGTGCGATTTCAATGGTTCAAGTTATTTAACATTTCGGTGTTGTTGATAGCGACGGCTGTTGTTGCCACTATTAAATGTGAGGGTTTAACTTAACGATTTACGACATATTTGCTTGTTCACATTGAAATCTTACATAATCATATAATAATAATAAAATAGCAATTGCATAACTTCAACAAGTATAGTTTCTTGTGCTTAAAACTAAAGATAAAATTGCTTCTCATCGAACATAATCCTTTCTATACTCATCGTGTTGTGTTTGTTTATTATTGTTGTTATTATTATTTTTGTTTTTTGCGTTTGCAAATATATACTAGAAGAGAATAACATGTTTTCAATTATAATCCTTCATTTTTTTTTTGGTTTTTTTTCTATGCATGCTTGCTTAGCTCACGAAACTAAGATAAATATAAACAAAACTGCCAAAATCAAACTTTTCAAGCAATCGGCTTCGTAGATAGTTATATGTAGTTGTGTGTTGAAAGTGCCGCTTCCGCCCAATTTAGTAGGCGTGGTTGGCCACGAACAGGGAACCGGATCCAGCGCCGGCGGAGCCAGCAACGTACTTGCCCACAGAGGCATCACCGTTGGCCTAAAGGAATAAACAAAAGGAAAGCAGGAGAAATGTTATTAATTTTGTTTGGTTAAAATCCAGGGAAATGCTCCACTTAATTACAAAACACTTGTTCCTAATTATTACTTAGTTACTACTTGGCAGGCCGCAGCAGAAAAGTTTTCGGCCAGCTTCAAAGTTTCTGCTCTGATTTTTGCTACGGACACAAAACTTTTCCCCGTTTCCCAGCCACCTGCGGCAATTTCATGGAAACTTTTACGCATCCAGGTAGACGAATACTGCGTACGGATTGCGAAAAAAACTTTTCGAAAATTCAATTTTGCCAGTTCTCTGAGGGAAAAATGTTGATTCGATTAAATGAAATTGCACTAGAAGCTCAGAAACGGTATTTCTGTTCATGGTTTTAGTTTTCAGGGAAAATTCTAGCTAAACTGTCAGGTAAATAAACCTTACGAGTCGCAGCTTGCTGACTTGGTCAAAATAACTTTCTTATATAAAAACAACAATTATATATATATATATATATATATATATATATATATAAATATATATATCGCTTACCAATTAAAATATATAAAGGTAACAAAAAATAACAACTTAAAGTGAATTTAATTAAATAATAAAATCTCTTAATCCAGTCCTAACTAATCCAAATCTAACTCAGCTTCTAAATTCTTAAAAAAGCTATTCTGTCATTATACAAGTTTAAATTTCATAAAATAAGTTATTAACTCATATCTTAAAATATATTAAATTAAAAATCCATTTAACAAAAATAGTATAAAAAGGAATGTATAATTTATTTCGTGTATCGGTTTATCATTTTCAATTGCCAAAAGTATCGGAGTCTCAGCTAAAAACTAGTCATTTAAGCGGTAATAAAAAAGTATAGGATAGGCTCTAAGGAATATTTCTGCGGTTCCTTAGCAGGCGGAATGTGTCTGTGCCGCCAGTCTCTCAGTCCAGCTGGGCCGTCGTCAGGATCAGTTTGCGTTAGCAGCAGGATTGGATCGATTCTGACTCGGGATTAGTGCGTGGCTTAGTGCTTAGTACTTGTGCTGGGCGATAAAGAGGCTGGCATTGGCGGCGTACGACGGAATCGAGCCGGCCACATATTTGCCCTGGCAGGCCAGAGCATTAGCCTGTGGGAGTGGGAAGGATGGGGATTTTGGTTGGGATTAATCAGGTTTTAGGGTTTTGTATGGTATTCGAAATTCAAAAAAGCGAAGCATTATGAATGATATGTTATGACTGACAGGCAAGGCGGCTACTTGTTAATGAATATTAATTAGTTACCACTTCAAAGCTTGTTTATCGGCATTTTGAGGCAGAGAAAATGTCGGGATTTTTTCAATATTCATGATCGTCTACATGCAAGGTATCTTCTCCAGCAGCACCACTAATAGAACCAGCTTTATAAAGGCCACAAGTAGCCTCCCCATTACCCTAGGCATTAGGATACGTGAGTTGGAGTTATATTTTGATGGGAGTGTGGATAATGAGATTAATTTGGTTAACAAAATTTTTAAAAAGCATGATAATATTTGAAATAACCAATAAAATTGATAATATTTGAAAATAAAATGATATAAGCGATTAAAAAAAAAAAAACAATTTCAATGACTGATAAGAAACTGATAATAAAGTTTTGTGCTAATGATAAATTAATATTATGCATTTCATGTTTACAAGCTAATTTTTTTCTATTGGTCAGTTTGGGAAGTATTACTGTTACGTGAAACTCGATAAGAGATTAATGTATTAAAGTTCAAGAGCAAAGAACTGCGAATAGGCTAAGCACCCATAATAACATTGATAAGTGCAATCGATTATGGGAATATGGAAATGGTTTTATATGGGGATTATATTTTTGACAATGGGATCGTGGCACTGCGGTTTATACAGGCGTAATAATTCCTTATACCGATTAGACCTGGCTGAGAATTCTTTCAAAGCAAACACCCGGCATTTCCGGCACACAGTGTGCCATCACCACTTAGTCTATTCCCGGTCCTATATACATATACTTGGGTATATTTATCCGAAGACTTACCTTGGCGCGCTTAAGAAGCTCGGTCTGGCCGGCGGCGATGTTCTCCTTCTTGCCACCCCAGGCGCGCAGGACGGAGGCCTGCAGGGCGCGGCCGTAGGAGAAGGTGAGGGCCCATGGGCGGCCCAGGGGAACGTTGTTGATGGCGCTCAGGTTCACGGTGGCCTCCTCCTCGGACTGTCCACCAGACAGGAAGGTCACACCTGCAAGGACAATTACATTAGATCGGTTCTATTGATAGTATACATATATGGTGAAAAGGGGTAATAGGAAGCCAGTTCGAGTCCTCCTTAACTCAAACCTATCCCGGATCAAGACTCACCAGTGACAGCGGCGGGCACGGTGCGGCGCAGAGCCTGCACGGTGGCCAGAGCGATCTCCTCGGGGGTGTTCTTCTTGGCCGACTGACCGGCGGTGACCATGTTGGGCTTCAGCAGAGTACCCTCCAGGTAGACGTGGTGGTCGCTCAGGGCCTTGTAGACGGCGGCCAAGACGGTCTCGGTGACCTTCTGGGCGCGGTCCAGATCGTGATCGCCATCGGGCAGAACCTCGGGCTCCACAATGGGGACGATGCGCTGCGACTGGCAGATGGAGGCGTAGCGGGCCAGTACATTGGCGTTCTCCAGGATGGACTGGTAGGAGGGGGTGTTCTTGCCGATCTTCAGCACGCAACGCCACTTGGCGAAGTCGCAGCCGTCCTTCTTGTACTGGGCGCAGCGGGCGGCCAGATCATCCAGACCCTGGGTGGTGACCTCATCCTCGGAGCCGAACAGTGGGACGACACCCTTGTCGACCTTGATGCCGGGGATGATGCCCTTCTTCTTCAGGATATCGACGAAGGGGGTGCCGTCATCGGCCTTCTGGTAGAGGGTCTCGTGGAACAGGATCACGCCGGAGATGTTCTCGGCCAGCTTGGGGTCGGTGCTGAACAACAGCTGACGGTAGGCGCGACGGTTGTCGTCGGTGTTCTCCACGCCGATGTCCTGCAGACGCTTGCCCATGGTGGACACGGACTCGTCGGCGGCGAGGATTCCCTTGCCGGGAGCCACGATCCTCTGGGCGATGTCCCTGAGCTCATCCTGCAGCTCCTTGCTGGGGTAGTTGAAGTAGGTGGTCATTTTTGAGATTCGAGTGTAGTTCTGCAGCACGCCGATCCATTTTCCCAGAATATTTCGTTCGACCAAAAGCGAGAGTTGATGCCGAATCGAAGGTAGTAAATTTTTGGTGAAAGAATAAGAATGATGAAGGTGGGAAGTTAGTATTTTGGCTACGGGATTTGAAAACGTTTTTCGAAAAAGGACTCCATGACTTAGACGGTTAATTTTAAAGCTTTTAAACAAAAGGCCTAAAATAAAACCTAAAATTGAAGTCTATATTCCTTAAATATACACAAATACTGTCAAACCGACAACATTGAACCAAATGTCACATTTGTTTCCAATAAAATCCAAAGAGATAACCATTTTGATTGATGGTATGAAAAAGTTCATGGAAATTTAATATCTGAAGATTATTTATTGATACTGTTTTGATATCTATTTATATTAAGTTGTTTGCAAAGATAAATGTTAAGTGATTTGAAAAAATATATAAACTTTTTATTTATATTTAAATATGCATAAAAATATGCATTTTTCGAATCCCTAATTATCAAAGTTATATATTTGTAAACCATTAACTTAAGTGTTTTTATAATAAATACACAATTTCATCATCTTTTTCAGTGTCAGGTCAATGTCACTCAACTCTTCTTAATTTTCTTAAATTATTCTTCCATTGAAAAATATGTACATGAACTTTGTTTGGAAGTGTTGTTCACAGCTGATTTCATATCAGAGAGCGAGTAATTGAAAAAATGTAAATGCGCATGCACTGAGAACGTGTCTTTTATTTCTCTATCGCTCTCTATGTATGTGTACAAAAATCTTTTCGCTTTCTCTTGCTCAGTCTCTTCTCTCTTTTTTTGAGTACATACAAATTATAGTACTTTTTTTATCAAGTTTTCCCCACTGTTATCTTCTTTTCCGAATACGGTTAATTTCAAATTTAATAATATTAAATCCATTTGCAACAAAAGAAACCCGAATTAAATATTTAACCTCTGGAGCACTTGGGAAAAAGCCAACCAACCTCGACGATGAATGTTCAGTAACTGAGCAAAGTCACGGAAAAAGCTGGCGAATAATGATTTCCTCTGATGTAATCAAAGTCATGGAGCCTTCCCTCTCGCTCGCCCATCGCCCGCTCTCCCTCACTCTCACACATTCGCCCGCACAAAGCGTGACGTAGTAACTTTCACTTTTAGTGCTGCTCTGCCTTCGCCCGGCAGAGAAGCCGGCGCAGGGCGCATGAATTTTAGCTTGACATTGAACAAGGTCAGGCAACAATGTGCCTTCGCTTGGCAACAATGTTGCCAGCGCAACGTGTTGCTTACGAAATGCGGATAGAAATTGTTGAAACAACAAAAGCACCGCCAGTCGTGTGGCGCGTGTGAGGAGCGAAGAAGATAGCCAGATACTGTGCGAGGGAGATCGAAGACCTATCCAGCAATATGTAGATACAGATACGAAATAATATTCGCAGCTAAAAATTAAGACTTGACTTGTTTGACATTGACAGTGGGACAGCCAAGGACTGGAAAATAATAAATGTCAGGCTATAGATTAGACCACCTGAACTTATCATATTATTTATATATCCCAAGCAATATAGATAATTGCAGGGGGATTGAAAAAATAGGTTATTATATTTACATCAGTCACTAAGGAAATGTTTAAAAAACTATATGGATTTATATTGTGTTAACTCATTTTTGAATGAATATATCCATATATATTAGTACTCTTTTTTCAAATACATTACTCTCTCTTTTATAAATATATATTTTAGATATTTTTGACACCATACTGTCAGGCATTTTCTTCTTAATATATCACTAATTCACTTGACTATACACATAGTATATACATACATATATCTATGGGATGAGTTATCTATATCTAATTCTGAGTCACTTCTAGCGGGACACACACCTACACTTGCCGGCAATCAATCGAAGACTGAAGCGTTTCCAAAACCCAAGCGGAATATATATTAGAATACCAAAGAAATAAACTAGAGAAAGAATGAGGAAAAGGGGGAAAGAGCAAGAGAATAAAAAACCCAAAAAGCATAACAGGCAACGCATGACAACAAAAAACAATCAAAATGAATTTACTTTGCTATCAAGGAGCATGTATAAAAATAAACCGACACATGTCTCTCAGTCACAGTGTGTGTGCTCTTTTTTCTTGCTGTATAAAAAACAAAAAACAAGCTGATAAAACGAGCAACAGAATATAGAAACAATATATTGGTAGTAGTGGCTCCGGAAAGATGAAAAAACAAGTTCGGCATGGGGCTCCGCATTTTGTATCTGCTATCAGTGGAAATTTCGAATAAAAAATAGCAACTGAAAAAAAAAACGAGCCCCCGTGGGGTGTTCGTTCCAAAGGTTTCTCTGCTTCGCATTATCATAACGAGATTTTAGGTCCGGCCTCCTCGAAATAACACAGACAGTGGGTCAAAAGAACATCTCCAGAGGGCGATAAGCCTCACTGCTACTGATGTAATAACTGCCAACTGACGTCAAGTGGTTTTTTGATGGTAAACACGAGGGGTATACTACTACACACTGCTATATACTATAGAAGCAGCTGCTGGAGGAGTGGAATTGGGGAGCAAGCACGTATGCCTCTATTTCTATCTATACGCCCTTATTAAGTGACCCCAATAACTTTGCTGACTAATCCTAAAACGATGTCGTTATTACGCCTTGTTATTGGAAGAAAAGGTGATACAGCCATTCAAGTATTTGGGTAATAAAATAGAGGAATGGATAACATATTCTATTTGATATTTTTAGGTCAAATCAATATAAAATATTAAAGAAAAACAAGGCGAAACTAAATTGTATAGTTCTTAATGAATTCCGAAATTTCTTCAGGTGTCCTATTTATTTCTGTTAAAATTTATATTAATCCTATTGAAATCCAAATTTTTTAAATAGCATTATAAGGGATTTTTTCAGGCAACTCATAACTATGTATGTATATTCATAATCGTTTTTTTTATAAATCTGAGCTGGCAATTCCTGTTGACCTTCAAAAGAAGTCCTTCCCGCTCCAAAACTTGTTTCTCTACCCAACACAAAACCACCCTTAAAACTAGTCCTCTCTCTTATCACAATTCCCTCATATTCTCCTTGTGTATGTAAACTTATTTCCACTACTTCGCTCATTCATTGACCAAAAGGTAAATGAAAAGAGCACCGAGTAAAGAGTAAAGTGCGATAACACGAGAAGACGTCAACAAACCGAAAAATCAACGAATAATTCAGCTAATTGAAATCTAAACGAAAGTTTAGATATATAGATATATATGTAGAAGCTAATATATGTATGTACTATGTACGTCTAACATTTGCGGCAACTATTTTTAAAGAAAAACCGCAGCGGCGGCTACAAATTGCAGTTGAAACTTTGCCAACAGCCAAGTGAACTCAATCTGCGGTGGAGGCGGGACGGCGGGGAAGGCGTGGTCAAGCGGGCGGGAAAGAGAGCCGGTTCTGCCGGTAGTGGAAACTACTTTTGAGAGACTTCGATACCCGATAAGGTTTCCTTATCGCCTGCACTTTTCTCCCCACGTAGTGCATGGGTCAATAACACTCGTTTAAAGTTCTAGAACCCATCGTAAATGTTGGAACTGGGAGAACGCGCTGGGAAATGTTCGGAAGAAAAATATGAGAATAGAAAGTCCCCACGCATACACACGCAGCACTCTCACGCTTACAGATTATCTGTCGTTCTGTAAATTTCCGTTACGAAACAGCCCAGAAAATTGGGAACGATTACGCGACTTTTCTATTGCACTGGCTGGCTTTCTTCTCGAAATTGGGGGAGGTCTCAGCGGATTTATTTCTTGGTTTTTTGCTGGAGATTCTTTCCCCTTTTTTTTCTGCTTGTTTTTATCACTTTATCACGCCCACTCACTCACCGAACTGGAAACTGAATCTGGGAGGTGATTAGCTGCTACTGGGCTACTGGCTGCGTCCGCTGCTGCTGCTGCACTGGAGGAGAGCGGTAAACGCTTTTATTTTCGGCCCGAGTTGGTGCCGCCTCGGCCGCTGCCTCTGCTCCCGTCGACGGCGACTGCGGCGTCAACGTGAAATTCCAAAGGCGAAACAATCGAGACTCGGCGACGAGACCCCAAAAGGTTGTTTGGAGGTCGTCGCCGCCGGTGTTGGACAACCGACTGAGCCAGGCGCTACGAGTTCCCAGACCCCGAAGCGAAGAGCCAGAGAGCCACCAAAGCCCTGTCCAAAATAAAGCTATTCCGAGAGCTTTTAGCGTGTTATAGGACCGAACTGAAAGATTCGGAGATACGCTACAGCTTAAGGGACAACTTTGCACTGCTTAACCTTTGCCTTGGGCGGTTTTATATTTAAATTTAGTGGACTTATTGTACAATTTCAATATGCTATTCTGCGCTGTATTAAATATTTATTTATTAAATTATAAATATTATTATTCATTAATTTAATATCAAAATTATTATTAATTTGTTAATATTTTTGACTTAATAAAAAAGGGATTAGCTTTAGCAGAAACATTCCTTCTTACTGTCTATCTGTATATTTAAGTTTGAAATAAATATGTGTGCTATCAATACATACCAAAAATATATATTTCAAGCAGAACGTCATTAAAATTATCTAAAATTAAGAAATATGTATATATAATTCAATATTAAATTACATAAAAGTGTGTTTAAATTAAAAGCACTTACATACATATTAGAACAAATTAAGTACCAACGTCCTCATTTATAAAAATTTCCAAAAATAAATTATTTATATACCTACATATTTAAAATTGCATTATCTATCATCATTTCCTCGTATTTTTGCAACCATTTTAAAGTACGTTTCACCAAAAATAAACAATATTAACTTTACCCCAAAAAAAAGCTGACGTGAAATAATTAAATTTGTATATTTTTTTACTAATTACTCGCGACCTGCTTTACTTGAAGCGGTCAATGAATTTTTCGTGTCCATCAGCATCAGGCACCCCTCGAAAGTCGACGATGAGGAAAGAGGGGAGGAAACAGCAGCAGCTAGAATAAGCGACTTTCACGCCATGCCTGACCTCCTGCAATGTTAAAGGACTCAACCCCCGAGCACCTATAACGTACCAAACAGCTGTTTCAAAGAGAGCGAATTTCCCAGTATTTTCGTAAAAGCAGAATTTGAGTAAAAGAGCGAAAGGCTCGGCTCTAGGACTTCTATTTTCTAATTTAACCAAGTTTTGTGAATGAAAAAGAGCACTAGGACCTATAGTTCTATTTCGAATTATAGCCAGGATCTTACAACAAAAGTCAGAATATATTTATCCAAATAATATAGTAATTAAATTTAATAAATTTGATATACAAGTGCTCTTACCTAATGCAGCGGCCTCGGCTGGCTATGCTCTTCGCTGGCCTTGCTCTCTGGCCGCCTCGCGGCATCGTGCTTCGTCCTTGCTCGGCCCTCGTGCCTGCCTCACTCGCTTCCCAGTTTCGCATAAGGATCCTGACTCAGTTTTCAGTTCGAATTCGTGCGTCGGCCGGTCGAGTTGTGTGCCAAACGCTCGGCACCTGTCGCCTCACACGTGTTGCGTTCCACTTGCGCTGCGCTGCGCGTCTCCTTCGCTTCTGGCACTTCGCACTTCCACGCCCGCGTACACCACGGCGTATACGTTACGTTATATATATTACGTATTGTCGAAGGCAGCGGCAGCCAAATCGAAATAATATTCGATTCGATAATAATTATGCTAACCGAGAGAGTGTAGTGCTAAATAATTGTGAATTTAAGGCATAAGTTCTGTGTTTAAACCCGAGAATAAATAAAACAAACGAAAAAGAAAGAGAAGGTGTGTGTGTCTCTTAAAGAATGTTAAACAGTTTGCCCAGTTTTGGTAAGATTTCAGTGTGTTCATTAATATTTAATTATATGCTGGAAATACTATAAGCAAAAAATAACTTTAACATACGTAACCATTAAGAAATTATAAGAACTTGTTAATCTTATAAATTTACTTTTAATATTTATGTGGATCATTAAGCACATTTTTTATTTTTACTAATTTTTACTAAAGATTTAAATAGGGATTAATGAATATAATTTTAACTATCTTATATTTAAATAAGAAATTATAAAATTAGTTCGAAATAATACGTATTTTTTCAGTTTCCGTATTTAGTAAACTACCAAAAAAGTCTAAAAAATTTAAGGATATGGTCAGGTTCTTCCCTTAAAGCTACTGTTTGTGAAATGAAATGTGTGCAGCGAAGAATGCAAACTAGTTGGTCTGGTTTCGGGTAAGGTTCAGTCTGGGAATATGTGTTTCATATGCAGATTTTTGCTCGCCGGAATCATAATATTGAGCAATTGATGAGAGCGCGTTTAGCTTTGGCTGTGTGGTTGCCTCATTAATATGCGGCAGGCGACACAACACCCGGACGCCCAACCCCCTGGCTCCCTAGTCACCAACACCATCTAGCATCCCCTAACACAGACACACATTTAGACAATCCTGCCACCCCTCTTGTGCATGTGTGCGTCTGTGTTTTGTCTCTTCCTCATCTGCATTCGCCCCGAAATGAGTATGAGTATGGGAGTGAGAATGAGTATCCTATAACCGACTGAGCAGCATCCTGGCTGCTGATGATAATGTTGATTCCTGCCTTCCGCAACAATTTGCTTTGAACTTTATTCGCCTCGCAGTCCCGCCCCTGGAGCAATCCGTAAACCCAAATTGAACCCAAACTCCGGCTCACATTTCTCTTGCCGCTTTTGTTGTGGCTATTATAAATGCCAGTTACCTTTTCTTCGGCTCGTTTTTTGTTTCGGCCAGGACAAAGTGTTTATGGGGCTGTCGGTCAAGTCGGTCCCTGGCACTTTGTCTAGTTGAAATTTTGCGGTTTCCAGCTGGAATCTCTCATGGAATAGTGCAAATTGTGGTTGCAAACCCTTTAAATGTTTGAATTTGTAAAGCTTAGCTGAGACTTAGGGATATAATGGAGAACGTACGCAGGATTTTTCAACATGAATTTCATTATACACAGAATGATAGAATTTTAGTAAAACTATCCCGTTATAATGTTACAGTTTTGGTTAGATACCTTTAAAGAAAGACCTTAAATTGTGATAATAAATACCTTTGAGTAAAACCCCTTAGGGATTGACAGGAATCTTTATTCAATTAACAAATTTTTCTGTAATTTCCAATTTTTATTTGGCCATTATTTGAACATCTGTCAGTGGGCCATTATTTCTCTGATGACTTGTGGCATTCCGTAACATATGTCGATTTATTTCGGGTCAAAATTTGGGCTTTATTCGGTTCTTACGCCTGCAATTGGCCTAACTCAAGCATAAATTATGCATACAAAAAGAGAGTGGAAAAAAAGAAAACAATAAAAGGAAGCCCTGAAAGGGAAAGCGAAGGTCGAGACAAATCAAACAAATGGCAAGAAACATGAAAATTGTAAAATAATTTCAATTCATTCGTATGACATTTCGCATGCCTTTGGCCCCTAATGTTGGCCGGCTGTTATTGTGCGTGTGTGTATGTCTTTTGGTGCGGTTTATTGTTGCTGCTACTGCTTTTCCGGTCCTCGAAAAAATTCCATTGAAATATTCTGTTTCTGTTCGGTTTCGCTTGTTTACGGCCAGACACGGGAGGCAAGGAAGAAGAGAAAATGAAAGCACACTCAGAGCACATCCTTGTTAAAGTTTGATTTTCTTTTTTCTCCCCTTCTCCTTTTGTATTTCTAATTTTGGTTTTATTTTGCCATATGAGTCGCATTTTGCCACCGGCATTTTATTCCATTTTTGAGAGATTTAATGTGCTATCGTATTTATTTTTAGTTGAGTTCGACAAAAACCAATGGCAATGATTGTATATTTCTATAAGTACTGAATAATTAAAAAGGCGTTTGTTTAAATAACAAATATTAAATAATTAAAGGCTTTATTTTACGCATCATTGACCTTGCTGGTCTTATGATAACAAAAAAGAATAAAATAATTGTTGATGTTTATCGAAAACCAAATGTAAAGTATGTATATAAAAACAATTTAGTCTGCTTTTTTATTACTTCATCACTTTTTTCTATTTTAAACTCATGTAAATGCAGGAAAACAGTAATTTTTCAATTTGAAAGCATTGAATATAATAATAATTTCCGTTACTCACATCCATTATGTATCCATCTATAAATAAACTCAGCCATAGAGCTAAGCTTCTTGGAAATAATTTGCATGCCCCCCTTTACTTTAGGCGCTTTGTCTGGCCGTGGAATCAGCTGCTATTACTAGACCTCTAATGATATGTTTTATTTTCCTATTATCCTTGTACAATTGACTTAGCATAAGCCGGACAAATTTCCAGTATGGCCTCGAGCAAGTTGCGCTTTATGGGGGAAACCTTATCACACCGGGAGGCGGCATTCCCCACGAACCACAACCACACAACGAATTCTCTGAAGAACCTGCCAACTCCCCAAGACGGAAAATTTCTCAAGTGGGCGCCTTGGGTGTGAGTCGCATTGCCTGTTTGCTACAATTCGGTAGTGAATGGAATTTAGAGCTGAATGAGAGGCGAATGAAAGGGAGTTGGGCTGAGCTTGGTTGGAGTTTGATTATAAATAACGCAAGGAGCACATGAATGCATTTTGATTGTCTGCTGTAGTTTACGGCACGTTTCGTTTATTTTTTCTGATTCTGCTGCCATTTCTACTTCTGGTTCTGGAAAAAATGGGAAATGAGAGACGACAAAGTCGCTCAGCGATATCTAGGGGGCGGGAGGAACTGCTCAGCGGGGCGATGGGGGCAGACTTCCTTAAATGGTGCACTAATGTAGAGAAGAAAAGCATTTTTTATATCTATTTGCTTGCCACTTTGCATGGAAATTCCAACTGCAACGAGGACATCGCATTTCCTTGCTGCAATTTTCCAACGCGCGCGCTCCGGTTTCTCCATCACCACCTCACCCCTATTTTCCTTATTTTTTCCCATACTTCCTTATTCCTCCCGCTTCCTTTTCTTGCCTTCCTTCGTTATTTTCTGTTTTTCTTCACTTATTTTTTTTTTTTTGTTTGAGGCCATACAAAATAATGTTTCATGTTGCAATAAATGTACGATTCAGTTTGTACCTCCCACCGTCGTCATTCCATACTTCCGCGAAGTATGAACCTCCCGCTGTTCGTTTCGGAACCTCCCAGCGCCCATGCATGCCACTCAACAAAAAAAAAGGAAAAAGAAATGCATAAATGAAATAAAAGCTGCAACACACATACGCGCATTGCTCATACGCAGCGTTGTACGCAGTTATCCTTGCGCCCATTTTGTCCTGTCGGCTGTGTCTGCTGGGATTCCGCCGCTCACTTTTCAACAGTGAGGAACGCAATTTATTAACTTTGCCCCGTCATATTTAAAATTATCTGATAGGGTTCAAATTGTCCACAGCCTTATTTACCTGAGTTAACGTGGGGGAATATTTATTGCGTCCTTACAACTTATGGAGAGTGCCAAGTCTTATTAAGTTTTCAAGTACAGAGATCCTTTAATATTTAAATAATCTTTAAAACTTTTGTTTATATGTATAATATTACAAAATTGGTGAAATCTTTAAAAGTATTCAACGAAAAATCCTAAGAGAACTTGCTACACTTGCTTTTAACTTCCTAAAAGCTTTCACGGGGTTATCCTGTTTTATTTTATAGCTACTAACGCTCTATATTTACATTTTTAAAGTTTAACAGAATACACAAAAAGCAAGTATTGAGACATTTTTTTCTGGAAAATTAAACTTAATAAAACTAAAAGCTGCTTTAATTAATTGTAAAAACTAAAAATAGTATTATATTTTCATATTTCACTCAAAATATATATTTTTTTCAATATTGTACTCCCTTTAAAATAGTTCCAGAATTACATTGATTTAACTCCGGTTAATTTCTTCCTTGTTTCAATTCACTTTACCCTGCCTGAACTGTTGAACTTAATTAAATACACCATGTTGTGGCTCTTAATTTCGGTTTGCATGCCGCTTGTTTTGAGGCATCAATGTTTAATGAAGCGCCAAACGTTTTCGATTTCACAGACCCGGCTTTTGTTTGTCGTCCTTGCCGTCGTCCTTTCCCCTTTCCTTCCTGTTAACCCAACTGGGTCTAATTTGGACCGCTCTCTCCTTCTATTTGTTGTATTAATAATTCGTGCGTTGCGTTTGAGTCACGTTTTGCATGTCGCAAAATATTCGTGGCGCGTTGCCCTTGTCAATGTTGTCATTTCCTGCTCATCGCTGCTTCTGTTGATTTTTGCATAATTTTCTTTTGGCCAGATAGCTTAAGGATTGTACCAAACAACACAATGAAATCGGGGACAGTATGGCAAAAAAAAAGGAAAGAAAATGGTGAAGCAGAAAATTCGTTAGGACCAAAATTCTATAACCAGAAGCAAAACGGAAAGGTACAGAGAAAAATGGAATTACTGAAATGGAATTACTGAAATTAAATTTTTAAAATTTGTATAAAAGCATTTCGCAGTCACCTTTGACTTGAAAGTTTTTAGGATCACGTACAAATCTTTCTCAATATTATTTTTAATTTTTCTCTGTGTGGAAGCTGTAACACAGTGAGAAGGAGACCAAGCAGAGCAGATAAGATATCGCCCAAGTTCTGTATAGTGGAATGTTTTCATTTTGTTCGCAAGCATCAGAGCATGAAAATCAACATGCGAACTCCACTTGCTCCTCGGTCTCGATTCTGGATTCTGGATTCAACTTTTATTTCTTTGTGACCTGCCGAGTGCACACCAACAGTTGCCATATGAAAATGAAAAGAGAAACCCACCCATAAAAATGGAGAAATATAAATAGAAACAAGTGTTAACATAATCTTGCTCGATATACATTATTTGGTTTATTCCGTGTATAAAACGGATTTGAAATGCTACATTTCTTGGATTTACTCCTTGTTATTTACACATTAAATAAATCAAATTGCATGTTGCATTTGTTAGGCTACGATCTACATTAGTAATAAGATGCTACTCCCAAACCTTTTTTCTCAGCTTTTTATATGCTCAGTTTACCATTTCATTTTGGCCATTACGATGCTCGACTTTGTGGCCGACTTTGCCGTTGAAAACTATTAAAGTTTTTGAGCTCACTTTCGCTGTTTCGGGCTAAAACTTTAATTTCACTTTCTGGGACAAAGAATATCTAAATATTTGCGCACTTGGCCCCCTTTTAGCCAACGCAAACAGGGCTGGAATTTCTTGGGGAAATATTTAGAACTTGGCTTCCCCTTGTTCAGCTTTCTGCCACCTGCCAGGCTCTGGCCGAACTTTATGTCGTATGCGAATAAAAAACAACCAAAGTATACCGACTACCAAAATAAAATGGTATGGATAACGTATTTCCCACGCAGAACTTTTTTACTGAGCAGCACGGGAAACTATTTAAATTTTCTACGATTTCTTTTTGGGGTTCGGTGATATTCCAGCTAAAAAAAAAAGAAATGGAGAGGAAACTTTGCTATAAATAATTTTGCATTTTTATTGTGCATTTTATGCATTTGAGCGCGATTTCGATTTGAAGTTGGGCTCTGAAATAAATATGAAAAGTTTTATTTATGTTTGTGGGGTGGCAAAGTTGGGGAAAAAACGGGGCGTGCTGGATATCCGCCATTGGCTTTGGGGCTTAGATTTGGTTTGGGGTTTAGAGCTGGAGCTGGGACTACGAACTGGAGAGGGGTTATTTGGTAGCACCGCCGTGGGCGTTATATTTATGACATTTGTTTGCCAACAACTTTCAATAGCTCAATCACGCCACCCGCACATGCAACGGGCCAACTTACCTCCCACCTCCATTGAACCAGAACACGCTGGGAATAAACGACATCTAAAATCAAACAAACAAAAGTTAAGGCTTAAGATTGTTTTAATTTTCTTGAAAAAATTTAAACAGAGTTATCAAGACATATCAAATAAATAAAAATAATTATTTGAACGTTTTTCCACTATTGAAATCTTATTCCAACCCTTCTCTTGAATACTTTTCCAGCTAGAAGGCGTAACATTTTCAATGTGAGTGCTGCCGGCTGTGTGCTCTTCCACTAGAGCTCCGCGCCACTCGGTGGCAATGAAATCGCGGAAGCTGCCGAAGGGCTTCGTGCTTTGCGGCCTCAACTGTTTGACCTTCGTCTACTTTCCGCTCGTCCTGCCCATCCTGCGATGCTCGGCCGGAGCGGCAACGGGCGGCTCGGGTGCCTCCGGCGGAGGCTCAAAGACCGCCGACGACTTCGACTACCGCATGCAGCGAGTGCGAAATGTGCTCAAGGAGGTGCCGCTGATCGACGGGCACAACGATTTGCCCTGGAATATCCGCAAGTTCCTGAAGAACCAGCTGAAGGACTTCCACTTTGGCGGGGATCTGCGAGAGCTGGCTCCCTGGTCCTCGAGTGCCTGGAGCCACACGGACCTGCGCCGCTTGAAGGAGGGCATGGTGTCCGCTCAGTTCTGGTCCGCCTATGCCCCATGCTCCAGCCAGCACCTGGACGCCGTGCAGCTGACCCTGGAGCAGATCGACCTGATCCGGCGGCTCGTACAGCTGTATCCGCATCACATGGCCCTGGTCACCACCGCCTCGGGCATCGAGCAGACTCACCGGACGGGCAAGATCGCCAGCCTGATTGGGGTGGAGGGCGGTCATGCCATCGGCACCAGTCTGAGTGTCCTGCGGATGTTCTACCAGCTAGGCGCCAGATACTTGACTCTTACACACACCTGCAATACACCTTGGTGGGTGGCAATATATTATACATTCCCATAAAATATATTATTTAACTGTACCACCGCAGGGCGGACTGCTGCAAAGTTGACGAACCGGGAAAGTACCCGCACATAGGCGGGCTCTCGCAGTTCGGCAAGGTAAGTGTGCCTCCTCTCATTCGATATACAAGGGTAATGTCTCTAATAAATCCCCAACTAATCGAGCAGCTGGTGGTGAAGGAGATGAACCGACTGGGTATGATTGTTGATCTGTCGCACGTGTCGGTGCCCACGATGCTGGACGCCCTGGCGGCGTCGCGGGCTCCACTCATCTTCTCGCACTCCTCGGCGCACGCCATCTGCAACAGCTCCAGGAACGTTCCCGATCATGTCCTGCAGCGCATTGTGAGTAGTAGTCCATTACGGGCGCATTAATCCTGCGGTAGCATTAATCCAAATCCCCCGCTCCACATCTGTCCACATCCATTGCAGGCAATAAACGGCGGTCTGGTTATGGTGGCCTTTTATCCGCATTTCGTCAGCTGCTCGGGACAGGCGACACTGCACGATGTTGTGGGTAGGTTCAGGGTTCACTGGGTGCGCCAGGCGAAGGGTTCTGAGTGATTAATCTTTAAACTTGTGCTTTTTGGTCCACATCCACCCCGCAGCGCATATCAACCACATAAGGGAGGTGGCCGGCATCGATCATGTGGGCATCGGAGCTGGCTACGACGGAGTCAACTTGTAAGTACGGGCCAGAGGACCTGGACCAACGACCGTGCACTCCGCACTCCGCACGCCGCATGCCGCATGCAGCTTCAATTACATTTCATTTCATTTGGCAAATTATGGTCTCTCTTTCGTCCTTTTTCGTTCTTGCCTCTCTCTTTGCCGCTCTGCACTTAAGAGTGCCCAAAGGACTGGAGGATGTGTCCAAATATCCGCATCTTTTTGCTGCCCTGCTCGAGTCTGATAAATGGTCAGAGGAGGATATTGCCAAGTTGGCTGGCAAGAATCTAATACGTGTATTCAAGGAAGTCGAAGCGGTGAGTCCACAGCAAAAAACACACTAAAATTGCTCACTTTTCTCTGGCATTTCTCTATTGTTCAATGTTCTGCCCCTGAAGTATGCTTAGGTGCGCTCTCGCAACGGGTATTGCCTTTCCAGTTCGAATTTGACACTTTACGAAGCAAAAAGCAAGACGTACAGCAGAGGTTAGAAAAATCAAAATCTAAAGTCTACAAAAAATTAATCAAATAAATACTCAAGTTAGATACAAATATTTCAATTACCTTTAGAAATGGCAAGTGCATTTCGTTATCCCCTTGAAATTTTTAAAGATTTTTCTCTTTTCTTAACACACTTTGCACCACTTAAAGTGCTTATTTTAAGTCTCCAAAGCTTACCCTAAGAACTGTGACTTTCAAGGGTATTAAATATTTTGTCCAAACCTTATTAGTCTGTTTTTTTCTTGGTGTTAGGCGCGTACCTGACCGACTTAAAGGCGAAGCCAGTGCCGGGAACTGAACACACATTTCTTCGCAAACAAACAAAGAAGTTGAAAAAAGGACATTGCTTTGGTCTCCTCTTTCTGTCCCGGTTGTTATTGCAGTTGGAAAATTCCTTTCGCAAGGATAAAAGGAATAATGTGGCTTTGCAATGGAATTTGCACATACTTGGAGTGGAAGCCAGAGGAGGAAAATGGCAAAAATGGGAGTAGATGTAGGAGAGCCGGCAACGTAGGACCACTGCCAGGACATTGGCTTGACGTCGAAAAGACGCAAGTTGTGAAATAATTTTAAAAGGATTTTCAAATGCTTATTCCGATATTTATACACCAGCCTGACCAGCAGCAACTGAAGCAACAGCTCCGGCTCCCGCTACAGTTTGCTGTTTGTTTGCAGGATGTGGTCAGCTTGTTTGCCGTCTCAGCTCTTGGATTGGATACAGAATTTAGAGCGGGGATACTTTTCGGCTGCCGTCTATGTCTGGGCACTCCAAGCTGAAGCAGCATTCAATTTGGATCAATGGGAATGCGGCATAGCCCAGAGGCAGAGCGCCGCTCGGAGGAAGTTGCTACTCGGCATTGAACGGCACTCGAGCGGAGGCTAGTACCATTCAAAGGCTAGCAAGTGGGTTTGTTTTTCAGTCCAATGGCTGGTTACTCGTAGGGGATGTTCGGATGTTGCGATGCATGGATAAACAGCTGGCTAAACGATGCACCACTCCAGCAGGCCCATCAATGGATGGTAGTAGATTTTTTAATTAAATAAGAGGGCAGCATAAAAAATGCTTAAAAGTCTACTAAAAGCGAGGCCAATAAAGCTAGATCTATTTAGGTCGTAGTTACTACAAGTATTATATTTAAAAGACAGGCAAAGCATTCGAAGTACTTAATTCAGAGTTTAATATAAATATTTATGGCTCTTTAATTTTCATCCTGATGAGTAACTTACTAAACCCATTCAAAGGAAGATTAGTCCTCTAAATTAAAACAGTTTAATATTATTCCCAGCACCACAATTTCCTCCTCTCGCTGAACCAATTTAAAGATTTAATAACAAAAATAAATCTTACTACCCCCTTGAACACAGTTCGTGGTCGCAGATTTCATTGCTTTTGCTGATTATAAAAACCTCCTCCAACTACGGCCCACTTGGCCACACCCACCGCCCACTGGCCGCAGTCTCACCCCGCCCTTTTTGGCCAAGTTGAGAAAGAGATGCCGCAGCATTTTTTAATTTAGCTCTTGTCTCTCGCTGACTGAGAGACGACCATCCAGGCAAACTTTAATCATATTCTCGAGCTTTCACCCGGACTCTCTACATTGTAATTAGTTTTAGTTCGGGGTGCATATATAATACGTAGAAATACTTAATGTCCGTGATTACGGGCGCACTTACCCCATCGGAGCAATGGGAATGTGAATGGTAACTATGTACATAAAAGGAGAAGGCCACAGAAGTATTGCCTGCTTTGCAGCTCGACTGATTAAAATCGCCGGGCTTTTATTGCGCTTTGCACTCAGCAGACAGGCATACATATATAGAAATATATATTGTATATATGTGTGTATTTTAACTGCTGTTTATTACATGGCCATAATGCTCATTAAGAATTGTATTTTAATACGTTTCTGTTTGTTTCTGTACTTTTGTATTTTGCCTCTTCTCCCCCTTTTTTTTTGCCGCTGCCGCTGTGTGCGGTAAAAAGTAATTAAAAATGCTACCCAACGCCTTTTATCTTTGGCCAAAAGCCCAGAGCGAACAGAGCACTGGAAATTAAGCCAGAACCAACCATATATACTTATCCCAATGACATTTGCTTTTGTTTTGCATCAGGCCAAGTCCCCAGTTCATTGAACCGAACCCAAATTCCCATTCCAGTCTGAAAACGGCGAAATAAAATACGTTATAGCCTACTTATGGACGTCGCCAGGGCCGGGCTCGTAATGCAATTAAATAATAACGAAAAGCGGGTCAAATGTTCAATTATTAGAAGCTTAATGCTGTTTTGTGCTCGGGATTTTGGGTTGTGTGTACTCCGGGGACTGGTCGCTCCGGTCATGGCTGTGATAATTAAGCAAGTCATAGAAATTAGGCAAAAGGCCATTTTAATGATTGCCATCTCGCACAAACGCACAAAGCTCACACAAAAACCCCACATATACCAGCACAAACCAGCTCATACATAATACCCTTTCGAACTGGACACGCACTCGGTCAAAATACAGAGAGGGGTGTTCCCAAAAACCTTTTTTGTGGGAATTTTGCATATTAAATAACTTTAGAAAGGGAAAAGAAGAGATTTAGGTATTTCATTTAAAATTCAAAGTTGAAGGTTCACTTTATTTATTTCTAAACATTTAAATTTAAAGCTGGTTAGAACCAAAACTATATATTTCCGACAATAATCCAAGTCTGCGTGTTCATGACTTCATCAACTCATAAATCACTACTTCAATTATCTCTTATCTGTATAACGATATCTAAAACATTTTAAATGTACGCATTTTGTAATTTCTTTTCTCCAGAGTCCAGGCACTATTTGCTATAGATTTGTATCAGTTTTAAATGATTTCTATACATCACATGCATAGGGGAAGATCTGGGTAAATTTATGACCCCCATAAATTTTAAAACGGTTCAAAACTAAGTGCATATCGAAAGTCCCAAAAGAAGACTTGCTCCGTCCGATCAGATTTAGAAGGCGTAACCGCTTTGGAGAACACATTCCCAAGGACATTAAAGACAACAGCGATGCCCGCAAATTTGTGGGCGTGGGAGGCGGCCAGTGGATCTGCTCCCATAGCCGTTGCCATAGCCATAGCCATAGCCCATGAACATGATAATTTTCCTGACGCCAGTTTTTATCTACACAAAGGCAGCCGTGGCTGGATGGGGGCAAAGAAAAGCCAAGGACTTCGGACTCCTTTTCCTCGACCCCACACCGCTTGTGTTTGTGTAAATGTATCTTTTATTTTAGCCTTTTATATCTAATGCGAGAGCGAAGAACGGCATTTGGCACGACACATCGCCCAAGTGGCGGCGACGGAGGCTTTGCGAGCCGCGTGAGATGGGATGTGAAATGTCCCCGGCAAATGGCAGCAATTTGTGCGAGACAAATTCATTTAAATATCTTTTTCCAGCCCTGTGTGCACTGAAAACGAAGAAGTAACCTTTTGGCTCATTAAATGTATTATTGTATTTACGTTTTACTAAAACTAATATGTACGCTTTGGTTTTTAAAATAATTCAATACAAATATTTCGTTTGAAGGGGAAATTCTTGGATAAAAGATAATAATTTTTTAAGTATTACCTAAAAAATATAAATAACTTAAGACAAATCGTAAGAGCAGCTGGTAGTGCAATTTTTTGCATTATTTTTTCATGTGTTTACATTTTCAAAGAGTGTTTCCGCTGACCTTCTTACAATTGATTTGGCTTGGGGTAGGGTCTGCCTTGTAGGGAAATGCGTGGCACTGGGATGGGGATTCATTTTCCGCTCCAAACTCTTCATTTATACTGTAACTGTGAACTAAGCTTTCCATTTTCACTGAACTTTGGCAGGAGGTGGGCGGGTGGAAAACGCTGCTCAAAGGCCGAAAGAGTCTAGCCAAAAGGCAAAAGGCTCAAAGCACCCATGCGGCGGGGCCTCTGAGTGGGTCATGCACACAAAGTGCAATGACTGAGTCAAAGCTGACGTTTTATTGTTGTTTGTGTGGCAGGGCGCACATAAAGCCTCATAAAAAAGTCGTAAATTCGATTGTTGTGTGGCAAACAAAACCCAGGAAATGGGACCGGCCGACCTAGGCCTCACCAAAGGCCCCTCCAAAGCCCCAGTCCCTCGTCGCCCCCGCTCAAAAGGTGTTTGGTGTTAAAAACAAAACATTTTCTTTCATTTTCTTTTTTTTTTTTTTTTGTTGTACCCCAGCCGAGCCTTTGAATATTTTCTGTTGTTTCGGCATTAAATGTGCCTCAACTTTTTCCAGCAATGGCAGGTCTCCGTTTTACTCAAATTTGAGTTTCCCTTTAAGGTGCCTGTGGTGGGGATGAGAGTCAGGCAGGCGGAAGAGGTTTCATTCTAAGCTTAAGACTGTTTCCTTCTCGAAATTCACTTTAATATAAGCGTGGAAAATATTTTGGACTGATTAAAGCATAAGAATTTACATTTTATAGGGAAATCATGGAATATGTATACCGCGAACTGAATTTTCAGTTATATCAGGACTTGGTCCCTAATAGCCGTTCTTTGTTATTTACCAAAACTAAAATCCAAGTCCAATTTCGGTCTGAAACTTGTGAACAATATTAATGCCATATGAAGAGTACGCGAGAAGTTCCAAGAAATCATTTCTGCATTTGAAAATTCAAACAAAACTTTGGCAATTACGCTAAATAACTTTTGTAAGTTGTGCCAGCTTGGCGTTCGGCGTTATGCAATCAATTTTCATCAATCAAATGCAGCTGTTCACACACCCCCACAACCCCAACAGCCACAGCCACACACATGCCTAATAATTTGCTAATGGAGCTTTAACCAAATGAAATGTACTCTCATTTATTTGCAGGTGCGCGATCAGATGGAACTTTTGCGAGTGGCACCCATTGATCAGTCAATTCCTGCCGAGGACATTATGGGCAGATCCTATTGTCGTTATCAAGGACCAAGAACGTGATAATTTCTCCATTTGTAAAGTTCATTCCCATCTCAACTCGCACCAAACATATGCATATACATATATACTGTTTCACCCGTGGCATCTCCCGTGGCGAAAATGCGAAAAAATTATGTCAAGCGTACGTGTTGTAAAGTGAAACTTGTTTTAGGTTAATTGACAAAGTTTTTCCTCCTCTCTGCTGCTCTGGTTGTTGTTATTTGTGAATTGTTGCTGTTGCTGTGTATTGTTTGCCAGTGCGTATGTGTGGCCAGCATGACGCTGCAAACACACACACACAGAGGCACAGATATATTGGCACAGTACAAAAAAAATGCTGACTTTTTTCAATTGGTAAAAGTCAAGCAGCTGGCCAGCTGTTGTTCCTGCACTGCAAAAAATTACAATTCAAGAAAATTTCCTTGTGAAAAGATTTATCTTTCAAGGAATTTCGGATTATAATCCAATAATTTTATTAAAATTTACTTTGAAAGTATTTAAATTTAGGAAAATATATTTTGCACATATTTCCCTTTTTAAAATTAATTTTTTCCGCAGTGCCAACAACTTTGTGCGCAGCTGGCATCGCCCATAAACAAATACAAAGTGGCAAGAGGAGGCGCCGCCCGCCCACACACACACACACACACACACCTCCGTTACCCCTCTGAAGTCTCCTACCCCGATCCCTCACTATCCATAAACTAGCCAACATTGTGTAAATATCATTGCCATGTTTATTTTTATCTCTAGCTCTAGCTCTAAGTCAGGCTAAAAGAGGACAAGCGTAAAAAAGGAGAGCAAAATATATATGTAAATCCATAGCACGGAAAAGCAAGGAAAGTAAGCCCTATAATAGCTAAAGCACAGTTAGCCTCAAATTAATAAACCAAGAGAAACCAAGAGAAAAATGTTTTCACAGAGCCACGACAAAAAACCCAAAGGCCGAGACTAATCCCAAAAGTCAAGCTAAATCTTGGTACCGAAGGAAAATCTAATTTTTCAAAACGTATTTTTTCTATGAAAAAGTTATTCAAGTTTACAAAGTATAATAGCTAATAGTCAATGAAAGTGTTGAATTCTCATTTGCGACATTTGCTGGGCTCATTCAGATCGGATATGGCAACAAAAGTTCATTAATCTCGCCTCATTAGCCCAGCACACGCAATGAAACGATTTAATTATAAAACATTATGCGTTTAAACTTTAAAGTGTTTTTAATTTTGTTATTAACCTAAATGAAATTCCCATTTAATTAGTTAATTAACATTAAACATTTAATTGGCCAAGGTTTAAAACAAAATGAGCGCACGTAAGCCGAAAAAATGAAAGCAGTTGTAACCACAATTTCTGCATCATTTGTAAGGCTTAAATAGCAATCTTTTAATCAATATTCAAGCGAATGAATAGCAGCAAAATGGTACAGCAATTTATAATTAATAAATCCATAAAAAATTCAACCCGCCAAAATTGCAAATAAGTTCACATGCAAACAAATTAAACGAGGAATACCGTTAAATAACATTTGTATAGAAAATGAGAGCAAACTTAAGCGCGATTGTTCGAGAACATTTAACTCATATACCCATATATACCTATATATCACACACACTCATGTTAGATATGTATATTTAAATAATTGGTTTTAATTTAGTCATCAAATTTGCATAAGCAGAAGGGAGATTGCCTTTGCAACAAATTTACGCAGCTCACCTTCTGAACTTTTTGTTTAAAAAAAGTTGGAAATCTAGAATAAACAACCAACAAAAATATTAAACGTTTACTAGGTGAAGGTCGAAATAAAACAAAAGAAATAACACATGTGATCAAAAATAAAATTAAATTACAAATATATATAATTACAACTTACATATATTACTACGATAATTTAATGTTTAAAATAACACGCAAAAACCGAAGATAAAAAGTTACAAACGAATTCAACCATTTTTACTGCTGATGGAAATTGAAAACACACAACTAAAGTTTATCGATTATAAATAGCGTAAAAGAAAATGGTAAATCTAACTGTAAACCTATATTAAAATTCATTGAAAAACCGCTGAACATGTGGACAGCGAACACCCTGTAAATATTTGTATGAATACTGATCGAATAGTCATAATAATTGTATGAAAAGTATGTGAAGTTGTGAAATGGAAAATACCCGAAAACCAGCAGAAAATAATTATATTAATTCATATGTGTACATTGGAAGATGTCGTAAATGGCCAGCAGAAAAATACCAAAAGAAATATTAATAAATTAAAAAAATTATAAGAGTATTAGGAGCGTGTTTTTGTGGGGAAGTGAAACATTAATATGGAACTAAAAATTAAAATAAACTCGGGAATATCGGTAAAAGAAAGATAATATATTTATTTTATATAGGTAACCGTACAAGCCAAAGTTCTTCTTTTTGGCACCCAGTTTCCATTGCTTTCCACTTTATTTTTCTCAACAACATCCACGAAACAACTCTCAAGGAAACCAGTTGGTGTCATGGAAGCTCTTCAGCAACCATCAAACACTTCCAGCTTCGCTTTCCATTGTTTTTTGCTTTATCCTCATTGTGATGATAGCACTCGGAACACACATTCAGCCAGCACTTGGCCCACACATCCTTTCCGTATCCGTTTATCTGTCTGATGCAGTCGGTACTGGCTTGTCAATTCGAACGTAAAAATAAAAGGATATGCCATTTCGTACCAGTTTGTTTATATCAGCGCATTTTATACACCCTAAGCCGGGGCAGATAAAACTCATGTGTAATTTATTTGCGCTTTGGTGGCCAAAAAGAGTTCAAACAGTGAAAAATCATGGAATTTATCTGGGGCGAAGGTCAAGCATTTGGAATCCCACTCGCCGCAAACCACATAACTCAACGCTCGTAAAACTTGCAAATATTTCACATTTGTTTTATTTCAGCTCAGGGCTGGGCAGCGACGCTGCGAGCGTTAAAAAACTATGCATCAAGCGAAACGAAACAAAATGTATGTTTTACATAAAATTTCAATTAAATGAAATAAAGTTTCAGATTTTGGTGTGCGCAGATTCGTCCTTGGCAGCAGCGGTCTCGGCTCTGTTTTTGGTCCTGGCGCTACAGGAACCGATTGCCGGGGGCTGGCAACGCACGTCTCCTTTAAATCATCTCGCTGGCAGCTGAAATGAAACTGGCAGAGGCAACAACTTTTGTTAAACATTTGTTACCAGCAGCTCTACCACTGGCAGCACCAATAGCCATCACTTACCAGTGGAAACTAATAAAAGTAATAAAAATCGAGCGTGGAAAGTCCAACCGAAGTAAGGCGAAACGAAGGATATCCTTTAGGGGTTGCGGATGAAATGAAATAGGAAATACTAAGGTAAAATATTCATCTTTGTTTTAATTTTATTCTGTTCTGTTCTGTTAATAAGAAAATTACATTTATTTTATGTAAGCCATTTAAATTTTATAAAAAAAAGTATGTGATTTAAAGAGTAAGGAAAGAAACCCTTATGTAAGTAAGTGGCGGGGTTAATCTGGTAACCTACAATTAGAGCTTAGCTCTGTTTTGATCTACCTTATGTAGAGAATTTTTAATTACATTTCTGTGTTCATTTTACATTTTGTTTGTTTATAAAATTCACAGAACTTAAGCAGCTATTTGTTATATTTCTTAATATAAATAAGCTCGTGTAGTTAATATTTTCGTTCCAGTATCCTTTTGTTCCTTTAGTTTAGAGTTAGTTTTACACACAAAAGATGTGTAATCTCTGCTTATAATACTTTACAAAAGTTTGTATATTTTTAGACTCAACTTAATTCTTTTCCATGTGTATTTCGTGTTTTTAAATACATCGCACTATATTTCCACTCCAAAATCCTCTTACAATAAATCTCGACTGGCCAGTCTAGAAAAAAAAACTGAAAATATGAGGGCAGGAAAGGGAGAATGCGAAACCTCAGCAATAATAAATAAATATAAAAGGCATGCGTGTGTGCGGGAAAGAAGGAAAAAAGAAAAGTGAAATAAAAAAATAATACTAAACATTTTCGTTTAGTTTCCAATGACGATTTGCTGGCCCAGAAACCCACCCACCACTCAATCTAACTCAGCACCCCAAGTATTGGTCACCCATCTAGCCAATACACTGGAAAATAAAATTTGTATTTGGTGATTAAATATAATCATATTTTTCCAATATTTCAATATCCTATAACATATGTAATTAAAACAAAGTATTTGAATAATATACATTTAATTGACATTATACATATATACGAATCGTTTTCTATCTTACCTAAAATTCCAAATTAAATCCTATTTGTTTCGAGAGCGCTCTTTTATCAATAACTTTGACCCCACTCATATATAATTATATTTTTTTTTGCCGTGCACCTTACCGCAAACAATGTTGCCGCCTTATCCGGTCCATTCTCATTCCCGACTTTTGGTGGCACCCCTCGATGGCCGCGGCCCACGGAGTGCCACCGAAAAGGATTGCTCTACGCCATAAATTGTTGTATTTTATTGTCCAATTTCTTTTTATTATTTTTCTGTGTTTCTTTTTGTGAGTTTTTCCGCGTTGTGTTGCTTGTGCTTCATCTAGTGCTTCGGCTTGAGTTTGGTTTTTTTTTTCGGGCACTTTGAGCCACATGCTGAGTTGTCCTAGGCAACTGGACCAAGATCTGGACCCTGGAACCGGGACCGCGGACAAACTTGGCCGACATTCTCATTGTCCTTGTTGGAAAATAGTGTTTTTTTTTAAATAAAACGTAAGCACATACACGCGCTGGCACACAAGCGATTATTTTTGAATTATTAAATGGACGTAAGGGTTGGGCAGCATTGCTTTGTTATTTTCCGCTGCTTCTGCTAAACAATTAACAAATTCCTGAAATATTCAGAGCGTCAGTGCACAACAACTCATCCCTTCTTGGCCTTGCTGCAATTGAAGTGGATAGTGCAGAGCAGCAGGGGGGAAATGTCTTCTTTAGCGTGGCGGAAAAGTTGAAACCAAAAGTGGTCATGCTGAGAAGTGGAAAAAAAGATAAGGTATAAATAAAAAAGGAGAATCGAATTGAGTTTCACAGGAAAAAATCAAGCACTAAAAGAAACATTTATAATTACCGCAAAAAAGTTATCTTAAATCGCATGTTGAAAAGTAGACATATATTTCCCATTTTCATATATGTCTATTGTAAATTTTACATTTTTTTCCTGAAGGTAATATTTAGCTTGTTAAAACACACAATGATTAATTTTCTTTATTTTTTTCCAATAAGTCCAATATGTTAGAAAATTGCATTAATACATTTTTTCTGCGTCTGTTGAACACATTTCATTTTCGGCCAACAATGCGTATGCGTAACGCGGCAAACATTTTAATGAGCGTTTGCATAACAAATGCGGTTTTCAGCATTCGATCAGCCAGAACCGACAGACACAGAAACACCACCAAGCCACCCAACCACCCATCATCACCCACCACAACCGCAGCGGATGAAAAGCGCTGGAATTTCCAGCAAAAATGAAACTGAGTAACTGTTACATGCAATTATATTTAATGATGATGTTTATTGTATAATACACTCACGCACATGGCCCTTTGATTGTTATGATGATGAAATGATGATGCTGCCAGGATGACGAGGAACGATGCCTCCCGCCAAAGCCCATTTCAATTTATAAGAATTGATTTGGAATTAAGTAAATTGAATAATTTATAATGCAGTTGCCGGGCATTATAAAGCCCGCTCTCATATTTATCTCGTCAGCAGCGGGGGTCCCAATGTGTGTGATGTCCTATTATCATATTTCAGACAATTGGTCCTTCGTTTAGTTAAGCCCTAACTAAGCTTTGAACAGATGTCCTTATGTCCTGATGGTCCCATATGCTATAGCTCTTCCCCCAGTACCCGACCACTGGCTGAGCCTTTGTTCCGCTTTTAGCCATTCGTTTGCTCACTCCATTCGGATTACTTTAAATTCATCGGGAAATGGGCGAAGATTTAATGCACTAAGCAGAAAAATACGGACTCTAAAGATTTAATTAGGTAATATGTTTGTGGGAGGTTCCAGAGAGTTTTAGAAGTAACTCATGTCCTTTAAAATGATTCCATTATTAAGTCGCTTTATTTATTTGAATTTTTTCCCCAATTTTTCCAATTTTTCAAGAACCCTTATATTCTCCATGCTGTGAAAGCAGAGAAATCTCCTCCAGAACCCACGACATATGCTGTTGACAACCACAAGGCAATTAATGCTTAGCACCACAAATCCTTGCCACAGCATCGTAAAATATCAAAAAGTTTCTGAAGAGAGAAGACGAGTTCTACGCCGGAATGAATCCAATTATGTGCTTAATCACTAAGAAGCCTCAGCCAAGAGGACTCAAGACCGGGAGGGAAGTTCGGGGGGAAAAAGCGGTCGAATGGCGATGACAACGCCGGGTATGTTTGAGTGTGAAGTGATGACGATGGCGACGTGTTGTCAAAGTGACAAGTGCCCACACACACTGGCACAATCACTCACTTACTTACTTGCCCACCCACGTGCTCCCTTATTCCGACTCACTTGCTCATCTACACACACTTGCATTTAGAGTCGTAGAAAAAATTAGGTAGAACTTTATATTTGTTTACATTTATTATATTTTTGTTGAAGGTAGCATTGAATACAATGTACTTACACTTTGTACTATTTTATATAGATTTAGTAATATATTTTAAAATATATTATGAGTGGTTTTCCTTAAGCTTTAATCTATTTTACACTGCTACGTCTTTATTTACTTTAAAATTAAGTTTAATGTGTTTATTCATTCGATTATTTTCTATCAGTGCATGGACACTCACACATGTGCGTAGCGTAACGTTCGTTCTTCCAGGCACTTGGCTCAACATGTGGCATGGCTTAAGGCGCACGGCCGGACGGCCTGAGCCTTTAAGCATTAAATACTTTAACACACAAGCGCTGTTAAAATTTATTCATGGCCGTTTTTAATGCCAGCGGGACGAGGGGAGAGGAGGAGCTGTTGTGGAGGCCAGGACTTGACATGCAAATGTCTGACTGTGTGTGTGTTTTGTGCTGTGATGGGTGACGGAGCCCCTCCAATGATTCTCCCTTTTTTTGCCCCATTTTTTTTCCAGCTGCCTCTTGCTCTCTGCTGTTATTGTTGCTCCCGCCACCGTTTGTTAAGCATGCTTTTGAAAAGCTATTGAATATGTAACCACCCCCCGTTCCCTATAGGTCGGGGGTCGGTCCTTCTTGTGGCACACAACCGCCCCCATCCACAAGGCCCGTATAATGGCTATTTTTTACACTCATTTGGCAAGTGCCCCGAGGATAGCATATATGGGGCAAGCTCAATTGGACTTTCGTACTTATTTTTTATTAATATAATGAAATAATAATAGTCATTGAGATCATTACGACTTATATAGTTATCAGTTGAATCCTAATAAACCAATTTACTTGAGTTTTAAGTAAGTTAAGTCCAGCATAATCTCTACCACTTGTTCTTGTTTATGCTCCGAATTACTTCATGCTTAGTTTTATTACTTGAAATAACAATTACCTCTTAAGTAGAGTATTCACTTGTGATGCCTCAAATGCAAAATAAATAAATCTTGTTCCTTTTTGAGCCCCACTCGACCCTCTGCACCATTTCACATGAATTTCATATCGCCCCAGGGGCAGGAGGTCCTTGCAGGCCTGGCCAAAGGGGTCGTTGTGATCCAATCACTGGTTAAATGGCGAGTGAACGAATGGGGGCCGGGGGTCAAGTGTGTGGGGAACGCCGCAGCTTTCATTAGTAGTGCCAACAGCGAATCAGGCCCCACCCCGGTATCAATCGACATTGTGCTGAAAGCGGCAATTTAACACTTTTGCCCCACTGCCTGCCAGCCGATAAGGCGCCGCCTCGCCCTCACTCAAATATTTGAACATTTAATTTTAATTTTCAACTTTTTCCGCACTCGCACCCAGGCCCGGGGCCCGACACATGCGCAAAATATTTGTCACTCTGATGCCAGCAGGCTTGACTTCACATTTCCCACTGCCAGCGAGCTTTTCTTTAATGGGCTTATGGGGAGGGGCAGTGGGTAAATTACCCCGTCGTCTTTTGATTTGCTTAAAGGTTAAGCGACTGTGACATTTCGCCCAGATTTCAGGAGCAACAGTCTTCGTTGTGCTCCCCTGCAAACAGCAGCCTGTGTTGACACAATTAAAAGCTCCCAAATTAATAATACAAATGTTTGTCGACTTGAGCGCAAATTAGTTGGGTTACAAGCAAAGAAACACAAAAAATAAAAAATTATTACACCGAAAGCCATGACTTTTGACATTTTCGGTGGCATCAGAGAGCGTTTCGCTCTCGTCTCACTTCCAGGAAGCGAAGATGCCGCCGAAAGACAACTCCTTCAGACATCAGTTGCTGCCATTTCCGCATCCGTTTTGCTTTGTTAGTCCTCTTCCGGTTTCTGTCTCAGTTTCTCCTTAGGTTACTTCGGTATCTGTGTGCGGTGCATGCTGGTGTCTTTGTGCGATTTTGGTTTCATTGCATCCATTGCCGTGGTTTCCCATTGTTCCTGGCTCCAACTGCACTTAAAATGTTTATAAAGTTTTCCCTTTTATACCCTATGAAAAGGGAGGATACTTATTTTAGCTCCACAATATTATTTTTATTTTAATAAGTTTTTAATACAAGTTGGGGTGATGAGAGTTCATACCTTAATGCTTATTTTACTAAGCCTTTCATATTTATATTTATTTTTCATAGCTACATAATAAAAAGAGTCAAAATGGCCATAGAACACCTTTAAAAGCTCGTAACTTTTTGTGATACTAATCCAAGAAACTCCTCTTAGTTTTAATGCCTACAGTAAAAGCTTAAAGACATTTCCTATAAAGAAGGGCATAGAACCTGCGTTGCTGAGCTCAATTTAGCTTTCCTCCTCTTTCGTTCATTGGCTTCCTGAGCTGCTTCTTACTCCTGCAACTGAAATTGTTGCTTTCCTCGTGGCAAAGTCCTCAATTCTATTTTGGTAGCAGCTTTCTTATTTTTGTTGTTGCGGCGGAATTTGGTATTGTCGTGGGTTTCCTTTGCAACATTTTCAATCAGAGAGCAACGTTAAATAAATCGTTGATAAATTGAAACTATGCTCTCTTAATTTAGGGGAAAACTCAACAGAGCAGGGCGAGCATTACTATTTAGTTTATACTGACCTTCTAACCAATTTTGTGCTGGCCATTCGGTACAATTACTTTCTAATTCCATTGCCATTGGCATTAACATTTTAATGTAGCTTTTCCGGGGGAAACCCTACCATTCTATCGAATGGCTTTAGGGCTTAAACAAACTCCTTTTGTGCTTTTGCAATTTTATTTGGTTTATCTTTGAATTTCGTTGTGCTCTTTTCCTGTTTTTTGTTTTATATTGCAATTGTTTGCTGCTGTTTTTGGTGTTCATTTTTTTTTTTTTAGCTCTCTTACTTCTGTGTACTTTTCTTGTTATTTTTGCTGTTTAAATATGCCGCAGTATTTAGCATGACAACGACTTTGACAACGGCAACAAGCTCCGAGGGACCCTGCCTTGCTCTTTCCCATCCCGAGCTCTTCCCCGTTTTCCCTGTTTTTCCAGCCAGGTTCAACAGACTTTTCCGACTGCCAATATTTCAGTTGCCTTTTACGTTTGCTCCTCTTTCTCTATCGCTATTTGTCTCGGGTCTCCTTAGCCCGAACTCTCGCCGGAATGTGTGTTTGCTTCCCTGTTTGCCTGCGGCTTTTGCTTGCTTTTATGGAATTAATTAAAACTTCGCTGCGCTCATTTGCCAAAAACTGAAAAATAAAAATCAAAACATAAAGGGGAGCCAAAGACAATGTTTTATGTGGTTTTAGGTCCCAAAACTTAGCTCAAACAATGGACAACACTGGTTCCAATCAGTGCAAAGTAACTTAATAAAGCTTTCATAAAACAAGCCCTTATTATGAGGTTACAGTTGTGTCAAAATGAGTTGTTTACTAACTTTAATGAACCTAAATATAGATTAACAAATTAATTAACCATATTCACTTTTTTGGGAATAACCATCAGAGGGATATAAATTGTTTGCATAAGAAATTTAAAATATTCCCAATCGCATTTCATTTGTTTCAGAAGCATGCATGTTCCCAGTGAGTGCGGTGCGGTGCCCTCGAAAAATAGTTACAGTTTTGCATCCCTTGGCTAAAAGGATCGCAGTCCGAGTGGCATCCGTTTAATGACAAATTCCAAACAAACCGCTCGCCCTTAGCTAACTAACAAACCGGCAAATCCCATCCAATCCAATCCCCAAACAAAGCAAACTAAGGACAATCCGGCTGCTCTCGCCGGCTCTCTGGGTCCGGGCCATTTCACGTGTCTGCGCCCGTGTTCGGGCCATCAAACCGAGCCACAGGCAGTGAGTAGCCTGATTTTATGCATTTTATTATCTGCCTTAGTCACGTTTCAATTTACGGCCCATTGGCGGTTACAATTTGCAATCACGTTTCGCTGGCAACTCACAAGCGCCAACCAACTTTCTCCGGCCTGACACCTTTATTAGGGTCTGGCACCAGCCACTCCAACTCCTCCAACTCCGTCAGATCCAACAGCTCCAAGTCTGTTCCAACTCTGTTTATCATATGTCCGACGAAGTTGGCCTCGTTGTGGTTCCCTTTGTTGCACTGTGAAAAAGAAAACGCAACGTTAATTGGCAAGCTAAACAGAAATGACTACTTTTTGATCAATATTTTTAATTCTAAACTCTCCAACAATTATTTGCTTTTAGCAGAAAAGTCCTATATTTGCTTTACACTTTATTAATTTATTATTTGTGTATTTTGTAATACTATATTTTCTGTCCGTGTTCTAAGGCTTGTTTTAGTTTTTGAATTTATTGCCATTTCTTATTATTCCCGCCTCTTCCTGTACCACAGTCTCGCTTTCCGTTCTTCTTTGTCTTGCGTTTATAACTTATTTTTCCGGGCAGGTGCAAATGTTCTTGGCCCTAGTCTTACCTTTGTCTCCTCCCTGTCGGTGTTTGTGTCCTTCTGCACACCTGACCCGCACGTCTGCCTCGGCTTCATTGTTATGTCCTTTATCTATGACGGTTCATTGTCCCGGTACGCTCGCTGGCTCCGAGGAACATTCTAAGACCCAGGGCAGACTCAATTTCACTCCCTCGACTTGCACCTGTAGCGCCGATTTCCTTTTGTCTGGGTCACGTGAAGAACACTGCAAAAAAATAATATTCCTTTTTCTTTACCTGAAAAGACCAAGACTAAGTGTTCATAAGAGGTATTGCACCTCCAACAAGTGTCTATCTCCTACCTTCTTATTATATTATTTTAATGTTATTTTCCGCCTATAAGTTACTAAATAAAATTAAATAAATTATAAATTACCATCACTCACAAACATTTATTTTCTGTGTAAGAACTCCTCGTAGAGTTCAGAGCCAGCTCAGACTGCAATCGTAAATTGTAACTTTTTATTACATAATTTCTGTCATTACCCTGCAAATGGCGATGGTGGGTTAAATTGCCTGGCCACCTTTAACCCACGTCTTGCGGCCATATTCGTAATGACTTCAATACATTTCGACTGTCGCCGCCTGGCTGACGTTGCCCGCTCCGATTTTCCGCTGCCCGCCTTTTCGCTTTTCCACTTTTCCGTCCTCCGCCTCACCTTCCTCAGCTGCGTGCCGTGCATACATACGCTGAAAGTGGCGGCCCACTGTCTTGCCTTTATGAGCCTTTTACTGCCCAGCCTGGTAATGTTAATTTAAAATGTAATTAGTTTAAGTAACGAACACACTTTTCGGTGCCCCGCAGCTCGCCGCATTTTTATCTACCAATTTTCCAACTCATTACCAGGAAGGAAAGGCAGGTTAGATCTGGGCGAAGAGCCTGAGTATTTCTAAGCACAGACTGGACTCAATTTTTGATCACTAAGGTAGCAGTTTCCTGTGGCATTTGTAGTTTCATTATTCTAATTATTTTGAAAAATTTATTTTTTTAAGTAAAGGAAAGTGAAATCTGTGTATTTATCCATATTAGTTTATGTAATTCTCCTTAATATATTATGTATACCTACTCATCTAGTAGGTACTTTAAAAACGTGCTTTCCATTTATAAAATAGTTTCACAGAACACCTGGATTCACCTCTTCTAATTCTTGGCAGCATTTTAAATGAGTTTCCCAGTTGCTGTGCATAATTTTCGCATTTACGAGAAAGTTTTATCCCACTTTTCCCATTTTCCCTTGTGCTAATTTCTCTGGCTGCCATCATAAATCAAACAGCCTTTTGATCATCAGCGACGGGCCAAGTACCCAGACAGCTGGGGCGGAAGTGGGGGCGGGGCTGCAATCTGGAAGCAGGACTCTAATTAGCTGCCGCCTTGGCCATCCCTTTGGCTTGTTAGCTTTGTCAGCTGGCTTTTTATATCTATTTTTGCTTCATTAAACCAATTTCCGTGTCGCTGTCAAAACAACAATTGATTTCCGCGCCAATCGCCAGTAGTCAGCTGAGTCCTTTGAGCCATGGTCGTCGTCCCTAGTCGTTCGTCCTGCGTCGGATTCAGCCCCATCTTCCGTTTTCTTCGCTGCGCTTTCTACTGCCCAGCAATTTTCCTTTTGAGGCTGGCCACTTGTGTTTACATTGGCAGCTGCTGACAGTAACGAGTTGTTCAACACACGTCCAAGCTCATGTCCACGTCCACGTCCACGTCCACATCCACGTCTCCGTTGCAGCTCATCGTCGATGTCCTTTGTCAGCACATCGCCTGTTTGTCTATCACAATGGCAAAACGGCAGTGTGCGCACTTGCAAATATTAAAAGAAAAAGTTTATAGGAGCCACTGGCCCTGAGGTTCATCCAGCTGCAAGGAGGCTTGGTCTCTGTTACCAAGAATCAATGTGTTATCGCTGATGTCGGCAATAAAACATACTGATGTTCTGAATGCGTTTTGCACACTTTATACTTCGAGTTATTTGTTTGTGTGCATATTTAGAGAAGGCTGAAATTAAATAAAAATATTTAAAAAATAAGTATCAGGGGTGCCATGCAAAACACAGTGATTTTGATTTCCCCAAAAAGGCATTTCCGATAAACCAATTTCTCGGTGCCATACAACATCGAATAAGTTTTGTGTTTTTAGTTTTTTCAAAAACCATTCGAAATGGCTGGCAGGGTTGCCATGATGAAATCACGCATGTGTTTTAGCAAACATTTTATTTAAATTATTGTAAAATGGTAGGTTTTGGGTTATTTTATTCTTTAAATAATGTTATTTAACCTATTTTGTTAATTAATTTCGTTTTTTTTACTTTTATTAAAAAAAAAAGTTTAAAATGTTGGCGCGAAAATAAATAAAAGTAGCTCGACAGCTCTACTAAACCCGACTTCAAAATTTCGAATCAATCGATGTGGTAGGCATCGAAATTGACGTCAAGTTGTGTGTTTTCAAAAACCCGAAAACTATTTGAGTGGAAGTGCTGTGGCACCGAGAAATCATTTTTTAGGGTTTTTGCAGCGGAAGTGGTTTCTGTGGCACCCCTGTATATGATTGTTGGTTAAAGTTAATTTAATTTCCAATATGTACAGACTAACTTAAATTTGATTCAGTTTAAGTTTAATATTTGCTCTTCTTCCTGACTTTCTCTGAGCTAGAGCACCTAAAGTTCAATAATTTCTTACACCTTCGTGGTAGCCTGACTTCGGAATTCGCCTGAGTTTAATGCAGCAGAAATTATTTGCATTCTGCTTTGGCTGCCAGTTTTCTCTCCAGCTATGCTAGCAATGCACGCGGGCTTCTTAGCTGTTCGGGCACGTTATGTTGGCCGGGCCAATATGATTGAGCGACTTCGGCTCGCACACGTGCTGCCAAGATGTGTCTGTTTGCCATGTGGAAATGGCGAGGCATTTGCAGCAACGCTCGTTCTGCGTGCATTGCAATTTAAATAAATATATTTTCCGCTGTTGCTAGTGCTTCTGCTCCTGGAAAATATCGGGAATACCGTCAAAGTCGGCAAGTCGAACAAACAAAGCAGCGATGGCGGGAACAGGAAAAAATATCAGGAGCCGGGTCGGGTTGGTATAATTTACCAATGCGACCGGGAACTGCAGTCCTGGCTGCTCCTTTCAGTGCGCGAAATTATTGTATGCTTTTGCCGTGCGATTTACTTTGCCGATTGCAATGAGATACCACGCGCCCTGCCATTTCATTCCATCGAGGCCCGTTGCACACTGCGTATACGTAACGTGGCGCAACATTGCGATTCGCAAGCCCATTCAAGCATGCTGGCAAATACATCTACCTCTACTTGTAGCAATATGTATTTACATTTACGTAGAGCACACTATCGCACATCCTGGCGGACAGATGCATATGCACAGGGCAACAAATGTTCAATATGGCACTTTTGGCTGCACATTTTAATACCCGCTAATGATTGGGTATATAATATGGGAAATATATTAAAAAAAAAAACACTGGAATGTGCTGGATTGCAATAAAAAATAAATGTACTTAATTTTACATGCAAATTATTAGGAAGCCAAAACATTTAGAAGTAATTTTCCAAATAGAATTACAAAATATTTGTACCGTATTTTTTCCCTAAACCGTACTATTAAAGGGATGTGTTCGAGTGCGTGGCAGTATATCTGCATTCCTTCTAAAGTTTACAAAATGTTTCACTCTCTTAAGCCCACAGATAAATGGAAAAAACGGGTATCCCATAGTCGAAGTATCGGATTAAGAGTCGCTAACTTTTTGGCTCTGATATGACTCGATGGCTTGACAGCCATTGATCTGGCTTATGCTAGTTGGCAGCAGTCAGTGGAGGTGAACAGCGTTGGCCGATTTTGGCAATGTATCCACAGGCATTGTGGCATTGTGACAATGCCCTTTTATGGGCAAAAGAATACCGAAAATTGGTTGCGTGTTTGCGGATTATGAATATTTGCACAGTGCACTTGAATTTTAAACTCCCGCGTTGAGCCTTAAACAGCTTGCGAGAGTAGCCGGCAACTAAATTAAATTACTTTTGGCGATTCACTTAATGGTGCGACCAAAGCGGATTCGCCATGAATAATTTAAAATATTTATCGCCCCCATCTCCCCGGGCAGTCGGGCAATGGAAATGCCATAAAACCCATGCCGAGCAAATTATGCACATTAATGATATCAAAATGTGCGAATAAACATTTGAATTATGGCCCCGCCTTCCGCCCAACTAATTGTATGTGTGCTAGTGTGAACTTCATTTTATTAATTCATTTAAATTCATAGCTCAATATTCGCCAGCACCCCAATCCCACTCGCCCTCGCACACGGATAATTTCGAAACTAATAAAGCATAAGCTCCATAATTAGGTGTGTGTCCCAGATCCCACTCGCTCCCCCAAAGTGGACACCCCCACTACAACTTAACTATACATGCCATTCGTAGATGGACGGACCGCAAATATGTAATTTATTTTACTAATTCAGCAGGTTCAACCTCTGGAAGCTGATTGCTCACGCATCTACGGGCCATGCAAAGTGGCCGAGTTCCTCGTAGAAGGACCCGTCAGCACCTCATCTTGCCTGCCGCCTGCTACATGCTACCTGGACCTGGTCCGAAACATACGCACAGCACACTCCTGGGAGACAGGACATTAATGGACATCGAAATAATCAAAAACTAAATTTTCCTCGTCCGGTCCTTGGGGTCGAGTGACCAAGGACCCCGGCTCCTCATAAGCTGACGCTTCCAATTCGAGTTTTATACCAGAGATACCGCACTTCACTTTGCTTCGACATTCATGAATTCATTCATAAATTATTGGTCCCAGTGCAGTCATAAAGCGACCAAGGCGACCACCAAATATCAGGCGATTGCATATGGTCAGTAGAGGAGGAGCAGAGCTGGCTACGAGGCTATGGGGGTGGCGACTCTGGGTCACTGGGTGGCTGGGGGTTGGCTCCGGGCCGGTTCCGTAATGGGACTCGGTGGGCGGTGCCTCTGATTGAACTTACGCAAGAGCTGCTCTCTGCTATGCTCCATTTCGCTGTTGGCTGAATGGAAGTTATTCGATATCCGTTGACAGCCTTTGATTTGCGAACTTTAGCCCTCTGCCAGCCAACTACCCTATTTGCTCTTGATTTCATATTTTTCCAATTGCTTTTCGAATATAAACAATCAGAAAGTAAAGAGGGTTATAAAAGCAAGACTTGTTATTTAGGTAAATATTTTTCTGACTGCAGAATACAGTCCTGCAAAAACAGTTACAGGTTTTTCTATATGTTATAGAAAACTTGTGTTATATAACTTAAGTATTAGATAATAAATATTAATTGCAACTGAAATCAAATAAGGTTTATTCTGAAAAAATTTTTGATTACATTCTCTTCAATATAATATACATAATTACAAATGGTTATATAAGTAGAATTATTAACCATATGGATTACTTTTATGTAGAAACCGATCTTGGTTTGATTTTATAGCATTCATTTAATAAATGCAAATACTTAATACGAAAATAAAGATACATTGATAAATAATTATAATTTGAAGTATTAAATTTGAGTCTGAACTTGGGACAAATAGGTTAAGCTCCTTCGTATCCTCTCCCTTCTTAAATAAAAATAACATCTACAGCTCTTTTAAATAATTCTTTATTTTATAGAGAAGTTAAAACAATTCGAGGATATTCTTTTGAGGAGTATGGATATCAGCACCAAACTCTCTTCCATATTCATAGGGATCCCCTTTAAGTCTGATAGCCATTCGGCTGGACCTGCCGAGTCCAATTTTCAATTGTGTTCTAAGGCCATCGAGGCACTCCCTGGTGATTTCGCCAGAACCAATGCAGTGGCAACCATGACAAATGAATTGGTTAACAAACAGACAAATCAGGAGCCTGAAATGGTTCACTGGACAAAACCTGGCCAAAACCGTTGGGCGGTGGCACTACCCGTGGACCCAAAGAGCGGATCAATATTGCGTTTTACACTCGATGGAGGCTATATTGCGTACTCTGCGTACCAGGCTTCCAATTTCAGATGTCAGAAGGACGAGAAAGTTGATGCCTAATAAGCATCTAAGTAGGACGAGTGACCAAAAACAAACTGGAAAACCGAAAACACAAAACAGGAAAACGGAATGAGAAACATCAAAATTTTGCACGTGTTGTTAGTTCACCCGTTCCCAGAGTCCTGTGTCGATTGGGGCCGGAGTATGTGTGTGTGTCCTGGTGTTGGTGTGTGTGTAGTGTGCCCTGTGTGTGTTTCTCCATGCAAGTTCTGAGGATGTGAAAACAAAAAGTTTCGCTAGGACATTCGAGGTAGGGCTGTGAATGCATTTTGATTGCATGCACATTGGTTTAAGGGTAGAGCAAGCTTTAAATTTGCAATATTTTTTACAATAATAATTTTTTAACCACAAAGTACATATGCATGATATTGCAGGATTTTCCTTAAAAGCAGTCAGCTTAGAAATATTTAGAATTCATCAATTTACTTTTATTAAATATATAATAAAGAGTTATTAAACATTATTATATCCCTACCTTTTCCACTAACACATCTGAAACGAATGAGCATCCCAATCAAATGCTTTAGCCCAATATTTTATTTCAAAAATATTCTTTTATAGGGGTAATTTCACTGTAAGAGGCCCAGTTTCACCCACCTGTCTGGGGTGTTGTTTTAAGCCGGAGGCAAAGAGCAGGAAAAAATCATTGCATAAATTTGCCAGCTGCAACAAATATGCAAAGAGTTCAGTTTAGTTCAGATCAGTTGAGCCAGCTGGGTCTTGGTGGTTCGTTTGTTGTTCAATTGCCGAGTGGCAATGGCTGCAGGTCGGTTAAGGGTCCAAGATTTTGCCAAGCGGTGGGCCAACAACCAACAGCAAACTGTCTACAGTTGCCACTGTCAGTATGTTGCCACTGCCTGGGCAATTACAGCGTCGCGCTGGCTCTTTGCTTGTCAACCGCACCTCCGGCCTACGTCTCTGCATTCGGCAGTTGCTCATTTATTGTCGTTTCTAATTTATTTCACTTGACAGTCATTGTCCATTTAGGATTTATATGCAACAAATAATAGCACCCCATATCGATTGGCCCGCCCACTGCTCGGCCCACTTCCGGCCCGATTGTGCGTTGTCTGTTGTGGTTTATTGGCTAACTGCTGTAAAATTGATAAAGTTGACTCCGAACATAATCAAAAGTAATAAATATTGTAGCTGCTGTGCTTGAGTGCAATCAGAACAGCATGGCGTCACATGTTCCCCCGTCCCCGCAGCAATCGAATTTATTTGATTTGATTTCATTTGGCCCAATTTGAAGGCGCCTTTGTCTTCGATTTCTACGTGCGAAACACTTCCCAAATCGAATGAGTTGACTCCGGTCGCCGTCGGCTTGTTTGTGAGGTAGTTTACTGCCTCTTTTATATAAACAACATCGATATCCGGCCTGTCTGGCTTTGTTTTCGATCTGGAGTTTGATTAAGTTTAGCAAGCAAAGGTAAATAATCCGAGCTTAGAACGTGTTCATGGGAGAATATGTATACAGAACAACCGGATATTCGCTATACATTTTTACCGAACTAATTAAATCTAGTTAGGATATTGTGCAGGCTCTGGTGTAGAGTTTTCGAAACACAAATTTCCTAATGGATTTCCATAAAACCTAAACAAAACTTTTGTTGCATTTTCTCTATTAGCAATTATTCAGAAATCGTTCAACTCCCCAGATGCAAATAATAATCCTTACAAAAATTTGTTTTGGTTGTTTGGCTGCAAAAGATATAACTTTTTAAAGAAATCCATAGACCGCAACTAGAATATTTGATCAATTTGAAGCTCTGGCATTTTTCCGGCATTTGTTTAACCCAACTCAAGGAAAATATGTAGACGAGAGGGGCAAGACAATCGGTAAATGTGTGCCAAGTGGCTCTCATGCGACATAACCATCTATAGGAACCATCCGACCATCAGTTTTGTAGTTGTGTCGCCTCCCAGCCAACTTTTCTGTCAATGTTGATTGTTCCTGTCCCTGTTTCCGCATGTGTGTGAACTGGCATTGAAAGAAATTACCAATTAATTGATAGTATTCTTTTCAGTACTGAAAAATTGTTCTAATTTCTTTATTGATCAATCTAGAATGAAAAAAAAAATTTATTTTTATGTCTTGGTATTATAGCTTTTATAACTTATCTTTATTTACTATGTACAAGATAAGAGATTTCATAGAATTAACCAAATTATTTTTCAATAGAAATGCATTATTTTCGTTTAGAAATGTCTGGAAATATTTAAAGTTCTATGGGTAATTATAAAACTACATAGTTGAGTAAGGGAATCCTACAGCAAGAACAATTGTTCTTTACTTATTTTTCTCTCTGTGAGTGTGTCTTGCTCATGTTTGCTTGATTTGCAGCACTCGTATCACGGAAAATATCAAATTTCAATAAATCAAATTCAATTTGGACAGACACACATACGTACGATCTGGAGGGGTGCACAGACGTACAGGGACTCGAACACACTGGTATCCTGGGCTAGTAATATGTCTTTGTTTCACTCGCAGCTAAAATATTTGCTCAGTCTTGTTGTCATCTGCCGTCTCGCTCCAATCTGTGGCCCTCTCGCTCCCTCTAACCCCCACTCGACGGCACACTATTTGTCCTCCTTATTTGTCTGACTTGCCATGTGTGTGTGCGTGTGTTTTCGCATTTGTAATTGTATTTGTGTATTTGATTGTCATCAGTTTAATACACACAAACACAGACGCCCACTCACACACACTCACATTCTTGGCGGCCAGTAACTGGGCCCAGAGAAAAGGAAGGCGAAGGACTCCTTTGCCGCTCAAGGGCATAATTTATTTGCGGCTGAATTTTATTGTGTATTTTGTTTGATATTATATGGGGTGCCAGCGAGTCCGTGTGTGCGGATGGGTGTGTGCGTGTGTTACATAATGCAAGTGCGCCAACAGCTTGCCAAATTATATATGACCGAAATAAAATGATTGAGCCCCTTCGTATTATGAAAATTATTGTTATAATTACACTGTTTCGAAAAATTTGATTAATAAATTAATAATGTATAAATTATTTAAGAATTATTATTACATAGGTGCTTAATTTACCTAAGGTTACTTACTTCCATTTGGTTTAGTGTACACTTTTTTAAGGGGCCACTGAAATTTTAATACGTTCGATTCAGTACTAAGAGGTTTTCAAAGAATACATACTTTCCTTTTACATACCTAATTATAAAAAAATTTCTTTACATTTAATTCCGTCTACCCATTCCCCTTTTGGACATTAAATTTCGCATATGCATGGGGGCGTGGCTTGTGCCTGGGGCTCAACGGAAATAATTTGAAAAACATTCGGTGCCCACGAGACCTTTTTTTCTCATCTCAGACTTCTCTCTCCCTATGCCTTTACGTCAACGGTTGATAAATTCAATTTATTTTTGTCGGCATAGTTCGGCCCACTTTCCCGCATATTTTCTTTTCATTTCGGGTGGGGGATGGGAAGAACGACGAAGAGGGGTAAGGAAATTAGCCAGCGGCTGGTGTGGCTTAAACGCACGGTCGCGCACTCACACATGCACATAAACGGATTCGCTACCACTAAGTGTAGCACACTTTTATGGGCCAGCGAGAAACGAAACCGAACGCGGAATTAAGTTTGCTGTGATTCCCAGAATCATCGGTGGCCTAATGGATTCAAGGAAAAAGTTTAGAGATGGAACCAAAGCCTCTAAGAAAAGGCGGCAAAGCCAATACTGAATGCCTCCTTCTTTCGGTTGCCTAATGTGTTATATATATCAAAATAAATGTGCAAAAAATGTTTCTCTATCAACAGCCCTTAATTTAGACGACCCAGCTTTGGAGTTCAATTTTAAACCCGTAAATTTCCAAAGGGTTCACTTTAGCATAAGTTGGACATAAATAAGCAGGCAGTCCATAAATTGTATTTTTATATTCAACCCGCAATCGCATACATCACAAATGATTCATTATCCCCATTTCCGCCTTTGGGATTACTCGGCTTTTTATTAATACCTACTTTCGAGCAGTAATTTGCCGGGCTCAAGTCAGGCAGTATTCATTTAATACTTTTTGCAATTTTATCATATTATTTCCCTTACATATTTATGTTTAGCCCGAGATACACAGATGGCAAATCAAATCCACTCAGGCATAGGCACTTCCGCTCTCTCCGCTCGAACTAAATACATTTCCGATGCGCCATATTTATGAATGCCGAGACGCAGTGGAGTGTGGGATGAGTTGGGTTTGATTCAGGTTCGGAATCAGCTACGGATTCAAACTCAGATTCAGATGAGTTGTAGTGAATGAATGGATTGGAGTGGGCGGGTGTGGAATGGATTGGTCTTTGGTCTTTCCGTGCAATGAAATGGCATTCGTTGTCGCTGTCACTTGATGCATAATTTTTCAGGCTCTTTCCGTGTCGACGTGGAGTTGTTGCACATTTATAACAGCCAGCGATGGCACACTTTAAAAAGAATGTAGCTCCTAAATTTAATATGTCCATATAAGAAAATATCAACAGTAATTATTATTGCTACTCTTTTAACAATTGTAATACAAGTACAGCAATTTTTGGGGACACTGCTTTACCATGGACAGAAATCTTTTATATTTTATTTTTTACAAAATATGTTCCCTCTGTGTAGAGTAAAATGATTGCATTTACCGGGGGGCAGCGCCAGAAAAAGTGGAGAGAGAAGGCAGCCAAGACAACGGCGATGCCGTGACTATTTTAGTTAAATTAATGACGCTCTATTTGCCGAGCAAGTGAACCGACTCCCCCGCCAGCTTGAGGCTGTGATAAGTACTGCCAGCATGAGTTACGCCCTTGCTGCAGGTGTGAGTTGGGCGACGGGTGGTGGGCGACGCCCATCAGGTGGCAGGTGCACGCCGGAAGCGTGTCAACTGGGCGACATATGGCACACATACAAGCTGCAGACCCACTTAGACTGCTAATCACATGCAGCTCAGGTCCATCAATCTAATTATATTCGAGTGCAACTATTTGACCGGAGAAAGTGGGGAAAATGTGCACACTTATTATGCATCTGAGCAAGAAGCGTAAATGCAAACGCAAAAACCCAAATTAAATGATATCGTGGCAGGAGCCAAATTTACGACACCCCAAACGTTGGCATAAGCGCCACGATTATCGGTTTTAATTATGAGCCCCATCGAACCATGTCGCCGGAAAATGATGAGGGGCTTACGGCGGGGACTTTCGGTTGCCCGGGCATATCGCAAATAGCTAAAAATTTATTGAATTGCCAGCCACAATCATTTGCGGTTAATGATCAGACAGCCCAACGGAATAAATTCCACGGAAAAATCCTAGTAAATGAGAAAATTTTCGGTCGCTTTAAAAATACAGAAATTGGTATAAGCATTCATAGAAATGCCTCCAATGAAATATACATTTTATAAAGAGTCGGTCAAAGCTGTAATTTGAATAAAGTATTTAAACTTGGCAAAGCAATAAATAACTTCAAAAACCTTATTCGTTAAAGCTCGGTTTGAATCAGAAAACAGTAGAAATCTAAAGACACTTCACTTCGAGTCTAATTCAAAAAATGAAATTGCACAAAATTCTCACTTGAACCAAATAAAATTGGAGTTTGACATGAGATTTGGGCGTGTATGTAAATGCAGAGCGAGTCGAGAAAAACGAGTTGGAATCTGAATCTGAATCCGCATCCACATCGCAATTCTCGTCCACTTATGTATGTATCTCCACTCTCCATCTTGATGCGTATGCAAATAAACATGGAGAGCTCCAAGAGTCATTCCAGATGCAGGGGTCGGGATGGGTTTAAGGGAGACTGATTCTATTACGGCTGCTGATGCTCAACTCGGCATAAAATTGCAAAGAAAATTTTATTATATACATTGAAAATCAAAGAAAGTTTCGCCAGTTCAACCGTATGGTATACAGGGAAATGTATACCCAAAATATTAAAGCAGCAGCTAACAGGCGTCTAAAAGGCAGGAACTTTTACTTCGATTTTGATAATTTATGAGCTCATCCGGATTGATAAAAGACAACTCCAAGTGGGGCTCTCTTACCAATAAGGCTCTTGTAACTTTAGTGCCTAAACTGGCCTGAATGCACAGAGAAAATGTAAGCTAAACAACCATTTAAATGCAGTCTATTTAATATTTACATATTTTTGGTATTTAATATTTATTTACTAGTGCTGGCCCAGTTCCTCAACACTTTGAAGATGAATGAATATTTTTGGGTAATGCAATTATATACGCAACCTGAGAATATATGTTCTACCTGAAAGTGGCCTCTATCTGGTGTGTAGCAGGAAGAATTTAAATTTCTGTTAATTCCGGGCTGAGCTGGAAGCCGAGACGGAGCCCTGGCCATGGCACACCAATTTGTATGTATGAGCGAGAGGCGAGCCCACCGCCTGCTCGTGCTTAGGGGGAATTTCAATTATTTTATTAGCCACATGAGCGGTCCTAGGCTTGGGGTTTCTTTTGAGCCAAAAAGGGATAACTTTACAGGCCAGGTGAGAGAGTGTGCGGCATTGTTGCCCGAGGGCGATTATTATGAAATATGTTGCATACTTGCAGAAGGTACAGGCGGCCGGTGCTCAAAGCCGGTGGCTAAGGCTGAGGCTGAGGCTGTGGCCGAGGCTGAGTGTGTCCTTTGCATAAATCTTTCATGTACAATATGAAAGCATATTTACTAATAACCCAATATCCCTTTTCCGGGGTTTGGGCAGCCAAAAAAAGGACAACGATGTCCTCTAGGGCGAGCGCATGCCAGGCGGGCGATGGCTTAGTCTATCGACGCTAGTTTCGCATTTAGTTGAGTGCTTTGTTCCGTCGCACACGGAATTGGGACATTCTGGCCTTGCCTGTGCATATTTTTAATTAAAGCACAAAAGGCCACAAAAACAAAGGGCCGTTAGAGCGAAGGAGCCCGGGGAGGGGGAAATCCCTTTTCGGCATGACCCGGCAAATAAATGAAATATTTATTAACAACCATCCGACATTCTTGGCATTTTTGCGAGCGTAAGTGAAAAGCCGAAAGAAAAATAAAAGCCAAACAAAACCATAAATGAATTCAATTACATTAAGTTTTTCTTTCGCTCTTTTGTGTGGTAGGCGAACAGTTTCGCGTTTCCTCGCTCCTCGCACTTTGCTGACCCCTGACCTCGGCCCTGACTAAAGGGGTATCGAAATCGCCAGCGTGTATTATGCTTTATTCAATTCCCCACACTCGCCCAACCAGGCCATAAAAAAACCCAGGCAAGGCGACCGACCAGCTAAAAAATATATATATAAAAAAATAAACAAAAAGAATGGGTATCCAGCATCCGAAATAAAGCGCAAAATAAACAAGAGACGAAAATTCAACGTACGCGAACCGCAGCAATTTAAACAATGTCCAATGCAGTTCCAAGTGGTTTTTACGCCCAACGCTTCACTGGCTAACCAAAGGCAACTCTGGAGATCCACCGCCCAGTCCACTTTCCCAGTTTCCCGCACTCCTACCCTTCGTCCTGCCCTGAATAGTAAAAGAAAATTGTTAAGCCCTAAAGGCCATCATCAAATAGTGATGAATACTGTGCAGGTTCTTTTTACTTTCGACGCCAAACAAGTCTTCTGTTGAGGGTTTCTGGGTCAGACAGCGGATCGAACTGGAAACAATTGCAAATTGATTGCCGAGAATTTTAAGCAGCTGCGAAAATGATCAAAGGCGAAAGTGATATAAGAAGTTCTATAAGAAGTTCTAAGACAAGTTATTGAGGCACAAAACAATGGAGTAAGTATTTTGAGAGCAAAAAATGAAGAATAAATGTATTGCAGTATTCCCCAAATATTTTTAATATTTATGTCTTCAATTGTATTGCTTCCTTTGTACTACTACTTGATGTTTTTTTTTTCTAGCAATATAAAACTAATATTAAAGCCTGGCTTAACATAAATTGTGAACTTGAACTTTCTTCAAATTTGAATAAACTTCCCTAAAGGTACAATTTACAGGCAATCTGGTATCAATTCAACGTTAGGTGAACTTTCAATCCATGGCCAAAGTTTCTACGAAGTTGTTCAATAAGTTTGAATAATTCCCCTTTGGTAAAGCCGATTATATGGGTCCAACACTTACCACAACTTGAATAGTTTTAGCTCATTGATAACTGGCACCACAATATCTACAGAAACTTACATCTCGGGAGCTTAAGGCGACCGTTACGTAATAAGTTTATTTACATGCGAGCCGAACATGGGAGGTCATTAAAATGTATTTATGCTGGTCATGGGATGAACTTTATATGCAGTGAAGAAAATTTTAATACTCTAAGGATTTCAATTTAAGATGTTATAAAAAAATATGAATAGAGAATTTAATAAGAAAATTGAAACCGTGATATTTTTCAAATTGAAAAGGAAATTTATATATATTTAACTATTTACGATTTAAAGTTAAATAAAAGCATAATGAAAACCATAAAATTGCTGAAAATAAGTAGCCAAATTCATCCGTTTTCCATGTGAGGCATATTTTTTGTTGTTTTATTAACTTTTACACTGATTTCTTGCTGTGCACCAAAGTACACACACCTTGAGCTGTTGGGATTATCTTCCTTGAACCCGGTGACCGCTTAACCGTGACTCGCTGCTGATATCGATGGAGTGGCCTTAAATGCCAATATCTCGCATTAAAGGCAACCGCGGAGTGGACGTGGCAGGGGCCGCGGACGCGGATGTGGATGTCCTAGGACGGCAACTTGTCCTGTGGCTTCTGCGGCTGCCGCCGGCTCTGCCGCTGCTGCTGGTGCAGGTCGAGGGCGTTAACCGAAAATCGATGGCCGTGCAAATGGAAGGGATGATGTATGCGGCCAGCGCCTGCCAAGTGGAAAAGTTGTGTGCGAGTACCTCGCATCTGTATCGAGTCCGCATCGCATTTGCGGCCAAGATACGGCGCTCTGTTAGCCCGAGATGTAATTGGAATTTGTGGCATGGCCTCTCCGCGGAGCAGAGCCATTGTTTGCTCACTCTCGCTCTTGTCCGCAATGATTAACTGCACCTGCAGACACCGGTGGGCGGAAGCTGGGAGAGTCCGGAGCTGCTGCCGGGCTCGGGGTTCAGCGACTGACTGACTGACTTGCCCCCCATCCGTACCGCCCACTTTCCGCCTCGGGATCGCTGCTGTCCGTAATGCGAGTCGTCAATCAGCACGGGTTGCATCTGCTCCCGGCCAGTCCTGGGAGTATGTGTCTGCGTGTGGGGTCAATGCTAATGAACTCTCATTAAATGCTCCCAACGAGACAGCTCCTCCCACAGTTCAAAAGGGTGCAATTTCAGTGCAAGTGCTTAACCAAATTGAGCAGATTTCATTGCATCTTCCGATGCACTTGGAGAAAATAAAGGAATAATATACATACTTATATTAGGTCATGAAAGATGGAAGATTAAGGTGTGCTTTCAAACGAACCAGTGGTCCAAAAATCGGTTCTTAGATCTATAAAGCATAATTTCAAAATCAAAACCTTATTTTTCATAAGAACCCATAAAACCCAATAATTGGGCAATCTTTCTAGTTTCCGTAAGTTATTTCTTATATTTCACGATGGGTTTTTATGAGACATTCGATATTTTAGAACCGTTAAATGCATAGGAACTCAGTCCCGCTTGTCTGTCAATTGAAATCGCATAAGCCAAGCATTTTATGATCCACAACCCGCGACTATAAAGGACGTTTGATTATGGCTGGGAACGTCATCGCACTCAGCTATTCCGAACCGTGCCCGTCAAGTGCAACAATTTGCAATGCGATTTTATTGGCCGTCTGCGTATTCTGTCATAAAAGGGATTTACAGGCGGAGCTCAAGGAGTTTGAACGTAAAGTAGCTAGAGTTAGAGAGCTCTCCCCCGATACACATGGCTCTGCTAATGGATGGAGTCGGGGGAAACCCTTGTGGACTCCTTTGATCTGTCAGGCACATGCTGTTGTGGGTTCTTGGCCATCTCATTTAAGCTGGCAAGCCGCCCGTTTCCATAATACCTGGCCGTATCCTCGACCGCGAGTGTGCCAACCGCCTAACAGTATCATCGACATAAAATAAACATGCATAATGGAGCATCTTAAATGCAACTTATTTTGCATAGTTAAGCATTTGAGTGGCACCCCTCTGCCAGCCTGGCCGCTTTGCCATCGTCTTGGCCAGGCCGCTCTTCCCACTTCACTAACTTTGATACTTCCACTCGACTCGACTTGCCTTGAGTTTGAGGGAGGCAAACAGGAAACTAAATGAAAATATCTAACGCTGGCAGCAGCCGCCGCCGTCGCCGCAGACCGCACACTGGCTATGAAAAGTATGCCCCTCTGTCTGGCCTGAATGGAGCTGCTTCGTCCTTTTTCCCCGGGATTTTTTTCTTCGCCGCTCGCTCCTAGGCAGCCACTTGCCATATTTACACCAATTCCCTTGTCTGTGTGCCGGGCTAGCCATTTTTGTGCTTCCATTTTCCTGCCTTTTCCCTTTCATCCTCCCCCCGCGACTCGCCGAAATGTTATTTTTATTTTGCCACAGCCGGCAGAGCTTTCATGCTTAAGTAAAAAATTTAATGCTTCCTCCATTCTGTTTTTATGCTGTTGCTTTGTCCAACATCAGGATGATGAGCAGTCAAAAGAGCAGCCGGAAGCCCGGCCATGCCAAGTTTGTCTGCCAAGAGTGCCTCGAAAAGGTATAAGCGGAGTGTTTAGAAACATTGAAAACAAACCAATAAACATTGTATCGAAAAATATAAGATGATTTAGAAATGTTTAGAAAATTCTTAAGCAGCGTTCCATAATAAAACAAACGCCTATAAGGAAAGCCAACAAATACTTACATATTTCATAGAGTATTAAACAGTCACTACATTATTTTCAGCAAGCTTTGCTGCACTTTTTCATGCAGTCTTTAGGCACTTAGTCGGTTGTCTGCGCTGCGTCTTCAAAGGGCATTATATTCAATCATGGGGGTTAATCATTAGACACAAGCTCGCTGACAGGCAGGGAAAACCAAGTGGCAGATGGACAGACTGTCTGTCAGTCAGTCAGTCAGTAGATGTTTTGCTTTCCAAATTATGCATAAAGAATGCTGCAGTCTACGCCCCACGGCGTATGATTGGTATTTCTGGGCGAGATATTCGCACGGCTCAGGCTAATGACCAAGTGATGTTAATTATTATGACCTGCCCACACACAGGAGCAGCATGTGTTAATTGACTTCTGAAAAACGCTAATTATTTTGTTCACTGAATAGGCGTTTGATAAAACACCTTTTAGCTCCTTTTTTAGCCCACTCATCCTAATTAGCCAGCCCTAATTTCATCCATACGCTCTTTGTAAATAATACAAAGGTCCAGAGCGATTATCATGAAAAATTCTCTTTTTGGCTAAATGCGAAAGGGAACTTTATTCAGGCATTAAATTTGTGACGTCTACTCGGATTCCAGGAATCGAGAAAATAATAACCTTGCGGATGAGCGCTTCTGAGCACAATTATATTGAAGTACTTAATCAGGCTCAGCATCGAGTTTAAGCCGAACTTAGTGCACTTTAAGCACTCCTTTTGGTGACTGCCAAAAAGGCCAAGGTTCTCAAATTAGGAGAATTTACTTTACTTGGTAATGTCATGACTGAATACAATTGCAGCTTTTATCTCTGCCTGATTTAGCTTACCTTTGGGGCTTTTAGTGAGGGGGGTTTCCCGGTTCATTTCTGTACGTTTAATTAACGGCATAGATGACAGCCCACACAACCCACCTGAAAAACCCACAGTTACCAGTTTAGTTTATATGGAAAGTATTTATAATTTGAATACCCGATGAGGGATTAACATTGGGGGTTGTATGGGTATTCATTTAGTTGTAAAACCGTTTGATAATGTTATTATAACAATAATATATTTATGAGTACTCCAACCTAAGATAGTATGTAAATTAATAAACAAGAAAATTAATTTAAAATCATACATTATGCCGGGTATTCACTAAGTCGAGTCATCTTCTACCGTATAATAGCTTCACTTCACCATTTCTTGCCAAAGCTGGCATTTGGCTGTTGTTGCCCCGGTCATTTTTGCGGCTTTTGGCTAACAACACACATGCAGCAAACACAGCAAACAAAAAACCGAGGAAAACAAAACAAAGCCAAAGCAAAGCAAACCAAATAAAAGAAAACAAAGAAGTGGCACAAGGACTTATGGAGGATGCGACTGCTGCCACTGATGCTGCACCCCATTGGATGCGACCGAGAGAATTTCTCTTGGCATTTTATTTAAGCGGATTATTTTGGCACATTTGCGCTAAGGTTTTTTCTTATTTTGCTCCATTATTTTCCCTCCCTGGAAGTGTTTGTGCCGGGGCTCTTTTTTGGCATTGGAATGCCTAATGAAAGCATTTCTGCTGCCGGGCATGTGTGTACGTAAATTCACGTAAATGATGTGCACCCCGAATATGAGGCTTATTTGGCATTGTGACAAAAGTTATTTAATTATGATTATGCCAGGCCCTTGGTTCTCAGGCCTGCTCCTAACTGCTCGTCTGCGCTCCCCCCGACTGCTCATTTGCACTAAAATTTACTTAGTTCAGCACTAAAGCTGCACAGGCTCAGCCGATGTAGACATAAAACTTAAACACGCACACCCACCCACATACAGCTGCGGTCAAAATAATGGCCACTAAAATGCCCTAGAAATCGTGAAAGCCAATCCACAAACAATACTCGTTTCTCTAGGAAATTATTCTGACCAGAACTTTATAGGAAATTTTTCCCTTTTTACAATCAATTGCGTTGGTTTAAGCTAAAACCATCTTGCGTTCTTGTTGCTATTATTCGGATCACCACTGTAGTTCTAACCACAGCAGGCTCTTGGTCAGAAGGGAAAGCTTATTCTGGCCGGAAACCGGTTACATGTTAGCTTTGGCGCTAATGTCAAACGCTGTGCACATGTCTCACGCATACTGCCACCCCTTGAATGTCCTTGCTCTCGGAATGCCCTTAAGTAAGTGCCATAATAATTTACAAAATTAAACAACAACTCTCAGTCGGTAAATGAAGATATCTGAGCCGAAGTTCTCATATCCTTGCTGTGTTTTTGCCAAATATTATCTCCCTCAACACTATGGTGAAGTTGGTGTGGGCAAACATTAAGAATCCTTGGACGAGTTGATAAAAATCTGTCGTTTTTAATTGAGTTAAATGCTGTTGGGTCTAGATTAACATTTCGATAAGGACTATAAGTTGGCAATATTCGTAAACTAATTTAAAAAGATTTGTTTTTTAGAAATTCACATATATACTTAACTATTTTTAAGTGTAGTTAACCTGACATATATTTATAGCAAAAGCTTTTCTTTAAACCTAGTTTCCCCACTTGATTGTAAATAATCGGTTAACGCCAGAAATTGTACCAACTTCAATATTCATTAACCGCTCCCTTTAATTTCTCCTGGTAAATGCTTGTTTCAATTAGCTTACATTTTAAGCAGACAGAATTGTGCATTTAATTTGAATTACCCAGCATTGAATTCCAGAAATTGATTGAACAATTTTCAGTAAATATGCATGTGTCATCCAATGTCTAGTGTGTACCTATATTTTAATAGGCAGGCTGGGAGGGTGAAGGCTATGGGTCAGCACTTGATCCACTGTTCTCACATATTCATTTATAATTCACCCGGACAGTTATTAAGCCCTCGGGCTGAGTTTCAGACATTCGAATGGCCAATGCCGACAAATTTTGATGCTGGCTGAGCTGTGAGAGTCTGTGCACTGCAAGTGTAAGTATTTAAGATATATTTTATACAATTTTGTATAAAGGGAGCTTAAATTTGTAAGTATAACATATGAATAGTTTTTGTAACTACTACATACAAAAATATATTTTTTAAAGTTGTATTGTAGTCATTATACAACGTGTTTTAGCTTAAGAGTTTATATATAACTCTTGGCCTTATTTCACCAAATATTTCCCTTCACGAATATTATCTGAGTGTGCCTGTTGTCTGTTAGCTTATCCTACTAATGAAAATTAATGTTTGATTTCCTTGCTCGTGCTCGTGCATTCTCTTTGCGGGGACATCATAATGTTTCCAGGTTGATAATCCCTGTCGAGGAGACATCCTGTATTGTCTGCCTATTTGATTAATTTTTTGCCAAGCCCGGCAGTTAATTAAGCCGGCAACAGTGCAAGTCAAAAGTATTTGCCCTCGAGCAGAAACCCTGTTAATGCAGCCGAAGTGAGTGCTAAGTGAGTGTTAAGCCCATTCAAGGATTCAATTAATTAAAACGGTCCGTAGCAGGGAGAGCGTATAAAATTTGATTCGCTTATGGGATTATAAATTAATGCAATGTTAGTTGGGCGTTAGTTTTCATAGGGGGCTTAAGGGATTTTAAATTTCAGTGTCATTTTTCTTCTTGTGCCGAACTCATTTTATGACAATTGAAAGCCTCCGCTGGGCTTAGTTCAATTATAACAGCTTTTGCCAGCTGCCAAGAGAAAAGGCGAATTGCGAAAAAGCGTAAACAAATTAAAGTCTGACAAGTCGGAAGCAGCGTGGCATGGGGAGCGGAACGGGCTGCAATTGCAGTTCCCAGAACAAATTGCACTTTGACGGCAAAAGGCAAGTTTTAGTGCCGGGCAGGAGGCAGGGACGGAGGAAAGTGCCCTCCAATGCATTCGACGGTTGTCCCAGGCGACCAACTGCCAACGGTATCCCTCTGGCTTTCTCTCTTGTCCATTTCTTTATCTATGCAGGGGGAGAAATAATATAAACTATAGGTATCTATTTTTAAATACGAAATACGTATATTAGAATTAAAAATATTTTATGTTATGTAAGTATCTTATTCTACAAAAAAAAACTTTCTTACTTTCGCACTTAATCTCACATTTATTTTCTTTATGTTAATTGTTCAATATAGGTACTATATATATTTTTAAATAACAAAAATGATTCTTAGATAAATTAAAGCAATTAACAAATCATGAAATCACTTTTTTTTACATCTAAGAATAATTTGAAGAGCTTTGCAATATCATCCCAAATTGGAGCAGATAGAAAATCAAATTTAATTAATTGGTCAAATATCCCATTACAATATCTAATCTAAAACTAGTATTTTAAAGTGTATTCCTCGCATATTTCTCCGGTTTCCCAAGCAGGCCAAAGGCAAAACCGAAAATGCTAAACCAACCTGAAGACGGGAGATGGATGAGTGGTGGCCATTTTATGTGTATAGCAACAACCATAACAAAAGTCAAGAAAATGAAAACAGAGAGGAGCAGGACGAACAGCGGATGAGATGCGACGGGGAAGGATGAATAAATAGGGGGAGAAGTCGTGGGAAAGACCGTAGAAATGAATTTCAAGTAAAACGAAATGAAATGAAACAAGGGAAATTACAAAGTTTTAATTCAAACATTCGCATTCGTTGAAAATACTTAAGCTGCAGCTTTCCCGGCGATGGATGGGTGGGCGGTGGAAAACCAGCAGGGCAGGGCATGGGCGTGGCACTGCTGCTGCACTGAGACTAAACGGAATGTTTTCCTCTTAGCTGCAGCTCCACCGTCTTTCCCTGGCCTCTCTTCTCCTCTTCGACCTCACCCATATATACCACACACACCTGTTCTTGGCCCCCCATTTTCCCAGGCCATTTTCTCGTTATCCTTGGAGCCCTACAGTTCGGCCCACTCAGAGTTTTCCCGCCCCCTAGTTGGCATTTTGATGCAAAGCTGCTTGTGGGCTGCATTTAATTGCAAATTAAAATTCTGCGCACAAGACTTTGTATGTAAAAGACTGACAGACGCAAAGGATCCGAGTCCTTTGGGATTTTCCTCGGCAGTAGCAAAATAAATAAATGTTGCCGGCTGTTTTTGGGTTCAACGGAGGCACTTTTTCCCCTCTCTCTTGCAGCGTTTGTTTTTCTTTTGCCGAGCGCTCGACGCTCGACAAAAACTTAACACAACTTTACTCTTAACTCGTTTGCCCGAATTAAATGTTTCGCGTTAAAATTCGCCAAACAAAAATATATGAAAGTAAAAAAATAAAACGAAAGAAGCAAAAAAAGCCGGAGAAGGAAACATGTCAGCTGGGCCAGCGACAGCCGGAGGACTCGGCAGCCAGGACGCAGGACGAGAGCCCCAGTTGCACATGAGCAAATTAAATGGTTTCCGACTTCCGGCAGAGAACAACAGCAGAAATAACAATAACAATCGGAGGAGCGGCCTCTTTTTTCTCCTTTTTTTTGCTTTTCATTCATTTTGGTGAATATATGCAACTTTATGTTTTTATGGCCTTTATTTTTTTCGACATCTGCGGCATTCGGCCGGCGGGCGGCGGCGAACGTTTGCGGAATATGGATTTATAGCTGACTGAGAGCGCGTAGCGACCCACAAGCGACATATAAACTGTCACCAAGTTATAAATTAGCCGCCACATAGACAAATGCCTGAAGGAATTTCGCGTCTACATTAGGGAACGGGGATCGTTCCGAGGGTGGTTACATTCCAGCCAGAATACAAGAGATATATGTAAGTAACAAAAAAAAAAAGACAAGAATGGTAGCCATATGCAAGGGAAAAACGATTTAAATTATTTCAAGAGCTTGAGAGCTAATTTGTTCGCTTTGCCTTAAAAATATACATAAATTGAAAAGTGTAGCTAAGGGAACATTTAATTAAATATCTGACTATAAATTAAGCAAAGTAAAGGAACTTCAGAGAAAGCTTCACAAAATAGAATATGTTTAGTTGTGTCTTTTTAAACAGTTTTTAAAACTGTTTTTTCGTAACACTTTTATAAACGCTTTTTATTTTAAACAATTAAAAATAAATCAAAAACGTCTACTGTGCATATGGTTTATAAAGTAAAAATGACACATACAAATTGTTAAAGAACCATTTTCGATACACAAATTGAATTAAATATATTGTGGTTTTATATATTTCCCATTAAAATCCTGTGGCAAATTGTTGCCGCGTCTCCTCAACCAAACTAAAACAGACTGAGCCCCGAAAAAAAAAAAAAAATCCTCCACGAAAATCAACTAAAACTGCGGCGAGGACGAAAGCCACGTTTGCATATTGTAAAAAGCGGCAGCGAAAAAAGAGACAGAGTGGCGAAACTAGCTTAGAACTGCATTTATGCGCTGACAAACTGACCAACCTCCGACTGTATGATGGGAAAAATTGCTGTCACAACACAAAAATGGCTGTGCACCTGCTAGGATGTGTGGGTGCATAAAACCGCTTAAGTTTTCACTCAGCGAACTGTGAAACTGCATTTGAATCGGCCAAGAGAAAAGGCTCAAAACGGTTATGCACCCAAGAGAAAAAACGGGAATATCCTAAAAAGTACTTAGAATATTTAAAAAAATTAAAAATACACAAACAATACCTAAGCTGAAGATCAAGCCAAACTCGATCCAAAATTTATAAGCAAAATGTATGTAGCTAGTGAGTACCTAATAAAGTTTAGGTCAGTGTAGTTGAAACATTTTTCTGAACTTGGGTGAACGGCCTTCAATGTTCATAATAAAAGTGCGCGACTTGTCACACATTTGGAACGAAGCTCGTTTAGATTTTTTCCATAGATTATGTTTTGATGGAACTCCAGCTGCAACATTTGCAGCATCTGCAGCCGCCTGATGATGATTTTAGTGGCCGCCAGATGTTGTCGAGCCTCAAAAAAAAAGGAAAGTTGGAAAAATAAAAAATAATACAAAAAATGGGACATACCTTCCGTGAGGAAAAACATCAAGGCAGCAACGTGAACTGCTGACAGCAGGAAACGAACGCGTAGCTGCCGCAATAAAAACCGCAAAATCCGAATAAAAATGCTGCCAGTGACGTGACGTCGCCCGACTGCCCAACTCTCAATTTTGATGGCCACCACAGAGAACAACTAAAAATCCTCGAGCTGCCGGTCTAGTTAGTTAGTCGAGCCACTGCCGGGCAAGAAATTCTAAATCAAAATTCCATCCAGGCAGCCAGAAGGGATCTAGGTGGGTTAGTGGGTTGGGCTTTGAGTTAGAGCAGCCAGATTTGCTATTTTCCCGCCAAATGGGTTTGAGAATATTCATATCCTTATGGATTTGGACAACGATAATTTTAGTTTTTGGTAGTTTCAGGAACTTAATAATCTTGGCTGGAATAAAACGAACCAGTTTATAATATAAAACGTATCTTTTAGAATTCAAATGTAGATTGTGTTCATTTACCTTTTTACTTACTTTCTTAAATGAGTTCGATAAACAATAATTCATTTATTGAATATATAATCGTTTTAGCTACTTTCTCCAATCCCTATTTGACAACACTGACTTGTTGGTTAGCAGGATTGTGGCGGTTTCCAGCGGTGCGGGTTGGCTAGCTATTCAGTTTGTAAACCGCGCTGCGCGTATAAATAAATATTTACAACTCGTTTGCCGCAGCCAACGGCAAACTCTGGGGTAAGGAAAGGATAAGTCCGGAGACCGAGACGAAGGCGGACGCAAAATCCCAAACTGCTGCTGCTCCAGGTGTTGAAGCGTTCAAGGACCTGCCCAACGGCCCACCTGGCCACCAGGTAAGCTGCAAGCTTGAACACCTTTTGCGGCTGACGTTGGCGCTGCCGCGTTAACAGTGCAAACTCATTGTCAGTTTTGTTTTCTTATTTTGATGGCTGGAGAATGAAAATGGTTTCTTTGGGACTGGGCTTCAATGAATTTTGGTGACTTGTTTATCGGCTAAGAGAGTTTTGGCCAAAATGGGAAAAAGGAGAACGAAAAGTGTAAAGCAATGATTAAAGGTAAACGTAGAAGCTAGAAAGAACTATTATATTTCTACACTTGTCTTTAATACCAATAAAAAAACCTCTTTGTGGCCCTCTGTAATATCTTAATAATATTATTTAAAGATAATATTTTATAATTGTACTTATATTTACTTATTTACTTTCCTCTTCAAAGATAAACAGCAAGTATCTACGAAATTATGCCATCAATTGGGGAATTATTCTGCTACAAATATGGTGAGTATCTAAGTCCTAAGAGCTCCCCCATTAAATCATATAGAGTGAAAGCCAGGGAGCAGACAAAAAACAGAAGCGCAATGCAAGCGCCAAAACAAAAAACTTGGCTTCATGAATTAAAGATGACTTGGCCACGCGTTGGCACAACCCGTGACAGTGGGCGTGGCAGTCGGCACCGCTGACAAGGGCCTTCGACTACAATACGAGGTGTGCAAGGATACGAGCAACTGGCAGAGTAGGAGCCAAGGGCATGGAGCCCGAAGCCCGATACCCCGGAGTGAGTACTTCAAAGGGATGACGGTTCGAGGGTGCGAGAGCCGAGGGATCTGAGGGATACCTAGCCAACGGAGCGTGACCAAGAACGCCCAAACCCTGTTTAATGTAAGGAAAAACGCAATCAAAATGCGACTCTTTTTCAAACACTTGGGGCGCGGGAAACAATGAAAATTTCATTTCTTCATTTCAACGCATGCCCTGGTGCTCAGTTTTCCATTTGCTTTCTTGCTATCACCCCCGCTATTCGCCTCGTCGTCAGCGGAGAAGGAACAATGCTTAAATAAACTATTTATTGTGCTTCGGATGCTGCAAGGACAGTAGCGACGCCGAAGGACTTGGAAAACGCAATTAAATTTGTGTGTTGCGCATAAATAAATTTAAAGTGGCAGTTTAGGGACATGCCCTGCGCAGATATCCCAGTTTTAAGCAAAACTCCGCACAGATTGCATAAATCGGGTACGGAACGAATCGAACAAATCAATATGCCGCAGGGAGCTTAGGCAGAAACCAGAAATCCTATTTAAATGTTTATGCAGTTTTTAATTTTTTGGCATTTCCTGCACACAACGGAGCTAAGCCAGTCGAGAGCGGATTGTTTTTCGCCATTTGACATTTTAAATTATTTAACTGGTCTTTTAGGCCAGGCAATAAATATTGAAATATTTGTGTGTGTTTTGCGTGTTCTGTCGGTCTTCTTTTTGCTTAGATTTAAATAAATTTCGTCCACGACCGCCCGCAGAGCTGTTTAAATAGTTTATGTGCAGCATTTGTGCACCTCTATTAGGTGAAATGCATAAATTTCATTTTTCATTGCACCGAGCAGGACAAAAGCAACAACAACAGCAACAGCAACAGCGAAAACGAAAACCAGTGAAAGAAAAACAAGAGCACATAAGTCCCAGCCCATATGTAAATGTGACAGCCCGCACGGCTCACACACGCACACTCGGGCAGCCTTGTGGGGATCTGCGAAATCAGTGCGTGATGAGGGGGACTTGGGGACTGGGTTCTCCCAGACTCGAGACTCGAGGCTGAATTATAAGCCCAAAGTAGGCACGCTGCTTTACGAGCCCATAAACAAGATGAGCCGGGCTGGAGTGGAGCGGAGTACTTGGGAGCCTGGGTCAGAGTGTTCCAAGGGGGTGGCGGTGCCGCCCTTGGGAGCCTTGTCATAGATTGCTCAAGCTGTTCCCGAGTTGGATTTCGCTTTCTGTTCTAAAATAAATAATTCAAGTTGGGTAGAAGTATGTAGCATTCTTTGTTTATGGGTTAAGGTAGTATCAAGGAAAGTAAAAACTATTTTATGCCTGGTGTTAATAATTTAGATGATTAAAAATAAAATAAATCAGTTTTAGTGCTGTTCTTTCTTCAGGAATTATAATAGTCTTAAAATTCATTCCTTCATTATGTATAATTTAAGATCTCCACTTTCTAAATTCCCTGTTTCGCTTAAACCGCATTTACTTCGTCGGAACGCTATTCCGTTTCCGTATTTCGCACTTGAGTTAAATTTATTAAAGTCACAGCAAATGAAAGTCTAAGCCAATGCTGGTTACTGAAGCTGACACCGACCTGAAGCTGAATTGCATGCATAAGTCAGGTCAGGCCCGGCACTAATCAAAAACATAAATTCACATAAAAATATCAAGGAGCAGCATTCACATGGACGTTGATGTAAGGACACCTGCATAATGTCCTTGCCGAAGCTAAAGTTGAAGGTTTATGAGCTGCACACAAAAATGGAAATTGTCTGCCGTTGTCGTTGCTGTTGCTCTGGCTGTAGCTGCTGATGTTCCCTGTTGTATGTTCATTTACACAGAGAAAACCAGAATACACTTAAAATAAATATCATAACTGACCTAAGTAAGAAGACTATGAAAACTAAGTGTAGACTTAATAATATTGACCTAAAATAATTAAAACAAATGAGACAAGTACGTTTAATTTCTTTCAACAATAGAAACAATATATTTTCGCTTCGAAAACACATTTTGCCAGAGTTTTTTATGAACAATTTTTTTAAACATTTTCTCAAGTGCAACGCCGGTAGTTATATGGCCGTAGACGGCTCGGCACTTAAGCAGACTACTCAGAAACGGGCCTAACCGCCGGAGACACCAGACGACAGTTGACTCTTCGTCTGGCTGGTGTGGCTCTGTGTGTGATGTGTGTGGTGTGTGTGAGTGTACATGTGTAATAAGCATAACAACACTAAATGGCTACTTATGCATGCAAAGGCAAAACACTAGGGCTAGTGACAAAAATTGAGTGCATACGAGCCGCATCCACTGCTCGGTGTTCGGTGTTCGCCGTTCAGGCCCAAGTGCAGTTGTCTGGGCCAATTTTGGCATTTCCCAAGAATTCGGTCTCCCGACGACTGGTGGTTTCATCGCAGCGCCGCTTTATGGCTCATTTCCTAAATGGTCCGCAGCAGCGGTTACCTGCAACCGTACCCCCTGCACAGGGACATGGGGCAGGCCCATCTAGCACCGCATTAAACTGGTGTCAAGCGCTGAAAACTGAATGGGATAGAGCAAGCCTTCTAGTATTGCACGGTTTTGAATTTTAAATGGGAGTTACTCTAGTGTGGAAAGGAGGGAAACAAGGGGCTATGTAAGCCACGTATGAGAATCGAATTTAAAAAGTCTCAAAGCAAACAACAAATTGTATATACAAATATATAATAGATCCCATTATGTTTCAAGCTCTTATTTTAATACAAAAACCCTTAAAACAAATCTTGTAAGTTGTGCCAATTTTTTAGCCACTATTATTACCACACTTTCTATGTTAAATGCAAACAAAAGTTTGGCCCGCAATCATCGACAACAAGCATGTCGCTTTGCTCGAGTTGGCTTATCTGGCGGCTGTAACTCTCTGACAGAGCAATTATAACCACATCGTCCTTTGTGTACTTTTTGTCGCGGTAATCGCAGGAGGAGATCTGCAACAGTTTTTGGCAGCAACCCGACTGCAGCACTGCTGGCCATGAAATAGAGAAATGGAGCCGGGTTACGGCCCGTTTAGTTCGGTCAATGCGTGTGTAATTCCAACCCATTGGCTCTGCGGTCTGACATCTATGCGATTATACGGCGGGATTCGAATTCGGGAACTGGGATTGTAGACTGGGATGTGTGTGTCATTCGAGGCCATCGTGCAATTGACACTCGGTCAGATGAGAACGAAAACGGCCAAAATGCTATGGGGGCCAAGTGTCCCATTCGCTAAGCATTTGCCATGAATGGGTGTTCTTGTTTTCGATCGCGAACACACATTGCGCATTTCAATTGAATGTCGCTCGATGGCTGAGTGATAGCCAAAGTAGGCGTTTTCAGCCTTTGTGGCCGAATAGCCCACGTGCCACTGAGTCACCCTCTGCCCATAGCCCCGTCTCTGGTAACACAGCTTTGACTGAATGCCCCACATTGTTTGGTTGCCAGAGTGCAACTGAAGCAAATCGCAGCTGTCACGTAAGAGAGCTGCCCATTTAGGCACACTCAGCCATGCATGCATGTACAGTAAAACATAGTCATAATTTCTCACTAAAAGTTATGTATTTCACTGTAATTATTTTCCTTATTATTCGAATGCAATTACATAAAGATAGCTTTGGCACTTTGAAGAAAATAACAAGAAATGTTCCCTTTTCTACGAGGTAAATAATGACTATCTTAGTGATCTGCCACCGTCATTCCCTGCATTTACGCCATTCAGCCTTTATTTTATTTCTTTCTGCTTTTAATTCTATTGAAATCAGTATCAGAAAGGATTCTCTGAAGCAAGTGTTGCCTTGGAGAGCCTGGCTGAAAGGTTCCTTACTGTACGAGGATTGCATAAGATTTCCGTACCTCCTTCGCTCGCAGTTATCTCATTTCTGCGCTTAACTTTTTGAATGCATCCTTTGCCTGGCAGCTGCCCTTTTAGCATATTGCCAAGCACTTGGCTGCCTGCCCAAGGTGCCGAGTATCGCTTGACACTGGCTGACCTCCCGTACCGCTCCGCTTCCGACCCCAAAAACACACCTTTTCTCCATCGTTATCGCACTCACACACACATGACAGGTGCACGTCTTCTGGATCCGAGGAATGCTAAAATGAATTGCCGCTTTTGTTAAGATTTCTTGCATGCCCCGGCGTTGAACCGGCACTTGTATTGCAGCTGCCGAGTGTTCGTCTTCAGCAGGAGTTCTTGTGTAACAAGTTTCACGTGCATGTTCTCAACAATGTCGCCATTTCTGTTGCCGTTTCCGCTTCCGCTAGCCGCCCTCGTCCTAGTGCCATGCAAAAACATTAATGCCACTACCTTTCAACTGCTCCCTATTCGTTGCTCTTATCCGGCAGATAAATTGTTGCTCACACCCCGAGACATTTGGCTGCAAAACATTCGCATTTCTTTCCTGCCAAGCCATTTGCACTTGGTATTAACCCAGATATAGCTGAGGCAGAAAGCATTTCGTATTTAATAATTTTATTTGCTTAACAAAATTATAATGACTAACAGGGCACAAAGAATACATTGTGATAAGAGGCTTAAAAACATTTTAAAATCGATTTCTTAAAATAAATTCATGTTAAATAAAAAGCAAGCAAGCTATTTATTTTCAACCGAATCTTTATTTATTCTTCAGATAATTTATTTCAGCTTCTGTGTTGAATTTCCAGAACTCAGACTGATTGCACAGTTGGGCGTTAATGAAAGAGCTGAAAGTGCTGACTATATCCAACGCCAATCGATGCGCTGCCAATGCTATTTTCCGGTCCTCACCCCATTTGCGGTTGGCTTTCGACCCTTTTTCTCGGCGAATGCATTTTAAAAATAAATTTTACCCAACGGTGCAATTTTCGTGCTAACAAATTTATGTGCTCAACAATTGATTTTCCAGTGCAGCAACGGAAGCGGCCATGGCCAGGTGAAATAAAAGGCGTCAAATTGGGGGCGGGGCAGCCGCAAACTGTGCGGCACTTCATAAAATATGAAATTAGATTTGCAAGCAGCAGAAACCGGTCCGTAGTCTGCCGTCCATAGTCCACAGTCCACGGTACACAGTCCATCGCCCATCGTCCTGCGGCTCCAAAGGCTCCGGAGGATGTGCATATATACATATATCCGGATGCAAAGGAAAAAATGGCTTAATGCTCCCGCGCGCGGCCGAAGAATGGAGGAAATTGCTGGGAAGGATGGCGAGAGAGCGGTGCAGGGCCAAGTGGAAGTGGAAGTGGATGCGGAATGGTCATGGCAGAGTCAACCAAGCGACCGACATTGACTTGAATGACTTGACATTCGATCAAAAGTTCGACGGGAAACACCATGAACAGAGCCAGAATCCGTAGCCACAGCGGAGAAAAAAAGCAAAGGAAACTCTTTAAACTTGGCAAAGAGGAATACTTGGACACCCTAGGGAAAATATACTATATTTTGTTGTCCTTCTAGCTTCGCTTTATTATTAATACAGAAGCTGGGAAAAGATACACTTTAAAACGATTGCAACTACATACTTTTCAGATTTATATTTCCTCTTTAGCTAGTAAATATTTTTTGGATTTCTATTCCATTTACTCTCCCAACTAGCTTTCTAATAGCTGTATTATAATAAACATAATGCTCCTGCAGTTCAAGTGCAAGCACTTGCCAGGGTCGACAATGCCTGACACTTTGCCTGTGATTTGTAGCGCATTGAATCCGGTTGAAAGGATAAAAGGGGTTCCCAAATCGAGTGGCACAGGGAGGGGAGTGAGCGGAAAATACAAAGCGCAATGCGCGGCTAATGCCGCTTAATAGTTTTTACATTTTTTGCCCTGGTCTTTGTTCGCTCGCTTTTGCCGGAGACCCAGAGACATGCTGACTTAACTGGTTTGCCCCCAATCCAGGCGGAACACCCCTCGCCGCCCTCCAAACCCAGCGTCCATATCCTCATGATTTTTCTTGGAAGCTCGGGCGATACCTCCCATCCATGCCCTAAGAGCTTCCCACCAGCCCCTATGTTCAATAGCTGGAAAATGTAAATCCTATTGAGTTGGTCGCTGTGTTTTTGTACTTTCGTTTAGACCATTGAATTCTAGCTCCTAAAGACACAATAAAAATTCAGCTACCTTAATATGTAATGGATTAAATAATTTATAAAATTAGCTTCAGCTTTCAGTGACATATCATAATATCAAAATATTTGCAACAATTTTTAAACCTTCATAACTTTCAAAATATATTATTAAACTCTGTTGAAAATTTCTTTATGTGCACCTGCTTTTTGCCGCATTCTATGGGGTTAAACTGCGAAGCAAGTGCAGTAAAAGGCGTGGCATCTCGCCCACTTAGCTCCATCGCGGCCAAAATGTCTTCATCGGTTTGATTTTCAATTTGATTGCATTTAAGCGACATTCCGGCAGGAGCTGCCATTCCATTGTCGTTCCTATGTATAAATTTATATGAGTATTGGTAGGGTATCGTTAAAAATTTATCGCCTGACCGAAGACCGTCTGGCTTTCGCCATTCTCGCCTCGTCCCGGATCGACGATTTAAGCGATGATTGATGATTGCCAACTTATCTTGAATGCAATTTACATGCTTATCACTTGACATAACCGTATATAAATAATAGTCATGGCGGCATAGAGTGCCGTAGAGGGATTAAGCAGTGCAGGACAGGTAAGGTGGAGTTATTTATTCCGCATACGAGCTGTCTGCCACATTGTCCAAGCTAATAAACATAAATTTGCGACTGAAGGGAATTCGAACAGGAATCATTGTGGAAGCGTTCTTCTCCCCATTTGTTATCGCCGCAACTAAAGCCACAAATTGTTGACACCTAAGGCTTATGTACACGAAGAAAAGAAACAGAATTCAAGCTTTTTACATACTAAAATAGAATCTAAAAATGTAAATTTGATTTTTCAGAATTTTCATAAAAAAGTGTAGTACAAATGGTCTGGAGTCTGAAGTCTGTCCTAATTTTAAATCAAACAACTGTTTCTTTCAGTGCAAAACCCACACACACACGCTTAATGGTTCAACAACAGGAATAACCCGCAGGCTTGACAACAATCAATCAATATTTATGTCCTTAAGCAGGCTTCTCTAGGTGGCTGTCAAAACTCACCTACACGTATAGATGTGTATCTCACAGATACAGATACCGATACCTTGTACCTCAGAAACCGGCAGCTGTGATTGTTGGTGGCTGTTGTGGCCCTCTAATGATAATGACAAGGGCAATAATAGTTGAACAAGGACGTCCAAGGACGAGGAACTTCCATGCTGCCACCTCCAGTGGCGGAACTTTTGTCATTTACACTTTCCAGATTTATGTTTATCCGCTTGACGGGTCTTTGGATCTTACGTTGCGTCTGCCTTGCCTCCCCCTCCTTGGTCCTGCAGCAAATCCTTTGATTGATGTCCAGGCTAAGCTAATTACGTGACTCAAAAAGTGCGCGAGCTGAAGCAGAAACGGAAACTGAAGCTGAAGCCAAGCGAAGTTGAGGGGCTTCATAAAGTTTGCCTTGGCAACCGGCGCGATTAATTGATTATTTTCAAGGGTGCCAAACAAAGCACTCAACTCGAGGGTATAATAACAATAATAGCAATAATAATAGTCTGAGGTGCTGTCATCATCATGTTTATAACATTTCTCTCTTTCTTGCTCGTCTGGCAGGCGTTGGCAGAGATTACGCATTAAATAAATCATCAGCCTACGGGGGCGCGTTGATGTTCCTAACACTTCAGTAAAGGAGAGCCCCTGGCCGAGATTTATTGTAAATAAGCATGATTATCATAGCATCACGTATACGCCATGTTGGGCAAGGCAATGGCAGTGGCAGCGAGGCCGACTTTTGGGAAAGCCTCTGGCAAGGCCAGTATTTGAAGCCTAATTAGCAGGACCACTGCTCTAGCCCTCAGAGTGAAGGCATTACTTTTTATTTATGTTTAGGAGCTGGTCGGCTTTTGTTGGGGCTTCCGTCAGGCTTCATTCTCTGTCAAATCCTCTTCTGCGATAGTAGTAGCGCATTATTGTCCTTGATCATTTGCCTCAAGTGCGGCTCTGAATGGCATTTCTCTCTCTAAATTATGGTCTTTGATGCATGAGCACTGAAAAAAAAAATACAATCATTTAAAACCGATTTTGTAACCCAAAAATACGTATAATATGCATTCTTAGTATTTTACTATAAGTAAATAGTTACTCATTTTGAAATGTTTCCCTTGCTCTTGTGATATTTCCTATAAAAACTATACTTCTTCTTATTATTTTAGAATCAAAATTATTTTAAATATTAGTTAAGTATTTCACTGCATGACACCGGCATACACGGCTTTGCGATTACCACATTCTGGTCCTGTCACAACTCTTGGCTTGAGAGTCTAAATCTGAATCCGAATCCGAGACCTAAGTCTGTCTGGCTGTCTCCTTTCGCTTCGCGTAACCTCAATGTGTTGCGAGCCCATCAGAGACAGAACCATCAGGAGCAGCAGCGGGAGTATAAGCGGGAGCAGGAGCCGTTCCATGTCCTTGGCATCCTGCGCCCTGTTTTCGGAGCGACCACCGCCCCATTTTACCATCCAGCCACTTCACCATCCACCCAGCGAAACGGCAGCTTTAGTCGCATTACTGTGGCGCTTAAAAGGTTAAAACGTTTTTGACTTTGAGAGCGACGTCTGCTGGCAGCAAGTCGTCTAATGAAAGCGACTTTCGCAAATGAAATAATTTTGCGGCCTTCTATTTTTTTTCGCTGGCTCTTGTTTTTGTGCTTTTCGTTTCGTTTTCGTTTGTGTATGTGCTGGTGCGCCATTTTAATTGAGCCAGTTTGTTTAATTAAACATTGAAATTTGAAAATTATAAAGTCAAATATTTCAAATGTCTGCGTTGGCGTTGAAATGGAATGTGGCGGCAAGGTGTGATTTTCTGGCAGGCGCCGGCTAATGCGGGGGATTTAATTTAATTTGGCTCAAATGTTCTTATTCTTCGTGTTTCAATGGTTTAGCTAGTAGAGAGTTCGAACTTAAAGAGGATGAGGTTATTTTGTTATAGTTTTCATTTTTATTTATATATTATTTGCGAATACTAAGCCTTAACTGACAAAGATACGATTAAATGGGGGTAATAATGATTAGCAAAACATAACATCAAGTAGCTTAGCCTGCCAATTTTTTTTCCTTATTTAATATCTTTATTTTAGGTTTAAGCATAATGCATATTTTTCGGAGCTATTATTCTGAGGCTTTGGCCCATAAACGTGGGCAGGAAGCCCCGCCAGCGGCAAATTACGCGCATTACAAGCCTCATCGCCAGTGAAATGACCTAGACAACAGCCCTAACTGCTCGTTAGATGACCTCGCGAGAGCCCAATGAACTTTGGGGAGTTAAAAAAGAACTCCCAACCTTAAGCCAATACGTGGTGGTCTATAGGCAGGAGTTACCTGTTGCCAGAGAGGGAGAACGAGAAAACTTAAAGTCATTTGCGAGTCGCCCAGGTTCTGCCTGGGTTTTCCTTTTCCATTTCACTTTTGCTTGCTTGGGCTCCTGGGCAAACGACATTCATAATTTTTATTTACTTTCCTTTTTCATTTTGCTCTTGGTTTGCTTTTCGCATTTTTATAGCGGCTCCTTCGGCGACATTCCGCGTACCACATTTCGTATACTTAATGAGATTTTTCCCAGACATATTTGCAATTTGGTGCGACGACCAGCGTGTAAAAGTTGAAACCGCAAAATATTCTGGAAGGGGAGACGCGGCCTCGGTTCAATTTGAAAGTTTCCCCTCAAGTTAAACCCAGAAGCAACAAAAACTAATTACAATCTCAAGTTGTTTTTTCAACACTCAAGCAACCTCCGACGTTAAACTTAACCCTTGCCGTCTATCTTAAGGCATTAAGACTTGAGGAATATTTAAAGAGTATATATAGGTATATTTTAAAGTTAGAAAATGTATTGTATATATTTTCTAAGCCCACTAATAAATGGATGTAGGTCAAAACAAAGAAACAAATATTTTATAACCGAGTTTGCACTATACAGGGTTAAGGCTAAATGGTTGCAGCAACTTTCTGGAGATTAAAAAAATCATATTAAAAAAGTAGTTGCAGTAGTGAAAAGTCGCGGGGCAACTTTAATTTTAGTTTTTCCAACTATTCTTCGCTCGCTGCGTATTTTCATTCTTATTCCCATTCTTATTGTTGTTTTTTTGTCTTTATTTTGCTCTTGGCACTTTTTCTGCGAATTTATTATTGTTGTTGGCACGGTCGCTGCATTTTCCTCGCTGCAAATTGCACCTCTGTGATTATGGCCACTTGGCATCGTCTTCGCCGGAGCTTTGTTTCTCCATTTAGCCATTTAAGGAGGGGGATTGGGCCGCGCCGGGGATTGCTGCGCGCTGTTTTTTGGGTCACCTGGCTGGCTCTAATGACATTCTCTCCCCTGTGAAATGCACTTGACAACACCTTGACATTGTTCATTAGTGCTGTGCCCGCTTGTTGGGCACGAGCCCAGGACAATTCCAGCCAATTGGCAATTGGCCGGGGAAAGAGCAGCCCAAGCAGCCCGAGCATCCCGGGGAGATGGAGCTGCGTCTTGAGATGTTCTGGGCGGAACATCCTTCAAAATTTGCAGCTAATCTCTGCCAGCGGGCCGGCGAACAGCTCCCGCTGGGCCAGTCCAATTGAAAGCCCCTGCTGGTGGCCTCTGCACTCGGGGACTCTGCTGGTACAGAGAGAAAAAAAAGCAATTTAGTTGAAATATTAATTGTGTTCATTCCTACGTTATTAATATTTGCTATTAGTGCATAACCATATATTTATAGATAATGGTTTCACTTCTTATATTTTAATTTAAAAAGCTGTTTAGCTTAGTTTAGTTTCCCCCGGTGCTGTCCCCATTCAAATTGTGTAGCGTCATTATTCAAAATGTCAATGTCATTTCATTTTGCCCAGGCTCCTTCCTTTTTCGGTGACGCTGCAGACTCGTTTTTTGGTGGCTGAAGTCTCAACTCACTGCACTGACAGCTGATGATTGTCGGAGGATAATGGAGGGGGCTCCACATCCACAGCCCACGCGTTTGTCATGCTTAGCTGCTGCTGCTGCTTCTGCTTTTGAGGCCTTTTGACGGTTTTCTGTGAGTTTTAAAGTTTTATTAAGAACTGCGAACAATGGAAGCAGTTTACTTTGACTTTAAATCGGGAGATAGAGAGCCTGCCCTAAATCATAAACCCAATATTAGCTCTCCTGGCCATTTCGGCCACTGGCGTCCCTTTTTCGTATTTACTTGCTATTTGCCAAGAGGGCCGCAATGGCCATCAATTTATTTAACAAATGACAAACGCTTTGCAAATCAAACAACAATAACTAATAGACAGTTTGTTTGCCGTTCGCTCGTTGGTTCTTTGTTGTGTCGGTTATTTAGTACAAATGGGCGAGGGCCTCGGGCCGCTTATCTCCCGATCCCGGGGCCGGAACAAAGGGAACGGAGGGTTTATCTGTTGCCCGGCAGGCAGGCTGCCGCAGTAATGCACCATCAAAAGTATATAGATACATCTAGATGTGTATGCATGTGAATATGAATATAATACGTATGCATTATGGCTAATAACCGATTTGCGTGCCCAACGCACATAAGCCCCGCCGGGGGATCGGAGGTCGGAGGTCGTATGCCGCTGTTATCGTCAGGGCTTTGTTGTTGGTTTTTCAGGGGCCACACAGTGCAAAATATAATAATCATTTATTAAGTTTCTCGGCTGGTTAGGTTCTTTTTGCATTAGGAATGAAAAACCAAACAAATAATGCAATAAATTTAAATGTGGAATACAATTAGACAGTTTGGGAATTCGATATCAAAAGTTATGGCAAAATGAGCACCATATATATAAATATAATATATATTTTGTATATATATTGGTGGTATTTCAATTAAAAATTATAATAAGTCTACGAAAATGTTTTAAAAATTTGATTATTTATAAACTATCTATTTGCACAATTTCCATTAAATTTACATTTATTATTATGAATATAAAAGCTGTCAGTCCATTGCAGCGGCGAATCCTATAAATATTTATATAGAAATATTTGTTTATGAATATTAATTTGAATTTTTTTATTAAATTCTATAAAGAATATACAGAATTACTAAATAAATTTGCTTATTTACATGTGTAATTAATTATAAATATAGGTAATATATATCAGTAGCTGAGACAACAACCCACTATAGCCAGAAATCCAAGCTTAGCGATCAGCTCGAAGCTCAGCTTGAACAACAACCACCTGCAATCCAGTCTGGGAACAGCGGCAGAGGCCAGACCACTCCACTTACTATTTTGATCTTTTAGACGCGTCGTTTAGACAACTTCAAGAAAAATAGAGACTGCGCTGCTGCGGCTGCTTAAGGCCGACGCTGCCGACGTCGCTGCTATATCTCGGATCGGCCGATCTGTCAGCGGGCAGAAAACCGCGTTCAGTCGATCAGTTGAATTCACAGCGTCGGCGAGTCGAGAAGCAAAACGCGGAAACGTCTGAGAACGAACGAACGAGCGACCAAACCTGAGGCTGAGTTTTAATTTAAATTCAATTTTTGTACTCTGTGTGTTTTTGCGGTATTTTACCCCATCGCCGAGCATCGATCGTTGACACATACATAAATCAGAGCAAATTGCGGATAGTTGTGAATGAGCCCAGTTAAGCGGCGATTGCAGCGCGCGCAGCTTTCGAATCTATCTCAAGTGTGGTAATTTCTGTTGGCTAATTGTGCAAGTAAAAGATACGAAACGTGGTGTTTGTGTGTGTGTGTGTCTGTTTGCCAGTGGCAGTGTGTGCGTGTTCACTCAATCTTTGCTCAATCGCAATCTTTGGGCATTGCCAAAACTGGTTAACTAAAAGCAAACGTGTTCTTTACGTTTTTGTGTTGACTTTGCCAGCCGCAAAGCCGCAGAGTTAGTCAGCAAAAAACAACAACAAGAAATAACAAAACCAAAAGTACACAAATTACAGCGAAAAGATAATAACAAATTGTGGCAACAGTGTTCCTGTGGCAATAAAGTCAGCCAACTGCAACGGAAAGAGTACCAGTTCCAGCTAAGAACCCCGAGGAAGCCAGGTAACTATATCTCTCAGTCAGGGCCAAACTGGATTCTGGGATTCCCCCACACTCCAAAAGCCATCTCAAGGATGCAGCAAGATAATGCAGGGCCCTAAATTCCCATCGCCAGTCATGAAAAGCAGCTTCGTCAACGACCTGCTCCAATTCGATTTATGCGGCCCAAGGTCAACAGCAACGGCTTTAAAATGCAAACTCAGTCGAAGTCGAATCTCCAACTGAGTCTGAAGTCGTCTTTGTTGTGGCAGTCGCTTCTTTTGTTTTACGTTTCTTGAACTTTTGAGCGCGACCCGACTTTTGCTTTACTTTGTTTAAGCGAAGAAGCGAACTAAAAGTGTGGCAAATTGGCATACAAAATTATGCATACCTATGCCTTTAATTTTTGCAGTGATATCTTAATTTATATTAATATTGGAATACTATAAATAACCTAACGAGAATATTTCACAACGGTGTCCTGTCTTCGTTTTCCAAGTTTCATTGCAAAATTATTCGAAAACGTTTCATAAAATTAAGTATTAAAGTTTCAATCCCATTATAGGGACTACATACAAACTTCACAGAAATTCATCGATAATTAAAGTATCTTCTTTATCAATTTCTGCATCATAATTGTCCTCGGTGAGTGGTTTGAGGCTCTTTCGCAGTCTCTTGTAATTATTTAATTTGCTGCCTCTAACCGGGTACTTAACCTTTCCAAAATTTACCCACAAACCACAACAATGAGAGTTGCCACAATAACAACAGCAGCAACCATAACCGAGGTGGCCGCATTACTTGGCACAATTAAAACCGCAAAACTCAACTCGTTAGTTAACTTTGACCTGCTCAACAAACACACAAAAAGAAAAAAAACGTATAAAAACAATAAAAACCACCACTGGCAAAGCGAAAAGGTTTCCATGCACAAAAAAAGTTCAACGTTTGCATTTAAAGAGAGAAGTGAAGTCCCCGAAAAGTAAAACTCCAAAGAAATGTGACTAATTTTTAGATGATGATGGAACTAATGAAAAATTAAGTAATTAATGTTGGTCAAGGCGGCAGTTGCTCTTTGAGGAGAGGGCGTCAGCAAACACCTTCGCTGCGGCCCCCTTATATTAATTATTTCACATGAGTTGCACAAAATGCGGATTCAAGTGACTCACTTAATAAAGCATTAAACATTATTGCCATTTTTCTTTTGGTCATGCGGTAATTTCTGCAGCGGAGATCATAAAGCCGATGTGAAATGTATGTAAATCCATCAAAAAGTTCTTACCTATTTTGCAAGTCAGAGTGATTGATAAAAATGCGCATTTCGCTTTCATTAAAAATCTACTTTAGCCATAACAACTCAATCGAGAACGACTTTGGCATGAGTAACAACAACCGAGCTCATCGGCAGCTGGCAATTCATTCGTCAGGAAATTAAATTAAACTTTTCGGGTCTTGTTTTTCTTTTAGCAAATTGAAATAATTCCGCTTAAATTGCCAATTTTTTTGGCCAAAAATTCTAATTAGTGCATCCGTGTTCAATTTGAAGCCCTCGTTAGCTGCCAATTGCCAATGGCAATAAATTGCATTTAACATTTTGGCACTTGTTTGGGGCTTTTTAAAGTGCAATTAACGCCAAGCTGATGCACAATTATTTATATTTATATTGAATACTTTTTGTCAGCATGTTTATTTATATTTTGCTGCCATTTGACAGCGGTCTGCAGAGGGCCGAGCGGGCTTTGGTTGAGTTTGCCAAGGCGCAGCGGCGTTTTGGTCATTTGCTACAATGGCGGATGCACATGTAATGGCCATTGATTTACAAGCTATGCGAACTGATATAAGCCGGGCTGAAAAAAACGTATTTCCCCCTATATCCGTATATATAATTATTCAATTAAACGACCGCACATACAGAACTATTTGCAGTGAGCCAAAGGTAACCGCCAATAAAAATATTCATTCAAATACAAATAAATGCATTTTCCTTTTCATTTATATATGGCCATTTTTTATATGCATTTTCCGGCGGGAGACAGGCAGCCAGAAGCGAATGCAATCAAAGTCGTAGTTTATGGAAAGAACGTTCGACAAAAATAAAAGCCACCGCCAAAAGACCGTGTTAAATTGAATTTATTTGTATGATTTCATTTCAAAAAGTGTCAGATCTGTAAAATATAATAAATGAGCAGCGCGGGAAGAAGCCACAGAATGATCTGCAATGAACAAATGCATAAAAAATACAACTTCTTAAATGAACAACAAAGTTATAAGCAGTGAGCGTATATTTATCGGAAAATATACTGTGTAACATTTTAAAATATATACCCTTAAAGAAATCATAAATACTACAGTTAAGTTGACACATTTTCCATGAAACCATCTATGCCGTTATCGAGCCTGCTGCCCTACTTATTCACTGTCTTGGCCCATTAATAATTATTAATACAATCAATTTACCCATTTTTCGACCCACAAATCAGTCAAGTTTAATTATTGTAAATAGCATTTGAGACAGCGGGGAAGTGAAATCAATTATGCAAATACTCCCCTCTAACCAAGTTATGAAACATGTTGGGAAAACGGCCGAATAAAATTGGCTTCGATGCGAAATCAATGGAGATGGCCATAAACATAAACAATCGGCAGGGGCGAACATAGATTTTCCATCTCATCGCTTTTTTATGTTCATGAGAATATGCAAAGTTTTCCCGCTTCCCTTATTTTCACTTCTTTCTCCTCCATATTTGCATCGTTTAGCCAACTTCCTGACAACTGCCAAACACTAACAGTAATAAGCCACTTGTAAGGCAGCAATAATGTAGATCCATAGGACAGATATGAGCCTCCAAAAGCCCCACTCTCGTGGCGCATCTTACGTTTGACACATTTGCATAATCTCAGGCAAATCTTTGGTAACAAGTAATCGAAAATAAATTTGCATAACAAATGCCAGCTAAGCGTCAGTGGGAAAAATGAGCAATAATCTGGGTGACTCTACAACAATCAATAAAATATAGATGCAAAATTGTACGAGGACAACCCGAACAATCCCTGACGACTTTTTGCACTGAAGCGCACCGAAATTTAATCACAATTTAAATTGAAATTCCCCAGAAGCAAAACGAGACGAAAGGTTACCATTCCGATATATATATTCCTGTAACTGAACGAATTTTTGCATACTTATTTGTACATATCAGGCTCAGCAAATAGAACAAACAGCAGCCTCCGGGCTGAGCGGCAGTATAAAAAATATAAGAAACAAAGGTACGGCTCCCGTTCGAGTAATTGCCAAATGTTTACGCACATATGTACAAGTAATATTTGCATATAAACAGGCATATGTAGCCGCTTTTCATTCCCGATGTTGCAGCGTTTTTTTAGGGCTCCCCATTTGCATTTCATTTCAAAGCTTGTTTTTTCGGGACTCTCTTATTTATTCGTATCTTTTTTATTCCGTTTTCGGGGAATCCTAGGGGCATTCGCAATATGAAGTGCCAAACGATGGGCAGTGATTTCATTTGGCAGGAGGCCGAATTCGCTGATGATGGGTATTTTTTTAATGGCAAAAATAAAATGTGATGACATCATTTTCAAGGGTCCACCGATCGTCACTGACATTGAGAGCACTCCTCTTTATGAACTGGATAGCAACACTTTAATTAATTTCCTTTTGTCCAGTGTTTAATTGAAAAGTGTATCCCTGTCCACTCCCAACTCCTTAAGTCACTGCCGACAGATTATTCCGGGTTAACGACTCTTTCGAGTGACACTTGAACGCTTCGCAGCAGCCTTGATGGAGCCCTCTGCCAAAAGCCGCTTACAGTCTCTGGCCTTTTTGGTTAGTGGTTTTGCTCAGCAAAAGGCAAAAAAAGAAGCCAAAAAATAGGAGCAAAGCGAGTAAAGCAGAATTCAGATTGCGATTACTCACCAAGCAAAGTTGACTAAGCAACTAAGCTGAGCCATCATCATCCAAGGGAGCTGGAGTCGGAGCTGGGAGCCGTGGCTTGAAATTGGATCACAGTTTTACCATTTACCATTTTTTGTTCTCCCCTTTTGGCAGTGTTTGTTTTGGACGGAAAGCGCTCAACTGTTAAACTGAATAAAATGCAATGCTAGCGCGTTTTTAATTGTTATTGCCATTGTTGGTGGCTGACTGACTGCCTGGCTGTTGACTAAATTTAGTTGAAAATACAGTTGAAAATGTAGTCGGCTCGGCTTGCGAACCTTGAAAATGAGCGTGGAAATCTGCGCATAATTGGTTGGAAAATGTTTGCACAATTCACACATCAAACCGACATCCGAAAACCGACAACCCAAAGTCCAGTGCTTGAGGTCATGTGTAAATTATTGTGCTGCCGCCTCTGCAAACAAGATATAAATAAAATGCAGGTTAAACGTTAGGAATAGGCAAAATAAATTACGATTGCTGGTTCAAATATTGAAATCCCTGCTGGTATTCTTCCTTGTTTTTTGGCTTAGTTAAATCGTGGCCAAGCAATGGCAGACGACAGCAAATGGCCCGGCATAAAAGTGAGAAATATGCCAACAAAACGTTTGTCACCAATATCCATTTATATAGCCTGCCCTGGATGAGTATGAATATGGAGCGTATATAGGCGGTAGATGAAGCAATGTATGTGTATATAAAAATGCAATCAAATAAATTTGAATTTTCATTTTTATGGGACAACAAAATGGCCTTTTGACTTGTGCATTTCATGTGCATTTGACGCTCGCTTTGCTCTCCATTTATTTATTTTCTCGTTATACTGTCCTGTTTCTGCCCCGATTCCGGCGACCTTTTGTCGTCCTGAATATATTTATTTTAGCCAATTAATTGCGTTTCGATTGAGCGACTTCGGGGCCCATCCCGAAAAAGGTCTTTAAAAACTGTGAGGAGCATATAATTTGCTCAATGGCTGAGTTTCTCATTCACGAATATGAATGCAAATTTCTGGCCTTGCTGGAGAGAAAGCAATAAAAGGGCCTTTAAATATTTACATACTCAAACCGAAAAGAGCAAACAAGCGCAATCTCCTGCTCGTATGCAAATACATGTTAAGCAGTTGAAGGCCTTGAATCGTGAATCTTGAATCTTTGCCGGGATTTCGGCTTCAACTTTTGCCGGCTTACCACACGGCGTATACTTGATCGATTTACAAAAGTTCAGCGGCCGCATTCGCGCTCTGGCTTGTTTGTTTGTTTGTCTAAGTGTACTGCAGGGCTGAAATGTGATTGTCGGTGTCACACAGATTTGTTCTGGATCCCCCTTCTTGTCAAGCAACCGATTCCCAACGGCCCTGCCTCTCTCCGGCGTTTGTCGCACAAATAACAGCAACACTTTTGCCCCAGTGCAGCTGCATCTGCCATGTTATTTGCTGTCTGCTGATACCTAAACCCATTTCCAGCCCCAAGCGCCCAAGCCCCCGATATCCGCCCCCAAAACAAGCCAGCCCAGACGCAATGCACTTTATGTCTTGATGCTGCTGACGGCGGCGCCAGCATCTCGAGGGTTTCCTCCTGAAACAGATAATCCACAGTGACAAAAAATCTTTATCGCTTATTGATAAATTATTAAAGACAATATTCAGTAATAATTTTATGAAGTTTTTCTGTAAATAATATTGTTAATTCCAAAAATTTCTTTGTTCATTGAATATTTGTTTGTAGCCTCAAGTTTTTATGACGGATTTCTTCAGGCACTCTTAATAAATGGCTTAATAATAGCTTGAATGGTTTAAGCGCTAATTTTCCTTTGTGTAACTAGGCTGCAATGCGTGTCCCTGCTCGTGCAGTGATTGTCAGCAGCACCAGCAGTTCACCCTCATCATCATCATCATCACTGCCATCGGTGCCGTTGTAGACGAAGTCGCAGTCGCAGTCATCATCCCCTGCGCGCTAATCCTTGTCATGCTCCAAGGACCCTGCGACTGCTTCGCTTGTCCCACCCTGTTGTTATTGTCAAGTGCAAGTGTGTCGGTGAAATATGCAAAGACATAAATATTTCAACGTGTTAGTGGGCCAGAGAGGATGGCAAAAACTGCTGGGAATGTGTGAAAATCACCGAGTGAGGACTGAGAATCACGATGCAAACTCAACAGTTCACAGAGACACAGAGTCCTTTGCACTGACATTGAGCATTGTCTTGGGCGGTTTGCCGTAACTGACCTTAGCCAATTTCCCGGGCATTGTGCACTGCCGGGGAAAATTTATGAAGCAGACAGGACAGGCAAGTTCAGATCGCATTTGGCCCATAAATACGTATATTGAGAAATCACCGTCGCATGCTGAACCTTTTAGATTTCCATGAAAATATAGTAGGTAGTGTTTATATTTAATTTAATGTGTGTGTTAAAATTGCATACACTTTGCAATAATTTGCATTCACAACTAGCCGGCAACACATGCGATTGATGCTTACGTCTGGAGCACTGAGAGAAAGGGTTTCATAACAGAAACTAGTGAGAAAAGTGTTACGTATCTAAAACTAATAGCAATTCTGTAGGGAGAAGAAGAAAAGAGGCTGAGCTGTTTATAGGATAAGTGTATAAGGTTTTTAAATCCTTTGCATTTCCAATATTTTTTTGTAAGTGGCCTGCCATTTTCCATTTGAGTAATCAACGGGCCATATTCATTGTCAAGTCCGGACCTCAAGTGTCGAGTCATAAGTCAAAGATGCGGCAACTTTGCCCCACGAGCACCCGTATAAAGTACTTTCGAGACGGCACTTGGTATCAAAAACACTGTCTGTCCATTTGGCAATCAAGGTGTAACCTTAGCCGGCCCCCGTTTTATGACAGTTCTGTATTAGTCCGCGTCAGCCGAATTCCGGTTTTTTCGCACAAAACTGTGACTTAGTGGGAAACGAGAGGCGACAGGTGATCCCGCCCCCTTTTCCTAATCAACGCAAACACTGTCCTGCATGAGTTCATCTGATGGAAATAAAACACAGGCCTCGCTCAGCCTGTACTTATGACTTCATTGTTTGCCAAGTGGGGATGCACATTCCGCGAGATGCCCCTTGGGGTCACTCTGCCAACACACTTGAGTCGAGATCATGATGTGCAAAGCTGAACGTTCGTTGTATAAGCTGATTGCTGGCTCAATCATTGCACATGGTCGATAATTGCCTGGCATTGCTAATTTGCCTCGGATCAAAGTGCATAAGTCTGGCAATGCATATCAAGCGAGAGTTCACGTTAAGGGTAACAATTATTTAATATTAGCTCAACTCGACCCGAGGCTTTTAATTTGCCGCTCAAATCGAGTTGTAATTGAACAGTAATTAGTTCAGTGTTGGAGAGAAAATGTTTGTTTATTTGTTAATGGCAAGTCGGAGGCTGGCTTACGTGTTGAGGTTGCCAAGCTGATCACATTGAAAATCGATCAGTCTGGTAATGTTTAGCCCGAACATCAGTTTAGAATGTGATTATTGTTGGGTGATTACCTGTAACCCGCTAACAAATTAATTCTTAAATTGCAAGAGGAAGTGTTATTTTTGGATTTACAAGGACTATGCTAAAGTTCAATCTACAGAATCAAACTCAAGAGCAAGAGTCCATATCAAATTAGTATATTTCTTGCTATCTAAATACTCAATTTACTACCATTCTATGAGCTTTAATGAGACTGACAGACATCGACTGCCTTTCATTTACTCACTTTTAGCCCGGTTCTTGTTGCCTCAAAATCCGCGGCTCGCCATCTCCATTTGCAACATGTTTTAATTGCAATCAGTGAACCATTCGGCTGCTGCAGTTGCATCGATTCGCTTGCCTGATCAGTTATTTGTCAAAGCTGATTCCGCTGCTGACTACCGCTGCCAATGATTTCGAGTCGTGCTCGTATTTCGCTTTGCCCATGGCTATTGCCCCAGGCAGCTGCTGTAAACTAGAATTTTGAATTCACAAATTTCAATTAACAAGCGCCGGCAAATGCGCTGACTCAGGCCAGAAGGAAATTGCGTATGCTCCCACATGGTGGCTGAAAAATACGACTGGCGAATCGTTCATGACTGGGCGGCTTATGGCATTGCACCGACATTGTGACGGCTTAATTGGGCCTGCAATGGGATGAGTGTGCAGGAACACGCCTGAGCGTAGGGGTCTCGAAACGCGAAAATGTAGGCTACCATTCGAAAATGAGGCAGACTTAAATGCATGCAATATTTATGCAGAAAACTGAAGAAAAGTAGCATATGTTGAGGTACATATTCAATTATAATTGGTATTTACCTATTTAAAGATATTTATCGATTGAAAAGAACTTATAATAATATGCACACAGCACAAAGGACCGACTATAAATGTGGGTTGGTATGTAACTGATACATTGTCGTCTGTTATCTATACTGTGAGGAAGCAAAGACCTTCCATGACGCATTAGAACAGACTCTGCTCTCAGGAAAGCAGGGAACTAATGACTCGTAATAATTGCGGTTCATGTTCGGTAAGAAAAATAGGCTTCATTAAATACAAATGCGCTTAGCAGGAGGCCTGGCAGGCGAAATCGGCCCACAGCCAAATCCCCAGAGAAGCAACAACATCGCAAAACCGAACCAACGAGCATAACAAACGATCTATGAACACACACACGAAAGTATGTGTGGCACTGAGAAAAAATGATTAAGTTTAAATATATTTTATTAAATCTAAATACACTTTTTGACAAGCTCTAAAAAGCAGAGTTTTTGTTAAAGAGATAGCTATTTTTTAATAAAACTGTCATCCTTTGAGCTGAAATTGTAAAAAAAACAAACAAGCTAACTATTATTTGGTATAATTTGTATTATTTGAAAACTTTTTTCATCATTTCACACAAACTGAACACATTTTGTCAATTTATATTTCTCCCTATGCAGTTTCTGGCTATTTCAACGAGCTCGAACACTTTGCGGTTACACCCAGGAAATTGTTTGTTGGATTTTGGTATTATATTTTGCTGCCTTTGCTGGCATGATGCAAAATTTAAACCGGCAAACAAATATATTCGTGTTCCAGCATGTGTGCCACACACAGTCTGTCTCCAGCGCTGTGCTTCTGATTAAGTTGTGCGAGGGCTTTTCAATTTTTAGGAGAGCTCGAAAATTATGTGAAAATGGAATTTAAACGCAAACAATTTGTTATTAGCCATTTAAGACTGTTTGCCTATGCAATTTTCTTCTTCTGCGGCCGAGTACACGAGGCGTATACACAATGTGGCCAGGAGCAATGACGTTAAACGGTTTATGGCCTCCATTGAGGACTGGCTTACAGGAATCCGCCTTTGACTTGTGCCAAATTACTTGCACATTTGCCGCCAGCCGAACGGAGCATGGATGTGGCGAATTATTTGTTAACTATTTTGCAAATTGTTTTAGTTCTCTGGGCCCCTGTGTGTGGCCATTACTAACACATGAGCGCATATTTTGGCGCTGACCGGCGGAATTTTTGTTGGGCCGAATTTATTGAGCGTAAAATTTTGTGGGTATTCCGCCTGCCTTCCGTGTGTGCATGAGCAAAACTAAAAATAAATATAAATATTTATTAGTCTGCAACGAGTGGTGGTCCCATCACTTTGCATAAATGCAAATGAGTGTGCCAAGATCTGGGGCCTCGGCATTGACCCATTTTCCGGCCAAGGCATACTAGTTAATGTACTGGAAGCTGAAGCCCAGCAATCAAATGATTCACTCGACCAGAGGAGAGTGCTCCACACAAATTGATTTGTGCAGGGAAAGTTTAATAAAATGGGTTCAAGCATCCTGGCAATATTGGGTTTTGATGGAATTTCTTTAAAAGGGTTTTTAAATATATAGTACATATAGTATATTTATAGAGAATAAGAGTTGTTTTTCAAATATTATGGTTACTTTGTTTCAGTAAGTACAAAATATATTTTAACGACTATCAATTCCCTATTATATGTTATATAAATAAGTCATAGACACAGATACGGTAGTATCTGAGCACTTAGTTAACTCTAAACCGGGCATAAACACACCCCATAAATGCTACAAAGATCGGGCCGTAAATTGATGTGGCACAATGTGGGCACAAATAAAAACGTAGTAAAGCAAATGCCCGGGGAAGATGTGACTCGCATTCCGCTGGGGTTAAACAATTCGGTTATTTACCTGCCTAAAAACAAATCCCCGTATAGAGATACGTGTATCTATGGCTAGACAAGTGTCAGGCACCAGATAATCATTTCAGTTTACAACTTTTTTCTTGTTCCTGCTGCTGCCATCGCTGTTGTTATTGTTGCTGCCGTTTGTTTGGCACGAAAAAAGTTTTTGGAATACCCTCGACTCATTGTCGCGCCTGCTTTATGGGCGTAGCTATTGCCATTGAAGTTGTTGCTGTTGTTTGGGCCGTTGTTCCTTTTTATTGCGGCGTTTATATTTGTTGGCAGGAAATAGCTTTCGTGTGCTCACATTCGATAGATACAATCGCAACACGCAACAATTTGCACTTCTTTATGTTGCTGAACTTCAAACTTTGTTTGGGGTCTCTCCTTTCCGATTCCGTCCTTTATTTATATAAACATATTTTACTTTTCATGCATGTGCGCACCTGTCCCCCGTTCCGTTCCCCTTTCCCCATCCTGCTGCGGGCTTATCCGGTGCTATGTGTGATTTTATTTATTTCCGTCTGCACCTGCTTCCCCACCAAACGAACTCCCAGAGCAAGGGTCCATAAAGATTTCCAGAATGCGGATACAAATCTGTGCCGGCGTTTTTGAGAGATACGGCCTGGGGGCAAGGCCAAGTTTAAAGACAGTTTCCCTTTTCAGCCCCGGTTCGCATTTGGTTTTTGCACTTTTTATTACATTAAAGGATACTCCGGTTGGGTTTGGGTCTTTGCCACTAACAGCTCTCTTTTCGTGCCTGGAAAAATTATTGCAGAAAACTTTTATTGCTTATTTGTTACTTTCGGGCTCTCAGTGCTGAGACTACAGTGCTAATCTCTTTAGATAATATATTATTTACCAAATTTAAGTTCTACATATATGTTAGCCCTTATGTTAATTTGTGTATTATCATTAAGAACTCAAATATTTAATTAAGCTTTTAATGTGAACACTCTTATAATTTTGTAGTAAAGAAAATCGTGAGGAAATAAATTAATTACGAGTTGATACTTATTTTTATGTAACATAAATCGTTATTTCTACTCATTCAATAAATAAGAGATTTAAATGCTATTTAATTGTATCTACCATTGACCACATCTATATACTATTTATATACATTTAAAGACAGAACGCATGACAGCAGAAAGTAGTTATATGGTCTTGAGTTTAGAGTTTGATTAATTTGTTGCTGTAACGAAGGAAAAGTTTTAATTAGAGGCGAAGATTCATTCGACGTCCTCCCTGGTCATTGGTCTTGTGCTGTGCATATTAATTGGATTAAAAACAAGTTAATTAACATTGAAATCTGTGAGCGGTTGACCGAACCGCAGGGCGGATGAGCAATGAGTTCCAAAGCTACAAGCCACTCATACGCCCTGTGGTCCCGGAGAAATTCCCCCTAACCACTCTCCAAAACGGATGCAGTTATAATCAGCTTAGCACAAGAGTTGCTGTAGCAACATCAAGCGATGATTGCCCCAGACCCGACTGGCTACTTACATGTTTAAACAATATTTCTTAATTGAAATGCTGGAGGGCAAACCAACTAACATTAGCAGTGACAGCGTATAGCTCATGAGTCTGTTTCCACAAAACACCAAACCGTACCAGGGAATTGTCTAGTTCACTTCCCTCCCTTTCTGGGATCCCCGCCCTTTCTGGCTGCAAGCGAGCTGAGCAGAAATTAATTACATTGAAGTCATTTATCAAGAAAGTTTATTTCTTGCAGTCGGAGCTGGCCAAAAAAGCCAAACTAAACCAAACCAAACCAAAACGAACCTAACCGAACAGAAATACAAGAGAAATACAGAGGGAAAAATATATTAAATTGAGAAATTTCTGCACTAAAGATATATTGATTTTTAAGAGTTAATTTGGTTAGTTCAGAAGCAAAAATTTTTGGGTTTAAAAGCTTGTTTAATAATACTTTTTAATTAATCATTAGTTTATATTTGGCCCACAAGACTTACTTTCATATTCAGAGTTTTTCCCAGTGTAGTACCGAAACGGCAGCCCTGCTCAACCGCATCCCGTCAGTTGCTGTTTCCGTTACTTGGTTGTTGTTATGCTTATTTTTATTTATTTGCCCTGGCCCTGCCTATTGTTAGTGAGAAGTAAATCAATAAATGGCATTGGGCTTTCGGATTTGTTTCAGTTTCTTCTTTGCTATTTTTATTTTTTTATATTTCTGTTCTGCTTTTTTTACCCCGTTGAGCTGTGCAAAATAATTGCAAAAGTTTTGCCCAAGCTGGCAAATTGTTTGCTGCATTTTCGATTAGCAAAATGTCAATTTCAAATGAAAATGAAAATAAAAAGAAACTACCAAAGCACTTGGCCAAATTGTCGTTAACTGGCAAATGCCACTACACAGAAGTTGGGTTTTTGGATGCAGGGATGCCGGATGGCAAATACAGGACACTGGACAGTGGGCACTGGACCGGCCCGGGAGAGCGACGGGGCTATCGAGAGGACATCGAGGTCTCTGGCGACAAGCGGAGCCATTTTCAAAATTTGATTTCGTTCGAGCCAAAAATTGGCAATAGCCAGCGACCAGAAGCATCCGTTGCACACCAGAACTCGGGAAAGAAAGGGCGTCGGACGGGGTCAGGGGTCGCATCTACATGACAGCAATATCCATCACAAGGCTAAAGCTGCTGCTTCTACGCTCCATTCTGGCTTGACGATATACAAAAATTGGTTTAATCAACTGTGAAACAACTGCAGCAACGACACTAGCTGAAATAGCCAGCACCAACGGCAGTAGCGACAAATGTCGGAACTTGGCTAGGCTATAACGTAGTAACAGGGACGAGGATGGAGGGGACACTAGTGAATGCAGTATCTATAAACAAGAATAAACTTTAGAGTTGAGTAATAGAGGATTCTTGGTACTCTTTCTTTGCAGAAGTGATTTGAACATATACTTTTGAGTGGAAGAAACCATCTGTTCTACTCTGAAATCCAAGAGCAATTCAAGTATTTATAAAAAAAAAGTGGAAAAAATCAAGAAGTTGACATACCATTTTTAACTTTAATATGTACAAAACAAGTGTGTGTATTATATAAATATATTATAATATTGTTATAAAAGTTCTTCTAAAAAACTCAAACTACCCCGTTTCCGTTGCAATATACAGCGTGAGCTGATGTCGCTGCGTGGGCCATGTTGGGGCTATCACTATCGATATTCACTTTCCTTGTCAGTGCGCACCAACAACAGCTCCGCCGTTGTGTGCCAATTTTAGTCCTTACTATTCCAATTTCTGTGCATGGACTATATATCGATTTATGGGTTATTTGCAGACAGCCGCGGAATGGACGCCGCCGCCGATGGAGTACCGCCAGCGGCGCCAGCAGCGACCGCGACGACGGCCAACAGCGATCTGGACTTGGCGGCCCGTCGACGGCTCTTCATCTCACAGCCCTCGACACTGGCGACGCGCCGCCAGCAGGCGGTTTGTGTTCGGCGTGCCCACAAGATGTACGGCAGCAGCAAGAATCCCAATGTCGTCCTCGACGGCCTGAACATGACAGTGCCCAAGGGCTCCATGTGAGTGCATTTCTAGATAGACTTAGACACATGGTTTTTGGTCACTTTCCCAGTCAGCATTCTTCATCACTTCAACATTTAAAATAAAATTACTTAATCATTTTAAGCTTATTAAAAAATAAGCCAGTTACAAATTTAAATTAATATTCAAGGAATCTCTTTAAATTTTATTATCCGATTTAAAGCCTACGTGATTTCCAGCATTTTTCATATATTTATGCATTTTTCCCCTGATAATTAAGTATTTTCTTTTTCAAATTAAGCACGGAAATGTGATTTGTGTTATGATAGCGTATGTAAATGTAACGTTTCGCTTTCCCCAAATATGCTTCCCTCATTAGACTCCACCCAATGCTTAAAAACTAACGTGGGTACAAAAAACACGAGGGAAAAAATATCATATGCATGGTGCTATATAGATACACACAAAAGCCCGGAGAACCGTGATGACAAAATCCAAAATCGAATATGCAAATTTCCGTAGAGCGTGCGGGATATTGAAATTGAAATTGGAATTGGTATGGGATTTCTGGGGGGAAGCTCTAACCAAATGCAAATGCAGTTTCCGAGATGGATTGAGTGGGATCATTGTTGTTGCCGCCGTTTGTTTAAGTGCTGTGTGAATGGCCGCGAAATGTTAGTGACCGCAATTAGCACTCGGCACTCGATGGGGGAGCGAGGGAGCCAGCGAGCGAGCTGGCGGCAAATGAGGCAGCAAAGCGGCGAAGACGATGAGCCGCAAGTCGACAGACGGAAACTGGGTCAATGTCAGCGCTTGAAAAACTGCCAAATTAACAGAGGCAACAACAAAACACGACGCAGCATCCATTGAAATGCAAACCAGTTTTTTTTTAGCCAAGACTGAAACCACACAAGTGATCGACCGAGTTGCCAGACGGCTGTAGACCCGTTGTCGACAATTTCCTATTACTTATTATGTGATTTGTTACTTTGAACGCAAAATAGATGATTCAAGGTGGAATTCTAAAAAATCTAGTGAAAAACAGTTTGAAATTATTTCTGATTGATTATTCTGGAGACAAGAGATGTTTTTTTGCTACAACTCTATTAATCGCATAGTTTTGTGTGTGATCACAACTAGTAACTAGTTTATAAACCTTAAAGCAATTCCAAGTGCTTGTGGCAGTGCATTATCACCTTTTTTTGTAATAAATAGTACATATAAGGAAATAAATTTAAAAACATTTTCATTATAATTTCAAAACCTTTCTAAATTCGTGTGATCTAAAAAAAGGGTATATTTTTGCAAGATAGAATTTTAAAAGCAAATGGAATATACTACTTCAACACTTTGACTGTATATAATTTGATAAATTAAATTCATACATATAAACACATATTTTTATAAATGTATTTCACATGTTTTATTACTTCCCTAAATGTATATGTACAATCAAGCATTCGCACCCTTTAGATTCATCTCAGGTTCTACGAAAAAAGTAACTCCCACAGCTAACCATAGTCTCTAGCAACTAACTTGTGTCCACACAAAATCGAGGTAAAAACCTTTTCAGCCACAAAATCGCCGTGAGTCGAGGGGAAGGGCAATAGCCTGGCCATGATATAACAGCCGCCTTGACGTGGGTGTTTGTTTTGGCCATTTAGCGAGACATTTCACACTGCCTGAGCGACTGACTGACTGACTGACTGTCACACTTGAAAATCTGCGAAAAAGCAACAACAGTGCCACAAACAAAAGAGGCGCAGCTGAAACGGTGCAAAAAGAAAAAAAGATACAAAACTGAAACACCAAAATGAAGAAAGAAAAACTGTCAGCAGCGCGTTAGTGTGAACAAGAAGATTTAGCACAAAATATGTCGCCCGGGCTCACACTCCTCAGTGAGGACTATGGCCTCAGGACTCAGGACTCCGGACTGCGGACTCGGGACTTCAGTTCCGCTTCCACTTCCTCGCCTGATTCCCTTAGCTTTTGGGCCATGCTGTCAGTCAGCACGCCCAAAAAGGCTGGGCCAGTTACAGAGAGGAAAATAATCATTTTTAATTTAATTTCTACATAACATGACTTCAACTCAATTCAAAATACAGACAATTTTACTTTATTTATAAGAACATTTCCAAGTTTATCTATTAACAAGTAAGAAACAAATTATTCTATAGTTTTTCACTGTGCATCAAAAAATTGAAGGGAAAAAAATTCGAGAAGATTTGTGTTTTTGTTGTCGCCCAAAACTTTGAGCCGCTTTGGTAGGCGCGGCACAGACAGTCTCCCTTATTTTTTTGGTTTCTTTTTTTTTTGTTGGGCCCGCACGCTGACTGACATTTGTTTTGTTGAATTTTTTTTGTTTGTGGGAAGACTGAGGGGCCGGGTGGAAAAGGGCGGGGTGTTATTTGTGGGTGGTTATAAGCCTTTGGCCATCATTCGTATGCCCGTCTGCCTCCGTGATAAAATATTGTGTTTTTCTTGCTTTATTTGCAATGAATTATAGTTATTTTTTCACCCAACCACCGAGCAGAGCAGCAGCACCAGAAATCATATATATGTATAGACAAACAAGACAAGTGTAGACAACAATGAACACTTGAAGTGATGTTTGTGGTCTGGCCCAGAGTGTTTGCAAATAAATCACGCCATTGATGCATAAATAAAGCGCAGAAATTACGCGGTCTCTGCAGCGCCTGGATTTATGGCCATCGGAGTGTATTTGAATTGGCGGATTGAAAAGTCGCGCATCGGTTGGATAAATTGAATTGCGAAAATGGTACTTTTGCAAATGGCAGCCAAAAACAAACAAGAAAGCTAAATATATATCTGACAGTCCGGCCAGCTGACGAATTAATTTCGACCAATTGTGCTTTTAAAGTTTTCGAAAACAATAAAATTGGGATTAAAACAAAATTTGTGGTTTTGTAATTGCAAGTGTATAAATCGTTTATTAAATTGCACTTTAAATCCTTTACTAGGATTAGCTAACAACAATAACCATAATCAACTCAGCACAGAACCGAAAGTTCATTGCGGTCTTACATCGATTTCCACTGAATGGGTCTGCCCACTGGGCTGTTTAATTTGCTGATGATTTCATAATCCACTTCCGCTCTCTAAACCATTTCCGCACTCAATTACTTAAAGACAAAGTGTCTTTCGTTATGGCATCGCTGCCAAGAAGTTGATCAACTAATTGCATCGTGTCCCGTGCGAGTAATTAAATGTTTTATGTCTCTGACCCCAAAAACGAAATGTCTCTTGAACAGCCGCAACAGCAAATAAAACCACAGCCCGTACCCACACACACATAAATTTTCTTCAAACTCCAATTTCCACCTTAACCTTACCCCGCTCCCCACTCCACTTGTTGCTCCTGACCACAGACTGAAGCCTTTCTTGGCCCTAGCTGAAAGCCAACTCTGCCTTGTGGCCATAGCCTGGTAAATCGGTCAAATGGAGCGCTGTCAAAAATGTGAAGGCTTTCAGTTTCTTTGGAAACCCTGAATTTCGGAAATTATAGAAATAAGTTATTAATTATTTGTATATTTATTGAGGTGAAAATAATTATTGTTTTTAAGCTCCAGAAGTTTTTTTTTAGAATATTTAAAGAAGTCTGTTTTTGGTCCTGTAAAAGGGCTTCTAGTTGATTTTTCAATGTGTACATTGCGTTTAAACAAATTTTTTAATAGGTTTATTGAAGAATTAAAAGCAATGCTGTGTCCTGTAATTCCAAAGCTGTGTTACATTTTTTTCGGAAACCTTGCAGGTGCTGATGATGCCGTCAGCAATGGACGGCAAAAACAACAAGAAGAACAACTGCAACACAAAGCAACAACAAGAACGGCAAGGACAATAACAATGGCTGCCCGTTGCCGCCATTATTTTGACATACGAGAGAACCTGGGCCTGGGCGGGGAAAACCAGAGAGAACGAGCCTGGGAAAGGCAGAACGAGAGGCCCGGCCAGACCGACCGGCGGTTCGGAACAATGGAGGACACGGCGATGTTTGGGCGGGTTCCCTGCTCTCAGAGCCCAGGGCCAAAGGCATTACAATGCTGCAGGCTCTGGGGAGCGGGGGAGCTGGGGAAATGGCGGGAAACATGGGCAACATGAAGAAACATAATGGCTGCTTACAATTTGTGAACGAGCATAATGCGAACATTACATCCGCGCCATTGTTCTTGGCCAGCAGCGGGGCAGGGTGTTGGGTCAGTCGGGAGGGGTGCGGCGTAAAGGGAATTTGGGGGTAGGCTGGGTGGCTCAAATTAAATTAAAGCTGTTTAGTTGTAATTGGTCGTTGAGAGGGGTCCAGACAGTAAGAGGGCTTTGCGCCCTCCTCTCCACTGGAAGTGACCCTTTTTCTGGGTCCTTGATGGCGTCGAGTTTCGGCTGTGCGTCTCTCCTTTTTTGCACTTTATTGCACCCACCACGAAAATGGTGAATTAATGGACCATGAGTAACGCTAAATTGAGTTCGGGCACACACACATAATAAACTTGGCTAGGCCAGCGTCTGTGATTTTTAATCTTGGCCAGCCGCTTTTAATTGATTGTAAATTGTTATTGAATTATTCAATACAAAGTCATGGCCAAGGCTGAAGTTAAGTGTTGGCCATTTCACTGGCCATTTTAATAAGGTTATAATTATTTTGTTGCCTGAGATTAATTGTCGCTTCTCTGGGTCTTTCTGTGGGCCTCTTTGTATATCAATAACAGGCCTTAAATGTGGCAAATGTGCTTGCGTAATGAATACTGACTCTCAAAGTAATAAGATTCGTCGCTGAGACTTGACTTGGCCTCAAGAAATTATAGGTACTTAACCACAGATAAAAGGGGCCAAGGAAAGCGTTGAAAAAGGTATAAACGTAAACAAATATTACAGGAAACCTTTGAAAATGTGGCTATCAACAGTATTATAATTAAATTAATTAAATAAAATTAAATATAATATGAATAAAGCCTATACAAAAATATATATATTTATTTATTATCTATCCCAGACATGGCAAATAAGTTATTTATACCAATGACTAACTTAATGAAACCTTGAGACTAGTTTGAAAACATTGCTTAATTAAACACTCAATAAATCCTTTTTAATTACACAGATTTAGCCGACAAAACTATGCTACCAATAACTAGCAAGTACAACAAGTACTTAACCCACACATATGAACTAAGAGCCTGCTCACCTCCAATCAGGCCTCCAGTTATGTTTGTCTCTATTAATATAAGCTTATTTATTGAAGACAATATACTATATAGGTGATATCATAAACTGAACGCTGCAGTTGGCTCCACGTGCGCTGCCTGTGTGTAACACATATCTCTCTGGACTCTGGAGTCGGTAGTTATTTGAGGTCAATAGCAAAAACATTAGCCTCTAATTACAGCTCGATTTATGCATAAACAAGTCCACATTTAATGCACCGACTCGTTCGCAGTGGCCATCATGACATGTGGTCATTAGGCCGCACAAAACCTGCCAATCAATAGTTTGTTTAGCCTCATTGTTGATGACAGCGAAACGCCTTTTCAATTTCAACAGTATTTGCGTAAGAAATTGCTCTGCCGGGAAAATAATCAGGGCAATATCTGGTGGTGGTAGTGCGTCAATCAAATTATTATTTCAGTTCCGACCGCTGATGTGATTTTCCCTCCATTGCTCACCCCACCGAGAAATTACAATTCCACCCGCTCGGTGTTAGGCATTAGTAAATTATTGAATGCCTTTCAATGGCAACTCATACGCCCTGTTGGCCAGGCAATCGATGACCGCCCGCTTGACTTTAGCCAGTTACAAAGCTTCTCTATGTATGCTTTCCGATTTGCGTGCCTACGATTTATTCAATATAAACAAGCCCGCATTGGAGCATGCACAGAAATAATAATACTGAAGGAACCAAATGGAAAGTCGTGATTTTTACAATTATTTAAATTATTTAAAGACACACATCTCTACATATTTTGTAGGAGATTTTATATTGAAAATTCAACTATATTTTCTTTGCAATTAATTATTATAAGAATTATTTTCTTTCTGTGCATGTCATTTGTGAGCTTAATTTGAAGTTCAAGTGCCTGAGAGGGTACGTCAAATCGTTTAGCCTTACCTTTGCTTGCCTGGCAATCATATCGCTTTTAGTAATTTGTGTTTTGCCACTGGTGTCGTTGACGTGTGCTGTCCTTGAGATATTGTTGGGCCAAATGAGACTAATGAATGGATATCATTTGCCGTAGAGTGGAGAGTCGCTTGTGGAAACTTCACAATTAAAATTATTAAACCCTTTTTCTAATGAAAAACTTAATCTTGACTGACAGCTTCTTGCTGCTGGCAAACCAATTACGTCTTCGCTTAACTCTTGAAAAATATTCAAAAGGCAAACAAAAGCCCCACAGAGTGTAGCCGGGATTAGTCCCATCGACCCAGACCACAACGATAGGCTTCATGCCTATTAAAAAGCGGAAATTAAAATCTTTATGGCAAATGATTAACCAATAAGGAAAAACCAACAAAAAAAGGGACAGCCAAAGTGGAAATCAGAGAGGAGCTAGGAATTTTAAAGGCGATGCACTTAAACAAGAATATAATAAAACGATATTTAAATTTTGTTTAATTTATTTAACAAACCAAGAAATTGTTATAACGGATATTAAAAATCAAAATTTCGTATTAGCATATCTGAAACAACCATAAATATAGCGTTACGCAAGAACAAACCTAAGGGAAAAATATAAATCGCTTTAAAATTTCCTTTTAGTCCTCTTACATCAATGCTTACAAAGATTTTTTTCGTGTGTCGAGGCGGCGGGTTGAAGGCAAATGGCCAACTGCCGCTTCAACGCCGCTGAACTGTTTTGGCATATAATTACCGAAAGTGGCCGAAGGCTTAGCCATCGCCATCGCCATCCCAGCCACATCCCCGTCGCGCCGGAAGTTCAACAGCCGTTGCAATGGCCAGCTTATTAGTCAAATTAGGCAACCAAATGCGGGGCAGGAGCAGCGGCAGCAGAGGGATTCAGGAGGGGAGACACCGCCACGTCGAGAGTTTGTTTGCCCATTTAGACGAGGCCAATTGAAGCGTCAAGTGAGTGACGAGAACGGGAGCAGGGCAGAAAAGGAAAGCGGCTATGGCAGACATGGTCATGCCAACGAGTCCGTAATGAAAATCGATTAAAAATGGCCAGAGACCTCTCCCCAAGACTTTGCCGTAATGGCAAATTAATTGTAAAGTATGCCTCCATTTTGCTTTGGTTTTTGCCTTCGCCTCGGGACTGGGAGTTCCTTTTCTTGCTTTGTGCTTTGCTTTTTTTGCTTAACCTTTTGAAGGCTTGAGAGCGGCATAAAACAATAATTAATTGATTGAAAGAGGACTGAAGTGCTGGTCGCGCCAGAAGGCAAAACGCTGTCGAACTCCATTGCCGCCGTCATCGAATTTCGCCCCCAACCCGCCGCTAAGTGGCATAGAAAATTAGTTTCTGCCCAAGAGGTAAAATGTTAATTTTCCGCATTCATTTCCCTGTCAGCGAGTTCTCTGGCTATGCCAAGAACTTTGCCCATGGCTAATAAAATAAAAAGAGCGTTTATATATTTAAAATCAAATAACATAGCAAATTTTGGATTAAGAAATGCGAATTTTTAATAAAGAAAACTTGAGCACCGGCTTGATGAAGTAATATTTCAATGAATTTTAATACCGAAATAAATAAGATTTCTTCTTTAAACTTAAGTTTTCTGCACAATTTAAGATTATGTAATCAATATTCTCGCTTTATGAAATGTATAATACCTAGCCCATAACTACTCCTGTTTCTTCATTGTTAGCCAAGTCACTGTCGAAATCCAATCCTAGGATATCTGGGCAATGACTTTACCCCAATTCACTGGAAATTCAATTTGCATTGAGGCTGTGACGAGTGCAGGATAGCGGCGTTTTAAGCTTCCACAGCTCCGTTCGAATTGAAATTCAAGCAGCAATTATCCAGAAATGAAACGAATTTCCGGGGCGGGAGGGTTAGCTGGAGGAGCAGGAATCTGCAGGACTCGCTGACTCTCGGCCAAGGACATGGGTGGCTGCGAGGGGACGCGGCCTCTCTGAGTGTTGGCCGCAATTAGGAGAATGCGACGAATTCAATTTGCTTAAGCCCAGTGGTTGCTATTGCCGTTACTGGCAATGTTAAAATAATTGCATAATGTCCTACAGTCCCAATCTAAAGACCCGAGCGAGCTGCCGATGCCCCACCATGGCTTTTGTTTGCCCATCCATCTGCTTGTCAGTGCTGTGATTTTGCGCTTAATTTGCTTAAGCTGCGCTTCATTCTTGGCTTTCCGTTCTTCTTCAAACATTTTCCGGGCTCATTCATTCATTTGCACGGTGAAAAATTGGAAACTCTGAAAGGATTCAATGAGAAATGCGCATTTTTATAAACAAAACTGGAGAGCAACACTTAAACACTTTAAACTTTGTCTTGGATACCATTGTTGTTGATTTAACATTGCTCTTAATTAATTTAAAGTTTTTCTTAACTTTTTTCTCTGCTGCGGTCACGGGCGGACTGGTCGACCACTGTCAATGTTTATCCTTGTTAACGCTTTTCCTCTTTGCGGCCACGCACTTAAATGCTGCAGTGCACAGCGATATCAAAATGTCAGGGATGCTTTCTTGCGATGCCGATGCATCCGTCTGTCCGTCCATCCATCAGTCACTCAGCCGGTCATGCAGTCAGGCTGACAGTGTGTCAGTTTGTCAGTCTTGCAGCGAGTCGTTCGTCGTTCATCATTGCGGTGTGTGCGCTGTTGAAAATTAACAATTACGCACCGCAAAGGAGGCAGAACAGCCCCGTGTTGCGGGCTATAAAAATAAACTATGCCGCAGGCATTACAGCGGAAACGGAAGTGCGCATTAAAATTGTGCTCGGCTGGGATGTGTGCATGTGGACCCGCAATTAGCAACTCACATGTGCACCCACAGTTATGTGTGTGAGTAATTAAAACGGAGTGTGCGCATTTAATAAGTTAAGCGTTCATCTTCACCCAAAGAGACCCACACAAATACACTGCAATGGGAGAGCGATTAATTATATAACTATTTGAAGCAGGATTGAAATGTATTAAAAATAAAAAAAATAGAATTAATAATTGGAAATATCCAACAATTGAATAATAACATTAACGACAATCAAGCATATAAAGATGATTCCCACTTTTCAAGAAACATAAACTAAAGAAATAATTAATACATTTACATAAAGTGTTTCATTTTTTTCTTTGTGTTTTACAGCTGCATCATAGTTGTGATATGATTTTTTTTTGCTCATTCCCAGGTAAGGTTGATTCCTGTATAAATCAGCCATACTTTACGTCCGGTGATATGGCGAGGCTTTCACCTAAAGGCTTATGGTGCCCGAAAATTTACAGCCAGTTTGCGCGAAATAAATATTTAAAGGTGACACTGAGAAGTGAAAATATCCATACGTAGGTGAAATGGGCAATCGAAGCGGCTGAGAGCTTAACTATATAGCTAGCACCTTGCGATCCTTATAATTCTCCCCACTACATACGCGTAAAAGGCGCATAACTGGCGGCGTTTTTTCGGTTTGACCTTCCTGCCAACGCGGCGTATGCGCACCTTCCGGCAGGAATGCCGCATAAATGCAAAGCTGCAGAAGGCCGGCCATAATGGGAAAATAAGCAATTAAATTACGTTGCCCAGGCACCTTTATTTATATGTTGCATCGCCTCTGGGCAAGAGGAAAAAAAGAACAACAACAGCACAAACAGCAGCATTAAATATAAAATTTCCATTAAAATGGAATTATGTGCGTCAAAACTGAATTTGCATTATTTAGCGAATGCATTTTATTCCCTCATTGTTATGCACCCCCGCTCAACTGAATGCCATGACAAAATGGCTGCCATTGCAATCGCTAAATTGTTAATTACACGGAATCTACGACGCCAAATTGCATGGGAATTTTCCAATTGGTTTCCTATCCGCACGCACAGCTCAATGCGATAAATTTAAATAAATACCTACGATCCCTCTGACCCGTTTAGGCTGTCAATAGAGCCAAAACAGCACCCATGGCTGTAGGTTTACGCCATCAAAAAACAGTAATTGGCATATGTGTGTAGGACTGGCCGATGCACCGGGCTATAGGCTATGTGAGTCTGGCTTTGATTTTACTGCGTGTTCGGGGCAATTTGTCTCTCAGCTGATTTTGTTGATTCACGCAACATTGTCATGATTTTATTTAGCCTGTAAAAAAATGGTCAAACACAGCTCCTAAACTGTGATTTTTTTAGCATTTCACAAAACAACATCGTCTAAATATTTGTTCGCTCAAAGAAGGAAAAGTTTATTGTAATTAAGTGGGTTGAACTGATTAAAATTTGAAAAAAAGCATGCAGACCTGGAAAACAATGACCGTTTGTTCGTCTGGCAATTGTGTGTGTTTAATTAGATAATAAATTAACTTTCATCCATTTAAAGAGAAAAAAGCAATCTCAATAAACTGACAGCTATTTGTTATATTTTTTTATATATTACCTATATATTTTTATCGTTTTTCTTTTTTTTTTGTGGTCTAAAAAATAACTACTTTAATATTTCTGCTTTTTATGCGGAACTCTTTAAAGAGAAAATATTAAATTAATTTTTTTATGGGATTCCACGAATTGCTAAACTAAATAAACTCACTCTAGTCGCTCAAAGAGATTATAAAGTGAAAATAACTTTGAAGAACAATCGATTGTGGCACGCTCAGCATTTTTGATTTGTTTGCTCATCCCGAATGCTGACTTTTCAACGTGTTTTTGCTTTCCGGATGACTTGCGGCATGTCTAGGACTACAAAAATCTTGTATTCCGTTTAATTTATATGTTCTTGGCCGGGAAGTTGGAGCGAAATTAATGTGAGTCCTTGAATTTTTCATAAACTGCCAATTCAACAGAAAGTTAGCACACGCACACACAGCTCACACAACTCACACCTCGAACCTTACACTGAATTCGACAGATATAGAGAATAACCAGGAAAAGCGGGCGCAAAAGTTCAGAGGACCAGAGTGGGCGGCGAGTTCTTTTAAAAAGCATCTTAATCAGCAGTAAATTCACAACTAATCAGTGGCCCCATTGTCTGACCCTTATTTCGCTTCGTCTGCCAGGGATTCGCAGTTGGAGTGCCCGATCACATATTTGTAACCAGCGCATTAGCGAACTGCGGACAAAGATGCCACGGCTGCCAGGCAGCAACTTATTGCAACATAATTACAAGTTGCGAGTGCTGTGAGGCATAATAAGTTGGTACAGTGGGGCGTATGAGCAATGCAGACGGATCGATATTAATGATGGCGCACGGGAGTGACAATTCCCACTGATTTTAAGAGTACTAATTATAAAAAAATAATAATCCGTCTTAATAAACATGATAGGGATTCCAAACTATTCCTTTAAGATGAAAATGCAATACATTCTTAAATAGTTTCGTTTTATCATTGAGATTTGTCTTAACTTAATTAACGACTCTTCAAGAGGATTCTTAATTCAACGCCCAATTTAAGATGTATTCCCCACACGATAACGAAATTCAAATCTAATTATTACGCAAAATGTGCAAACATTTTATTCAAATGCAAATGAAATTGCAAATATTTGGAATTTCTTTGCTGCCCAAACGCTCATCTCTGACCGAGATGCGATCCGTTCTGTCTGGGCCAGCGCATTGAACTTACTTTTAATTATGCTGGCCACATGGACACGGACATTGTTTGCGCTTTGCTTGGCTCTTGGCTTAATAAATTGCAATTGTTTGCAAGCTAAACTTTGTTCGCTCGGCTTTCAGGGGCGCCCTGTCCTGTTGGCCCAGTTCTGTTTGTTCTCCGGCTGCGGCTGTGTGGATTTTGTAATTGGTTTGGTCTGCATTTGACAAAAGGAATAAAATAAAAGAGTCCGAGTTGCCAAAAAAAATACAAGAAACAAAAAAAATAGAGCAGAAAAAATGGAATCAAGCGCAAGAAAGTTTAGCATTATGCCCAGCGACGGGCGGCAAACAAAGTTTTCGCAAACATTCACTCGCAGGGAATCCACTTTTTTGCGTTTCGTTTCGTGTGCGGTTAACGAAGCAAATAGAAAAATGACCATAGGAAAATGTTGCAAATGCTGTCGGGCCCCAAATATTTGGCGAAAAGTTTCATAAACCAAATGGCCAGTCGGTCAGAAGTTAAGACAAACCCCCTTTGATTTGGGCATTTAATAAGCAATTGTTGCAGTAACATCTAGATTTGGCAAACTGGATTAAAATGCCAACATGAAACTAACTAGGAAAACGAAACAGAAACTATGCCAGCATCCGAGGGCAGACAGTGCCGAAAATGTTTTAAATTATAGCAAAATAACGATATGCTGGTCACTGATATGCAACAGACACGCTGCCAGACAAAGTAAACAAACAAACTGGGCAGCAACAATGAACGGACATGGGTGCATCCAGTTTGGGTGAAAGGTTTCCTCAAAAACAGATAGCAAACCGAAGGCCTAAGGATGCAGGGCCAGGAAGGACCAGGGCAACATGTTATTGTTTGCATTTGTTCTCTCATGCCATCGCACCCACACTCGGTACTAACCAAGAATTTGTTCTGAAATCGACTTCAATAAGCAGAAATATTTTTCAAAATATTTTAGACAATGGAATAAATTAAAACAAATTTTGTTGGTTGTTGTTGGTTGTTTGGGTGGTTTATCATGTTATAGTTCCAGAAATACAACGGAGATTTAATTTAGTTTCAATCAAATAGTTAATTTGCTGCTGCAGACTTTATCTTTCTTTTTTTTACTGTGTACTCTTCCAATCCCGGTTCACTTGGCCAGCAAAAATATTTGGTTAGAAGACGAAACAACAAAAAAAAAGAGAGGTAGGGAGGAAAGAAAGAAAGCTAAACAAATGCTGACTCTGCCACCGCAAGTAATAGGCCAAGGCTGCCAGGGAGCCGAGGTAACAAATAATAACTGAGCACTTCCTTCTTCCGCTTGGCACTCTCTGCTCTTTATTCCTGTCGGACTGGACATGGAATTGTTTAAATTATTTACACAAGCTGGAAAATTAAAATGGACAGCTGCTGTTTGGGGCCAGTGGCGGCAATGGAGTAGCAGTCATTGTTATGACTGTTGCAACCGCTTGGGTCAAGTGTTGTGTGTTGTGGCACGTACTGTACATGGCTGCGGAGCCGGATGGTCTGGAGTGGACTGAAGTGGCGTGGAGTAGAGTTGAGTGGACTGGACTGGACTGGCGGGGAGCTGTAACTGCCTCAGCTGTAGTTCATAACTTTTCATTTTGACCTCTCGGTGGCACGCTTCCGACATCTTCTCTCGGTCTTTAGGGCTTATCCTTTGTGGCAGGCAAATTTTAATTATTAGCAGGCAGTCTGAAAAAGGTCTGACTTTGACTCTGATTCTGATTCCGATGGCAAGTCTGAGTCTGAGTTTTATGAGTTTGATTGTTCTATAGTCCTCAGGCATTCTGTATGCGTAGTGCGTGCGCCTGTATCTAATTGAAAAAATCAAGCATACGCCATGTTGTGCCATTGTTTTTGACGGAGCACAAGTCGGCAATCGGATGGCCATAACGCTCAGCTGCTGCTACACAGTGCACAGCCCTGCGGGCAGGAAAATCTAATGAAACAAAGAATACACTGCGAGACAAAACGATCACCACGCGACACTTTCTCTATGACTACCAATATGAACTTCAGTTCTTATATTAATATTTTGAATTTAATTTAATGTCGCACATATATTTAAAAATAAGTTTCATCGCAAGGCCTCTTGGGAAATAACTCTTGGAAAACTTTCTTAATAATATGATACTTGGCATACAGTCCTCCGCCCGGCGGCAGATTTGCTATATCGGCAGCCTTACGCTTCATGAGACTGGAAAGATGCTCGAAGAAATAAATGTCATTCTTCTCAATGACTTCCCTTGCAATTTGATCGATGTTATGATCCAAATTCTTATCTTCCCTTACCGCAGCTTCACTGATCTTCGGCGCTCCCGGGAGTAGCAGCAACATCAGTGTCATATTATCCCTACTCTCCTTCTGCAGGCAAATATCCAGAACACTATTGACAATCTCGGGTAGGTCGTCGGTTACTAGCAGCCTCGAGTGGATATAGGCGCAGACTTCTCCGCTGCTCATCACATCCCAAATGCCGTCGCAGGCAATTACCACAAACTCATCGCATACCACACGATCGCACTCGATTATATCGGGTTCCGGAGAGACCATTTGGTCGCTGGGATGCCGGTTAATATGTAACTTGTACTGATAGTCGCCCAGTGCCCGAGAAACGGCCAGAGTACCGTTCACTCGATCTATCATTACAGTGCCGCCAGCCTTAACTATGCGGTGTTTCTCCTTGGGCGAAATCGGCTTATGATCCAGGGTACTGAGAGAGGCCTTTCCTTTCCGGCAAAGCACAGCCCGGGAGTCGCCGCAGTTGACCAGGTAGATTTTCTTCGGCGTAAGCAGCACGCAGGTGGCCGTCGTTCCACCTGGCTTATCCGAACTAATCTTTCGCATCTGTTCGTCCAGCCGAAGGTAACCCTCTCGCAACGCGTCCTTGAACTCAGCTCTAGAAAATTGCTCTGTCTTTGTAATGGTGGTCAGCAGATTCTCGGCACAATGGACTGCTATATGATCACCCGCATGGCCGTCGAATACCCCGAAAAATGACAGTGATTCATGGGGTTCCTTGAGGCCACAAATGGCGATGTGTGTATCCTCCATTTCTAGTCGCCATCCTTGCATCGAACTTACGCAGTACCGGAGTCCATTACCTTCGCCCACGTGCACTTCCTTTTCCGTTTCCGGTTTTGCCGCTAAGTTACCCATCATCAGGAGTCCCTCGCACTCAAAATTTTTCAACAAGTTTTCGTTGTTGGAAATAGATATTCTTTCCGAATTCTTTTTATTTTATTTATTTCTGGCATACTTTTCCATTGACAGGATGTCATATTTTTGCCCGAACTCTGACACGAAATGAAATGCTAAAAATCAGAAAATATCTCCTTAAAACTCAAAGGAATTTCTCTTTGTGTAAGCTCTACTCCTGCCGAATCATCCAACTTTTGTTCTAGCTAGTGGAAGTTATTGCTTTTGCACATTTCCAGAATCTTGGGCGAGGCTTCATTAATCGATGACAATTCAATTAGCATCGGAGTCCATAAACACACAAAAGATCCCCACTTACTCACGGCTCCGACTTAGAGGCTGTCTCCCATGCCCACCCGTCCCCAAAAATGCCTTTGAACCGTTGACTCGGTGGGGGAATTGAATGGCCATAAGAAAGTTTACCGTTTAATTGGACAGGCAAATAGGCAGCCGAATCGTTGAGAGTCTAAATGTCAGTTGGTTGGTTCCACTGGCTGTTCGCCTTCTGCCAAACAATGAGCTAAATTTTCCATGGAAAACTACTAAGTAAGCTTGTTAATTAAATACGCATTACCGCCCCTGTAATTGCCTGTGACGCGCTGCTGCTTAGCAACAACTACAACTACTAATGAAATCCAGGAACGGCAGGTGCGGAGTAGGGATTGGATGACTGGTTGATGGGGCTATTGGATGGGGGAGGGGACACGAACTAATTGTTAAAGCCAAGTGCAAAGTTTTTGCACCCTCAACATCTCAGTTTCACTCGACCCCATCCGATTTCCCCGTGCACTCGTCAGTGTATCAGGGCGAGAGTAAGTACAGAAAATAAGATTTAATGCGGGTCTGTACGATCAGGGCTCACCAAACTCTCGTACATCTAGTATATATATTTAAATTAATTTAAAAAATTCGATTACTCATTAAGTATGTACTTCGTTATAGATTTGGGCATACTTTCACAGTTAAAAATAGGTTTTTTATCTTTGATCTTTGATCAGACCAATATACACTATTTTTTTCTTACAATTCCTAGTTCTAAGGAAAAACATGGCAACGCAGAGCACATATCCGGTAATTTTAAAATCAAATATGGACTTAATGATCCTCGCAAGTCACGCGAGTTAGCAGCGGCAACTGGAAATTAATTAGCGCATAATTTATTGCCACCGAAATGCACAGCCGCGACCCATTTGCACACACACAAATCATCAATCAGGGCTCCAGAAACTCCAGAAATGAGTTGCGGAATGGAATGCATCAAGCTCAGGCTAAATGCCAGCGCGGCAAAAAAGGTTAATGGGTTGCAATATCAACATCAACATCAACATCAAGTCGGGTCGTCGGTCGTTGGTCGTCGGTCGTCAGCGTCGACGTCTGCATCACAGCTTATTGTTTGCATTGTTTTCCTGCGGGGAAAAAGCCCCAAGGTGGACAAAAAACAGGGCTTAACGGGGGCTAAAAATATGCGCACACCGCAGGTAAATGTTGGTAATTTGTGACTTGGAATGTTTTTCATCGTCTGCCTTGGCGGCACTGCGGAGTTTTACGGCTGTGTTCCCTTCTAACACGACACTCGCCCATTTAACGCTTTATGGCATCGGATTTATGCTATGCGATATGCAAAAGGCGAAACACTGAATGCAATTGCATGCAAATGCCTGTGAAAGCAGGGGAATTTACCACAGGAAACTGAAATAAACCTGGGCGGGAATATTGAATTGGACGGGGAAAAGGAAATCGTATTATGTAGAAGAAGTCAAGACATGGCAAGCATCAATACGTCATCAGGGAAGCGAAATCTTTTGTTACTGAGTTTATAAATTAATAAACATTAATGAAAATAGTAAGTCAGAGACTGACAAACAAGCGCATTAAAATAAATTTGATGACGTTCTCAACTTGGCTTCAAACAAAGGCCGAGCTACATATTGCCTTAGCTTTAATAGGTTTAACCTAAGCACCTTAATATTAATTACCAAATGTAGCCTTTCATTAGCTGAAAAGGTGAACATAATTATAGCCTGACAATTCTTGTGCTATCTTACATACTGCAGTGCCAGTGATAACACTGAAAAGCCCTCTCAAAGGCACCCACTTCCAGCACTTGTGGTGAGAATATTGAATATTTTATCATATATTTTAATCTTAACGATGAGCTGATAAGTCTCATTAAATCTTAACAATACACATAATTTAAGCTGCAATTTAGGGAAACTCTTTCAGCTGCTGTTCATGGGAGTCCAAACACTGAATTAAAGCCAACAAATTATCCACTTTTAGTTAGTTTTATCTCTGCGCTTCAGTTTAGCAGAGAGTATAATCATATTTGACTCCATTGTCCTACCTGATGCTTCCCCATCCCCCTGCCAAACCCCTTAAGCTGGACCGAGCACCAGAGCGCTGTGCTTTTATTTACCCCTTTGGCTTTTGCTTTGGCTTACACAAGTGTGGCTCTCTTTCTACCCTCTTGCCAAATACCGAGTGCAGTCGCTTCGACCTGCATGTTATTCATGGCTAAGCACACACACACACACACACACCTACATAAAGGTCGACCTCAAACCACGACCCCCCTAACCCTCTGCAGCACATCACCCTCAACATCTAACTGGCAACTGCCAGACCAACAATTTTCTAAACTCGCGCGCTGCGCACGTTATAAAAAATACTGCAACTTGGGGCAGGTTGCTGGCCACACAGAACCGAAAAATGTTAAGAAAATTATATAAATCTCATTTAATACTAAGTACCTAAAATATATAATATATTTATTAATATTAAGTAAATAGATCAAACCCCTTTGAATAAACATGTTTTGAGACCTTCAACATGATTAAGAAACAGTGGCAGCCTTTAGTCTGTAGTATCTACATATTTATTTCTATTTACATATTTTGTGGTGTGGTATTAAATATTTTTCCAGGTAATAAATTCCAGTGCATTTGGTAGCATGGGGACACTGGCATAGTGGGTGTTTGCTGGAAAAAATGGGTGGCTTATGGGCGTTGGGCGGAGGCTGACTGGCGCGCTAAGCTGTGCTAAACATTCCCTAAATATATTTCGCAACAGCTCCTCCGCACACGAGATAAGCGGCGCACATACCACACCGACCTGAACCTGAACATGAAGATAGTGCGGGTGCTGGGCAGGCTGGAGAAAAGCGGGGAAAAGCAGGGGGAAAAGGCGTTGCAAGAGTGGTGGAAAAAGTGGCAGATAGCTGGGCAAAAAAAAAATTGTGGTAAAAAAGGCAAGGGGTACGCGCTAAGAGACCGCTCAGGGAACAGAGCACACCGAGCAATGAAACTTTTTGCGCCTGAATATTTTTGCAAAACTATTCACAGTTGATTTTTCACCTGATGCTTTTCATCCGTGTACTGTCTGTGTGTGTTAGAGCGCACCTGAGCCTAGCTGATGTGAGCGCTTAAAATATTTGTGCGGCAGGGAGTCCTCGCCCGAAAATATCCGACTCTTGGCGAGCAGTATTCTGCCCTTATTTCAGGGCCAACTTAAATGCAGCCGCGATGGCGAAATTTGCGGATACCTAACCTGGTTAGTTTCCGCCTTTTAAAAGTTAATTTGAATTATGTATTGGTTTACTCCATAAGATACAAAGAGAGATATTTAAAACTTGTAGCTCCTTAAAAATATTTGTTTGTCCTAATTTCTCACTTAGTTACCCTTTAGGGTATATTTACTAAGGTTAGGGCTAAACTGCACCTCTTTAAAAATTATCTAAGTGTCCCCCTCGTATCCCAATATCCTTAAATTCTCATATCTGGCAACCACTTGAGACTCAACTTCCCGTTTGCAATTGCAGATATGGCCTCCTGGGCGCCTCGGGATGCGGAAAAACAACGCTGCTCAGTTGCATCGTCGGACGACGTCGACTCAATTCGGGCGAAATTTGGGTCCTCGGCGGACGACCAGGATCACGCGGTTCTGGGGTGCCCGGACCCCGAATTGGATATATGCCACAGGTGAGTTGGCCTCAGCAGACGGCAGACATTTTCCACCTGCCATTTCAACTGCTGGCTGCTGAATTTTTCATTGCGCATTTTATTACCACATGCCCGAATCGGCTAAATTAAATAAGAGTAATAAAATGGCAAAAGCACAAAAGAAAACATATACCCGGAAAAGTTTTAAGTGCCTTTCAGTCGGGGAATGAGGACTCAGAAGGAGTGAAAGCCAGATTTTTAATTTTCACAATCCAAAAGAATATCTCAATTGCACAGCATCAATGACCGGTTTAAAAGGATTATTAAATATAATTTCTCAACTGCTAAGATATTTACTTAAACTTTCAACGGTCGAAAGCAAAATTAAAGCTTTTTTATTACGAAGAAATATTAATTTACCCATTGTATTTTAGTCTATAAAAATTACTGTTTAATTAAATTATATTATCTTACAAGTTGAACCTATTTATTGAAAGCTTTAAATTATAAAGCAATTAAAGGATAACAAAATACCTTAAATATATATATCAATTAGAGCTTTATCTCTTTTATTAAAAACAAAAATAGTTTCTGTACCACTGTGCATGACGCAGTTGTCATAAAGAAGCAGCATCGAAAAGTAGGCAACACTTCTGAAGGGAAACTTGAGGAAAAACTGTTGTATTGTGCCCGGTGCTAATATAATTTCCGTATTCCAATTTGGCTTTATTGTAGGAGATAGCCCTTTACGGCGAGTTCACGATGCGTGAGACTTTAATCTACTTCGGCATCATTTCGGCCATGCCCCGCAGCGACATCGAGGATCGCACCGAATTCCTGCTCAAATTGCTCAATTTGCCAAATGCCTCGAAATTTGTCAAGAATCTTAGTGGCGGCCAGCAGCGACGAGTGAGTCTGGCAGTGGCCCTGCTCCACGAGCCGGAGCTGCTCATCCTGGACGAGCCCACTGTGGGTGTGGATCCCGTTTTGCGACAGAGGTGAGTTCTGAATATAATGGGTGATGCACTTGAAAAAACTATATAAGCTATGCTTGCGCCCGAAAAGCAAATTAGTCTGCAAAATGGGTTTGATTTGAATTAATTATAATGCTAGTTAATATACCTATAATTTTATTTTATTCGAATATTTGCATGCTTAGGTAATAATTTCTTTCCGTGACTGCTAAACTGAGGCATTTGTCAACTGATTAACTCTTCATCTTGTCGATTACAGCATCTGGGATCATTTGGTGGACATTACGAAGAATGGTCATACGACTGTGATAATCACCACGCATTACATCGACGAATGTGCCCAGGCACATATGGTAAGTAGCCGGAAGATTTCCCTGATTTCCCAGGACACGATGAGGAGGGCTTTGGGAATGGGGTTGGCAGGCAGGCAAGTGTCAATGGCTTTTGGAGCCCACGCATTGTTTGGCCGGGTGATTTATGGCCAGGCGGCACATCTATGTGTAATATGCGGCGTATGAGCAATATTATGGTGGCAGTGCCAAGGTGAAAGTTCAGCTATCAGCACTACCGAGGGCTGTCAACATGCGGCGCTAAGTGCTTCCGCTCTCTCCTTTGGCAAATTTGTATCCTGCCATCCGTTGGCTGCAGCAGAAGCAAATCCGTGTCCTGTCAAAAAAAAAAAGCGAAAAATGAATCGTGCAAAGAGAAAAGCCGAGGAGTAGAATATTACTGGCGGCTGTCTCTCCCGTTGACCCATGGCCATGGCAGGATTTACGAGGCATTTCCGAGCGAGACACATTGCAGAATTTACTTCAGATTTATTTATGCCACCGACAGAACAGATGCACGTAGAATAATAATTGGAAGAATACAAAAATTATTTTCATATTCGAAAATGTTAGTATTGAGGAAACATGTTTGTAAAACACTGAGAATCGTGTTTATATTGGAAGTTCACATGTTTGTTATACTTTTCAACAATTTACCTTTAAAGTATTAGGAAAATTGCAAAATCAATTTTCGGTACGATCATTTTTAGTATGCTGTTTATTTTCTCCAAGTGCTATAAGCATGCAGGGGTGTGATCTGGATAGGGAAATATAACTGCGCTAGTCATTTAATGCCTTCTGCAAACAATGAACTTGAATACAGGCGGAAAAAATACATACGTGAAGGGGAAAAATACGGGAATAAATCGTGACAAAGCTCGCAAACAAACGCCCATCACAATGGACAGTTGGACAGGGCAGACAGATACATAGATACACGGTCAGAGCGACAGGCAGAGCTATAGGCACAGATACAAATACAGATACTTGGCAACACGCACAGGATATATGCACACATAAAACAAACAAAATCCTTACCCTGGGACACACGCAAGCTCAAGTGAAGTGTGAGATGGTTGAATATATCAATGACAACACTATGAAAAAGATTGATGTGGAAAGCACGGAAGACGGTGTGTGAGATGGGCAGGAGATCGACACTCAAGGCACTTCACGACGAAGCCAAGTTGCACACAGTTTATTGTGATTGATTGGGTGACAAAAATTATTTATCAAAATGGTATTTGTAAATCTTGTTTAAAAAAAAATTACAAGCGAGCCAAAGGGCTTAAAGGCACAAAGAAATTGTTAAGCCAGATTTTTGTATGCTTCGAATTTTGGTCAATAAAGTAGACTTTGAATATATTTTTAATTTCAATTTCGATTTTAATTTCAAGGATCGATATTTTCCAAGTGGATTACTACCCTTTCCAGCTTAAATGATTGATGGTGTGCCGAAAAGTATTTATCAAAAATATTTGTTTGGGCAATCCCTCAGCTTTTAGCTAATATTTATTATTAAAAAGTCCGTTGCAGCATTTTCCTTGCCCTGATTAAATGCTAAATAAATTTATAAGAACTTTAAAGGCTCCTTTTATTCATACATAATTCATATAAAGCCCTTGTGGGAATGATTGCCGTAATACAGAAACAATCAGCCGGTTTCGGGTCCTGAGCCCTCTAACCCCACTTGACCCCAAAGGACATTCAGGGGGCTAAATGGCTCACATGCTGTGCCGGCAGTGGTGTGACAACACGTCCTCGCCACACCACCCTCTCTGGGGGCGAACCCTTTTTGGAAAATCCCAAAGCCACCGCACCACGTGATCTGGCGGATGGGTCGCCGTCGTTGTCACTCCGCGGTTGCCGTGCCGCCAAAAGTCATTGCGGTAAAGAGTTATGGCCAATAAACAAAATCACTGCCAGGAATAGAAAACTCTCCTTTGTTTGCGGGCAATCGACATTCAGCACTCGGCACTTGGGAATCGCACCGGTATTGGGTGTCTGTCTGGATGCCAGGAAGCAGTCGAATGACAAACAAAACAATCGACAGAGCCGCACTCCCACAGTCCATAAAGCCGGGCACGAGGATCGGAATCGAAGCATCCCTGCTCTCTCCACCAAGTTAATCCAAACGGCAAAGCGATGAAATGTGAATTTAATGCGAATTGTTAGACCAAATTTATGGTTTATGGGTTTCACTGCCGGTTAGGGTCTATAAAAATCTAACTTGCGGAAGAAGTTCCCCTCTTCGCTCGTATGCAAAGGCCCCGGGGGACCGCCAGCAAGCGGGATGCGAGAAGTTGTTGTGTCTGTGTAACTTCTGGTGACAGTGTTTAATTGCTCATATTGAACACGTGTTGGCCACGGAGCTGAGAGCTGGAACAGCAAGCGGGTCTCAGCTTGGATTGTGCACGCCTCAGCTGGCTAAGGCTACACAGAGAGAAAGATGTATAAACATATGAAGGGTTCTTTGCAGTTTACAAGAATATGTTGTAACAATTAAATTGTTTTCAGATTTTTAAATTATGTACATTTTCTAAGGATAAAGATTAAGTAAAATTGGTAAAATAAGATCACCTTTCCTTGGCTTCTAGATTTCTGACTTATATTTCTTTTCTGTGTAAGGGTATTATGGCTGGCAGCAAATTGCTTTTTCAGCTTTGTCACTTTTTCGTGGCACGGTTTGCTTTTGGCCAAAAGCTCAACTTGAAGCCGGGACAGAACAGGATGAGACTTCGCTTCGGTTGCTCGGACCAAGGTAGTTATCTCAACATATTTTTGGCCAATTCTGCACGTCACGAGGAGTTTGCTAGATTTTTTCCTTGGACCATTTTGTGGATTTTTCTCTTTCTTCTCTTTTTTTTTGTTTTTGTTTGCAGTCTTTGTTTTGGGGGCTTTTTTCTGTTGAGTCAACCCGAATTGCGTGGCCGAAATGGGATTCCCTTGGCCAAAAACTGGTCAAACTCGGGCTCAATCCCGCACAGACAGCCACATAAATTTAACTGTCCCGGGACCTGATTGAGCGAGGCACTCCAATCGGCACCTAGGCGCACATGGACGCCACTTGATCTATTCCCAATGCCAGGACCAAAGCCGGACATTAAAAATGATTATTGCATGCTGGCAATTTATAAGCTGAAAATTCATGTGGCAATAAAAATTATATGAGAAAAAATGCTATTAGTTTTTGCAGCAGCTTCGTCAGCTCCTGATGTGGATGCACTCAAACAAAAGCAGGAGCATTCACCATAATCGTAAAATGCATTTACGGCTGAATCCCAATCCCAAAGCCTCGGGGAGTGTGTGTCAGAGTGTGTGTTTGCTAGTGTTGTTAAAACTTTGCCGTGCTTAAATTTGGTTATTGTTATTTGTATGGTGCTGCGATTAAAAGTTTTATTTTAATTGAAAAATATTTATGGACATTAAAAATTTGTACGTGTTTCTGGCTGGGAATGCCGCATGCTGTGCATCGTCTTCACAAATGTGCTGCCATGTTAACGAGAATATTATTATTTAATGAGCGAAAATGCAGGTATATTTATTACAATAATATGCAGTATTGATATGTGTGTGTGTAGCTCCTTTTTAGTCTGTGTGCAAATTGAAAAGCAGCCATGTAAGCTCAATAATTGTAACAACCACAAAGATTTTGTTTTTGTGGCAAATGGGATTTTTTGGGCTATTGCTTTGCTCAGTAATGTATTTTCATGGCTTTCTCTGGGTACCGTGGAACAAATATTTTATGAAAAATAAGTTTAAATTTTTTATTAGACATCTTGTTTATTTCCCGACTTTAAAGTAAAATTATATATATTTAAAAATATGTTTAATGCCAAAGAGATTGGATATTTACTTTGTAGTAATTTTTCCCATAGAAATTACACCTACGACGACAATGTGACCCACATGAAAGCTGGCAGCACATTATGGCAGCATCAACGCCTGCAGTGGTGTCGGCATTAGCCTTAGACTAAGCACTCTTCCTCTTTACCCGCACCCCGACCACCGCAGGTCAACCAACTCTGGCCACCCAACAGAATCACGAATGGTTTCCCAGTCTCGCTCCTAACAAAGTGCAGCGCTTCACTTTTTTGACAGACATTGCTCCCCAAATTTAATGTCAGCATTGCTGCCGTTGCCGCCGCCATTGCCTTTGCCTTTGCTCAGGGGAAATTGTTGGCTCACACAAAAGAAAAAGAACACAAAAAAAGAAAGTAGCTAAAACAAAAAAGAGAAAAACAGAACAAAAAGTGGGAGGAATAGTAGGAGGACACACAAAAAAACCAAAATCGCGTATACGCCACATGGCCACACAGTGAAGACAGGGGCGAGGGACTGGGGTCTCCGACTGTCTCTGACTGTCCCCAGTTGTACATGCAGCACTTTCTGCTCTAATAAATGAAATCAGGGAGCGTAACATTATGTGATGGATATATTGTTACGAGTGCTCTACTCCAGCATTTACTCCCATTCACCGCCCACCCACGAAATTCCCTGCTGGGCACGCCTTTAATAGTTGATATTGTTTCGGTTGCATTTCCCATTTTTCCCTCCAGTTCTCTCTCTCAATTTTTTGTCGCGTAATTTTCCGCACGTTGCCTTCGAGTTGGGAGCAAAAAAAAATTAAGGCAAAATGCAAATGGACAGTTGAATAATTGCTAAAGCTGATGAGTGACAAGAGATACAAGCGCAATAACCAAGAAAAGCAAAACGTTTCCCACTGGTTTGCCGATGAAGTGCTGATGGGGCACTGCACGTGAACATTAAGCCCTCGGTGATGGTGCCATAAAAACAATATTAAAAATGTATAAAACATAAAGAAAAGGCTTAAAGGTGGGCAATGGTTTTGTGTTTCATTTGTAAGTATAAAATAAATGAGGCTTAATACACTGACAATCAAAATATTTACACATAGTTCCAAGAAATATTAACAAACTGAATCTGTTATTTAGTTCCTTAAGGATACTGTATAATATTCTCTTGCATAATTTCACTCCTTATATTTTAAAATTACCTTCTTATGTAAATTTCTCGGTTTCCCCTACGCTACATCCAAGATTCATTTGGCTAGCTTGCACTATATATTCTAGAATAAATTTCTACCTTCTACCTCCTACGCCCAGTAAATGCCACCTACGAGCCACGCCATAAATATCGTGTGCATTTTTCAATTTTTCAATTTCCTCTGCGTGCCGGGAATGGGAGGCAAACGGAAAATTATTTATGGCATGCAAAATTGTTGGCCATAATAATGCATATCACATAGTTGGCCAATAAAATTACAATTGCCAGCCTCGGCAGGAAAACCGTAATTTAGTTTGGCATTGCAATTCAATTAAGACGTTAATTGGCTCCGAGAAGTCGAAAAGGCAAGCCCTGGAATTGGCCAGAAACACAACAGCTCCGGGGGAAATAGGCGATTTCCTTGCCTGGCCTGGCCCAAATCAGGAATCAGGAACCGAGACGAGGCCAAATCAAGCGGCAAAACTTTGCCAACTAGTTGTGTGTGTGGTGTATTTAGCATAGAATTTCCCTGTGAAGTGTGTGGGAAGAGCTGGAGTGGCTAAGAAATCGGGGAAAACGGGGATGCATCTGTAGTCGCAGTAGCCCACTCATGTGCATGCCTAATGAAGCCATCAATTTCGTGTGGAACTGATGAACAGCCATCTTCTTTAGAGATCTCTCTTTTGTGGCGAAATCATCGTCGAGCAGGCGGCAAACTTTTCCGTCAAAGGATGAACTAAGGGATGACGACGGCTGGTCATGTACGGACACAGAAATCAATTAAGTTAATTTCCGCACGTTGCGTGGACAAGGGATTAAGCCTGGCGAGGGAGTCAATAAAACTTCATCGACATCCACAACAACAGGATGTGCATAAAGGGCGCAAACTTTCGTCAAGATTCGAGGAGGGGCGTGGGGATAAGAATGAGTATAAGTATAGGGACAGGGACAAGGAAAAGGACGACAGGGCAAATCGCATCAAGGGCGAAAAGTTTAATTGACTTGGCGACACTTTATGAAAGCACGCATTGAATCAATTGAGAGATGTCAAAAAAATCTATAGAGAAGACATTGTCAAGAAGAAATCTTTAGAAAGATATATATTCTTCACTTAACTCCAAAATGAACCCTTTATTTTCTAATATTTCTCTTTCCAGATTGGCCTCTTGCGTGGTGGAAAAATGCTTGCCGAGGAGTCACCGGATTATCTAAGGCAGCAGTACAATGCCGAGTCATTGGAGGATGTTTTCCTAAAGCTCTCCGTTATGCAGAATATGGGAAAACGTCGTCGCTCGTCGATTGCCCAGGAAATAGTCGAGCAGGTTACCGTGCCGGCGATCTCGAATCCCGCTCTGGACATGTCCGATGAGCAGCATGCAGCAGAGATTTCCGGCGAGTTCGGTGACAACATCTCAATGTCCTCGGCAGCCCGGGATCCGATTACCACCACTACTCCGGCAGCTCCTCCTCTGCCTCCGGCTCAGGAGACACCCACTTCGTTTTGGTACAATCTTCATGTGATGCAATCGCATCATCTGCATGCCTTGATCTGGAAGAACTTCCTGTGGATGATGCGGAACGTGGGGTAAGTAAAAGGGTAAAAGAGATGGTTGTAAGCACATTTTAAATATAAAATCAAAAAAGAAAAGTATTCAGAATTTCAAGATGATTTTAGAAATTGAAGTATAAAGTATTCCAGAAAAAATTAGAAATATTTCCAAAGAGATTTTATTTAATTAAATTATTAACTTAACTTATTTACTTACATATATCTCAGCTCCGAATTTTGCAAACTTTCCTTACCCAAAGCAATTATTTTCTAAGTGCTGATAATGCTCACTTTACCTGTAGTAAGACCCACTTACTGGGGCCATGATATAATTAAGCCGCTTTTACTCATGTATCTATTCGAATTTTCCGGGGGGATTTTTCCACAGGGTTATGCTGTTCATTGTTGGTCTGCCGGTGGTCCAGATTCTACTCTTCTGCTACGCCATCGGGCATGATCCCACCGGACTCAAATTGGCCGTGGCAAATCACGAGATGTCCAGTGAAATGATTATGGAGCAATTCTGCCCGGTGCACACCGGATGCAATCAGACGATGCTAAGCTGCCGTTATCTCGATATGCTGGTGAAGAACAAGAGCATGGTTGTGGTGAGTGCAATGCAAATTACCTACTCGAGTCCACTATCCCCACCCCACTATATCCAATTCCACTCCCAATAGCAGAGTCTGTGGCAAGGGCAGAGATGCTACTCCCAGCAACGTCCAGCCCAGACCCCGGGGGTGCAATATCAGCTGTCATTGGCTTTTCGGTTAAATTGTGCAGTGCGAACTTTACAATAACCACTCATGTTGCGTATATTCAGTGCCGATCCCAATACACCGGCCCTTCTGGCCACTCCTGTAATTTATTTCAATTTGTGTGAACAGTCGAGTGGATCCCCGGTTGGGTCCAAGTAGAGACTACTCGGGGAGCCAAGGGGTCTTCAATCTACTGCACACATCATTTCGCCCTGCCGCACTCCTAAATCACCCCCACCATTGACTTGGCTTTGTCTTGGCCATGTCTACGGGAGGGTGTTGTGAACTTGGAGATTTTCTGGCCAACTGTAGATAGTGCTAACAAGTAAAAATCTATATTCTTTGTTATATATAAAATACCCGGAACAAGATAATTGTTTGGAAATGCTCTGAAATTTAATGGAAGTTAGCCTAAGATGATTTTAAGGGATCTTTTAGTATCTTAGCATAATTTTTATGTCCGGTGTAGCATCCTTTTTGTATAACTCCAACTTGGCATCACTGTGCCTGCTCTGTTCCCTAGAATATGCGGAGGATGTGGTCGTTGCCATTGCCATTTCCTCTGTTGCCATTACTGTTGCCGTTGCCGTTGCCGTTGCCCTTGGTGTTGGCGAACACAAATTACAGCTGCTTATCTTTGGCACAGCAACAACAGGCCGACGACTGTCGGCCAGTCGGTCGAGATCATCAATAAATTTACTGCCCTGCCATGGGCTGCGATGCGATGGCCAAAATAGTGGGGCCAAAGCGGCAAAGGGGCCAAGGCAAGCCGCTTGTGGCAATTTATTGCAAATTACGCTTCAAAAACAAAGTCGCCTTTGTTGCCTAATTTGAGTTTCGTTTCGGTTCGAGGGCTCGAGAGAGTCCTGGCTTACGATTTCATGCATTTTACATTAGACACTGTAATAAGAGTAATAACAGTAAAGCAGGACAAGGTCCGGGAGCTTTTTTACGATTAGTTTGGTCGAAAACTTCATACAAAATTTAAAGTTATTAACAGGTTGACTGTAAATTTCCATACAGCTTCTTTAGGGTTGAGAGTTTAGTCTGTTCTGGGAACCCAATCAATTTCGTGTCCATGAAAGGACAATAAAACAAAATCAGCATTGAGATCTCAATGTCCAATAAAATTATCTCGCCAACGGACCGTGACCCCCTAAACTTTTCTAAATTTTCAAATAACAATATAATAAAGACCGCCGCAATAATAAGAGGGCCAGCAGCCTTAGCCTCAACGGGCAATTTGTGAGAAAAACTTTTTACCTTTGGAAATTGAAAAGCTGCCCGAGCAACCGAACCCCCAACCGCCCGCCATCAGACTAAATTTGTATAACTTCGAGGGAAATGTGAAAAGAATGCCGAAAAAATAATACGCGGCGTGTATCTTTAGGCCGCATCAAAGACCCGTTTCAGCGAAAAGCGGAGCGAGGAAGGACCAAGTTAATTTTGGTCAATGAACAGCATATCAACGTGCCATCAGCACTTGGCCAGAACCCCTACCTCTCAGAATCCTCACCTCACCAAAAAGCCTTGGGCAACCCACAAGGGTGGGTCAGAGAAATTTGAATTTTGTCCGTGTATTGATGCCAAAGCGTTTTGTGCTTTTCAATAGCAGTTTTCCCTTACACGTGGCCTGAGAATTTTGGGGTATGATGTACTTTTCGGGGAAAATCTCTCAGACTGAACAAACTTAGTTTATTTTGTAGCCCCGCTTTAATTAACCTTTTTTTTACAATGAAGTAGGTGTTTTCAAAAGGAAATGAATAAATAAATAAAAATAAACTCTTTAAAAGTTAAGTTCAACTTAACACAATCGACATTCAAGAAGCAATATATTAATTCATTTCCCAAATGTATTAATTTTTCAAGATAAGTATCTTGTGTTCGTCAGCTTAAAAGAGTTTTTATTCTAACTTTTTGTTGACAACTAGAAGTCAAAAATATTTTTCAGGCCATGCACAGCCCAACACAAAAAGGAAAAACACATAATTTTCGATTCCAGCTTTGTCTCCCAATTGTTTTGGGGTTTTTTGCCTTGTGGTTATGTTTGTTGTCCTTGTACTTTGTCGAGCAGATCAAACGCATTTCGGCTACCCTTCTCTTAACGACGCAAGAATTGACCCAACCCATAAAATTTCCTAAGGGCAGCTTCCTGAAATGTTGCAGTAATAATTTAACCAAAAACTTCCCCCTCAGCTGCAAGTTCTCAAAAAGAGGCTCTTAATTTATGGGAAAATTGAAAAACATATTGTGGTCAGCCGATGTCGTTGGTCGTTGCTTCTAATTAAAAGTTCATTAAGCATGAAAATGTGGCTCATTAGTGAAAAGAGAGGGAGTGACAAGGAGATTTCTTGCTGAGCGAAAGAAGTTTTGTGCTATATTTTAGAGGAATATATTATATAAGAATATATATAACTTAAATTGCTTTAAAAAAAATATAGAAGCTTCTGAAAAACTCTAAAATTATGATAAACATCAGAAATACTTTGGAAAAAAATTGTACATTTTATAAATACGACACAACATTTTAAATTAAATTATATTAAATGGATACGAGTGTATTTTCTATTAAACATTTTCTTCAAGATATTCTGAATTTTTAATCCCTTTAAAATCCCATTTCACTGCGCTTCTGATAGTACTTGATTAGCGACAAGCTCTTACCTCAAGTAAGTGCTCGAGTTTTGATGTTTTTTTTTTTTTTGTTTTTTGTGGTCCCGCCGGCAAAGAAGGATTTTATGAGGCAAGTAAAGGGAAAGTCGAAACAAAAATTGCCAAGGTAGCTAGGGAAAGTTTTTCTACCAGCTCCGTTCAAGCTCATTTGCGTCGAGCTTCTGACCAAGTTGACTTAATTTGCGCATAGTTTGTGGCTCAAGTTTGTCATAAACAATGTTGAAGTTGGGGTTAAATAGTAGCAAAAAGTTACTCAAGTCTTGCAGTTTGATTGTCCGTTGCCATGGATTTGATGAACGGCCATTTTGGATTATAATTTATTCCAGGTCTCTAGTGTAAAATCTAAACCGAGTCTAAGCTTAAGGGGAACTCTTGTGGGATGAGAATATAAATGATATAAAATAGTTCTTCCGTAAACAGAGACTAGAGGGAAATACAAAATTATAAATAAACTTAAAATCCATTTTAATTTCTCTACAATAAAACAAATACAATAAATCAAATTTATAATTAATTTAAAATTTTCCTAGCCAAGACAAACCCAGACTTTAGACTATCTTTCCTAAACGTTTTTCTCCGTGCACCCACACAAGAATCTCGCACATCCCTTTCTGAGCCATAAGATCTAATGAGGCCAATTAGACCACATTCTGTAGTGTCTGCCCTGAAATCGGCAGCCGAAAGTGTGTGTGGCATTAAGGCGGCAATTGCGTAAATTTCACGCCTGCCCGGAGACGTCTGTGCTTATCCCCTTTCGGCTTAAATAACTGCATATCGAAGCCGCAAAATGGGCCGAACTTAGCCCAAATACAGATGCCAATACACGCAGCCCGAGTTTTGTGGCCAGGACATTCCCTCGGTTGTGATTGTTGTGGTGGTGGCGGCGGCATAAGTGACTGCCAAAAGTTTCGCCCCCCTCTGACTCAATAAGTGTGTGAGCACTTGCAGGGACTAGCTCAAGATCCAGGGATGATAGTGTGGGCTTTCACTTCATTATTTATTTCGCAGCCAAATGAAATTGTTAAAGATAACGCAAACATATTGTTGACAACGAAAACACGGCCCGCAAAAAAGTAGGCAACGCAACGCAGTGTAAGGCAACGCCTCTCCTTTGTTGTTGATTTGTTTGCCTCGCTGAATTTATCGCTTGGCGCAAAGTACGCACATTAATTACGGGGAGTTACTTTTATTGTTGCTACTCGTACAACAGAGGCAGAACAACGCCCCACATGCAGCAAACAATGCGACAGGAAATGAAGCGGGACGCACAAAGAGACAGCTCACAAAGCTGCCAAGAAAGGAAGTGCCCACGGGCAGGCACGCAGGACCCAGTTCCCCAGCCCCCCATCTCCCATTCCCCCAATCCTGAAAGCCGAGTCCTGAATCGCGACATGCGTGGCTCAATAATTCAGCGGCTCCGATTTTAATTGCACGGCAACAAAAACAGCCACAACCGACGATGGCGAAAACAATGCCCCAGACACTCGGCATCTGTCTGGCAGGTGCAATGACTTTTTAAGCTAATTGAACGAGCATTTGATTGACTGTTAGCATTCGCCACCGCCTAACTTATCTAAAAAGATAAAAATGTATATGTGTATGTTTGAATTGAAATAAGGGGAATCGAACAGGAAATTTAAATCAGTGGAGATTTATGGAAATTACTCTTTAGAAAATCGTAAAAGGGAGCAACAGTAGAGTAAATAGGTATTTAAACTGGATTAAACGTATCTAAAAGTAGTTTGATTTTTTTTCTTTTTCGGTTTCGCGACTTTAAATTTAAGTAAATTCAAATTTCCTGTATCAATTATTAATCTATAGATATTTTAATCATATATTTCGCAATCTCCATAGAAATATGTAAACGATGATGAAAAAGCCTACGAGGAGGTTAGAAAAGGCAGAGCCTGGGCTGCCTTAGTGATCCAACCTAACTACACAGCCTCCCTAATGGAACGCGTAGAGGAGGGTCGGTATGCAGAGGATGGTACTATTGAATCCTCCGATCTGTCAGTGCGCATGGATTGGTCCAGTAAGTACATATCCATAATCTTTAATGGAAAATTCAACAAGAGTTGCCCTTTTAGATCAACAAATCTCGCAACTTATGTACCGCGATCTTCAGTACACGTTCTTCAGCTTCGTGGGCGACATGCTGGGCGACTGTGACCTGAACCCGAAGCTAGGACGTGTTCCCGTCGAGTGGGAGCAGCCCGTCTATGGCTATCGCAATCCCAACTTCACGGACTTTGCCGCCCCGGGTGTTATCCTGACCATTATCTTCTTTTTATCCGTGGCCATAACATCAGGAGCGATGCTGATCGAGCGGAACGAGGGCATGCTGGAGCGGTGCCTGGTGGCGGGTATTACGGGTCCTGAGATCCTGCTCTCCCAGGTGGTTACCCAATTTACCGTGATGCTGAGCCAGACGATTTTCGTGCTCATCGTTAGCTTCTACTTCTTTGAGCTGACCCTGGTGGGTGATATATGGCTCGTGGTGGCACTCTGCATTCTCAATGGCCTCTGTGGCATGAGCTTTGGTTTCGTCATCTCCTGCGCTGTGGACACTGAACGAACGGCGACCTATGTTGCCATGGGTTCCTTCCTGCCCATCGTGATGTTGTGCGGCATTATCTGGCCGATCGAGGGAATGTTCCCGCTGCTCCAGTTCGCCACGGCTTTCCTGCCACTGACCAAGCCCACGGAATCAATGCGATCGATCCTACAACGCGGCTGGGGCATCGACAATCCCACCGTGTACAATGGTTTCATCTCGATTTCATCGTGGGTACTGGTGTTCCTCATCCTCACCATCTTGCTGTTAAAGTTTAAGAAGGGTTAAGCACATCGAAGAAGATAGTGGGTTCGAGGATTATTCATTTGACAACGAAGTTTATTTTTTCCATAAGTAGGGGTATTCACTAGCAGTAGTTAAGTGATGTATAGAAATCCCAGAACGTTTATCTTAGAAGCCTCATGGGACTTAAAAACAATAAAGTCCTTTGAAATAGTCAAGAATTATGTGATAATTCTGTTATCATACTTTTTTGTAAAATGTTAATTGTCTTTTTGACATTCATAACAATTTTAAATTTAAATGTGCTTTCCCAAATTTGAATCGCAATTTAGGCCCTTATTATACATCTTAATATAAGATTCTGGAGACATTTGTTTTCTAAAATCTTTCATTTTATCTAGAACAGAAATTATTATACACATCTTAAGGCTTAGTACAGCATAATGAAAAAAATTAAATGGAATTTAATTATGAATTGTTTAAAAAAGAAAAATCGAAACCATCTCCCAATACTTTGTGCAACCTAAACCATTTTTCTGTACACAATTCTTATGATTTTATTAGGTTTTAAGGGTAGAATTACACTATCTTAACTAGCGACTAGTAACTATCCATAGGTTCCGGATCACCACTACTTCTAAGTATGGAAAATGTTGTGCCTTGTAAAATAAGCATTTCCTTGTCATATAAGTTTCATTCCCAATTCGCCCGCAAACACCCTGAACGCATCAAAGCATTATATATTTATGTTGTAAGCTTTTGAACAAATTGCGAAAAGTTTGAATAAATTGATAGAAAAACTTTGCCGAGATTTACCTTGGAAATTATTGCAGAAAGCTTTGCGTTCGGTAATTGTGATTTATTCACCTAGGAGGCAGCTCTCAGTCAGTGATTGCTCTGATTGCACTCGGTGAGCAAACTGGCTGGCAAAATTCGGGCCAGGACCCAGTCCAACCCAAAGGCAACAACTTTGCCTGCATTGTCGAAGTTAGTGCCAAGTGGTCCTGTGGTCCTTTCAATCAGTCAATGCTTTTGCCAATATTTATTTACCAAGTATCTGCAATCAAAGACCTCAGAAAGAAAGGACCCTGAGCCTGGCCCACACCCAGAGCATTATTTTGAGGGTCCCCCAGGAGGGATGTGGATGTGTCATGGTGCCTCGTTTTCGACACAATTCACATTTTGTGGCAAAATCAATTAAACCGGAAATGCATGTAGGACCCAAAGTGACTGAACGAGAGAAAGAGAGAGAGTGGCACACGTGCAGCGGCGGGTGGGCGGTATCCAGCATCCGCTTAACACGAAAATTCAACTTAACAACTGAACAAAGTGGCAAGGACTCGAATGGAAAGAGTTCCCTCATGCAGTGCACTGGAGAAAAATAAGAGTAAGGTGTGGTAAGACATCTTCAATGTCTTATAATATATAAATAAATATATATATTTTTTATATAAAAATATAATTATACTTAAAGAAAAATCCTAAGTTACCTATTTAAAGCTATCTAAATAAAAACTCTACCAGTCTTTTATCATTTTGGAAAGAGTTCCTATAAAAGACCCCGCTTATGTTTGTTGTGTTTGTGTTTAATACATTTTTTTTCTTAAAAGGTAATTCCTTAATTTTAACTTTCCCCTTTTTCAACAAATGTAATAATAATGTAATACATCAATTTTTTCTTAGTGACGAAAACCAGCATCGAAAAAAATGAGAGACGCACACACAGGGCGACTTATGCTATTAGGTGTTACATATGCATATGTAGGTCAGCCAGCATGGGGCGTGTCTGTAACAACTCTAACTGGATCCACATGTCGTCCGGTTCCGTGACTGTCGATGCCATAGTTCAGACTCCATTTATCCGTTCGATGGCCAGTGTCCCGTGTCAGTGTCCTGTGTCCAGTATCCCGGGTCTGATGTCCACTCTCCTCCATCATCGGCGGTGGGCGTCGCAAATCAGTCAGTTACTGGTTTCCAGTGGCATCCAGATCCACATCCACTACAGAATGGCGCCCGAGACGTGTGTATTTACAATTAGATAACCGTCAGCAATCGATAACATTTCAAAGCATCAGTCAGGACACACGAAGGAGCCACATTTGCCATTATTTTTCCGGCATTTCTCTTTGGATCGGTGGCCGGACTGCTATATCCCACCGCCGCCCATCATTGATTACTCGAGTGTAGCTGACGGCGGCACTCGAGCACATAAATTGGAAAATACAGCCAGGGCAAAAATCTCATTTTCATTTTCATTTTCAGTTACCCATCTCCTTGGTGCTCCTCGCCTTCCACATAATTGAAAGTTCAAAGTTTTCGACTTGCCGCTGAATTAATTTTTCAACTTCATAATTTCACGTGCTCCGTGAAGCTTTAATAACCTCCACGGGCTATCCCCTCAGACCATCTTCCATTTTACATTTTCCTTGCTCCGCCCATTTCCCGATTTCCTCGCTTCAGCAGACGCTCCAGCAGCAGCTGCTGTCTTCAATGGCTTTCTTTGTTTGCGGCTGAAGCAATCTGAGCCTTTTCCCGCCATCAAATGGAAGGCCCTCCTCTGCCTCTTCAATGGTGTGTTAATTAATTGCTCAATTAATTTAATGTTCAGAATGCCCAGAGTACTCTCGTTCGCTGCTGCGGCTCTTCAAAATGTCAATTGTCTGTTGCTCTCACTGGTTTGAATTTTACACAAAATGTCAACTTGCCAGCCAAGACCCTTTGCTTTCCCTTTTTTTACAGGCTAGGGTCAGCAGAAGCATGTAAATTAATAGCGGTAGCTGCTAAGAAAAAGCTCAGGTAGACTTCGAGTGGGATTCCAACGGGCACTCGAGTCGGCAAAAGGACCATTCGGTTGATTCATGGCACTCGATCCATCTTGCTCACTTTCTGCATTATTAATGCTCAATAATTAACCAACGGGCACTGTTAACTCATCACATCAGCCGAAATATCCTTAATTATTCAGACCCAATTAAAACGGGATTACTCAAGGCACAGTTCATGCAGCGCTCGTATGCACTTTATTATTTTAATGATTGGCATTAATTATTTGCGGTGCATAATGTGCAATTTGTTTGCCCGCAGCAAACGGCAAACAGAATTGAGACGACTCGTTCCATTTAATTTCTGCTCTGGCTCGGTTTGCTTTGTCTGGCAAATTGTGTAATGAAAATGTCAATCAATTTTCCCATGATTTGCCATTAAAGGGAGGAACTTTTCCGGGCAAGTCTACACCTTTGCTGGCACCCACACACACACACTCACGCAGTTGTAGAAATGCCTGTCGCACTCAACGCCAATTGCAAATTGAGTTCATCTGCTGGCGGCAAATATTGACATGACAGACACATTTTTATTTTATTTTATTTGCATTTTTATTTCACTCTTCACCCGCCCACTTACTGGTTTATTTTTCGCCTTTTTTTTCAATTTTTCCACAGCTTCATACAAAGTGTGTGCTGGGAAAACCCCTTAACGTTTGCTCGGCATTTGCTTGGCTCTCCTTACAACACTTGGAGGAAAAATTGCGATATTATTTGAATAAATATAATAATTTAAAGAATTTGTTATCATATAAAAATTGTATATAAATATTGTTGGGATCAATAAAAGAAGAGTGAGTGCTGGGAAAAGCATTTCACAGACAAGAAGTCCCACATCTTTGCATTCTAATTTGTTGTGTGGTCTATCTTCTAAGTGTATACCGTCCTTTTATCGCCATATCGTCCTCTTGCGTCTGTAGGTGGCAAAAATGACATATTAATTTCCAAAGGGGAAACGAAATAATATAAATGGAGTTGTCGCTCCGAGCTTAAGCGTGTAAGCCGTCTCCATGCTTCTCCCTTGCCATTTCAATTCCCCTAGCTCTTGCTTTGCTTGGGGCTTGGAGCACATTCATATGCAAATTGCCTGGCAAAATCTAAATAAATATGATCAGGGAAATCAACACTTTGGGCGTGGCATCCTAGGTAATTGTTTGAACATTACTCCGTCGCCACCGCCGAGTATGCTGGATGAAATTAAACCCAGGAGTTATGTTGGTTATTTCGGCGATTTGATGAAGTCGTTGGGCTGTCAGCACGGGATTCCCCCTTCATCAATCATCCTTCGATTTTCCGACACTCACACACACACATTCGGCATCAAGAAAGAGCGGAAAGACGCAGAAAAGCGTACACACACGTTCGTTCGCCTGAAAGGAGGAAAGCAGACAGGATATGACCGTCAGTCTGTCATTGAGTCAGTTAGCCAGCCGTAAGCCGCCGCCTCTGTCCATACCTCAATTGAAAAGCACTTTGGAAAAGGATAATAACGATAAATTTTTTATTGTAATGTGTCTTGCAGTGTTTACATGCCGGCTGCGCCTTATGGCAGGCAGCGAGGGTAGCTCTAAAATCTTCAACGATAATATGGAGGCTTCAAAGGTATTTTTTATTTAAAAAATGTATTTTGAATACCCATAATTTGTAAAGAAAATAAAACTGCATATGAAATTAAATATTAAGGACCCTTTGAATATTTATTTAAGTTAAATCTCAACAAACCACCCTCGCCCACCCATAACAACTGCCAAAATAGCGTGTATTGCCATTATTTTCCAAGCAGGGTCTGATGCCTTCGCTGATGCTTTTTCTAGTCCTTCGTTGTCCTGCTGCCTGCCTTGGCTCCCCCGATTTCCACGCCCCCTTTTCCACCATTTCCCACCATCCAATATGAGGACAATTTGCAGTCTCTGCCGACGTCGCTTTCATGCTGTTGCGCGCGCTTACGGGCAACACTTAATCGGCTTCCGGGGATATTTGGGATTTAGGGCGGAAACCTATTTGTGTCAAGACGCAGCCAGCGTTCTGCTCCGCTTATCCAGCCTCGGCTCCCCGGCTCGGCTTGCACTCCTTACCCTCGATAGCCTCATTTCCCTGCATTTCCCTCCAGCCCTTTGTCGCCCGCTATTCATTTTAGGCATTTTCCTTTGGCAGCATATTTAGTCCTTTGTTTTGCCACAATTTGATGCTTGCTTTTTTACTTAGCCGTACTTAAAATTTATAACAAAAGAGGGGACTCCATCTTAAAATGAACTACTTAGTTTTTCTTTTTCTTTTCTTTTCTTTTCTTTTCTCTTCGACGGCTTCAGGCGAAAACATTACAACAAAGAAGCCAATTCCGTCAACAGCCAGCGGGCTGTTGTGTACATAAATATCCGATTCTTTTGCTGCCGGGATAGTACGTGATAATGGCTGAGCAGCGAATGACACCAGGCCAAAAGTCAGCGAAGAGGAATCGGCAGCCATATCATAAATATGAGGGTACTGGAAAAAATAAATGAGATAGTAATCTTTCATTTAACTTTCTCTTCCAACTTCCTTTGATATATTTTTTAATTAAAAAGCACTTAATGAAGACGGTAAATTATACATGTTCATATTTCCCTAATACAAATAATTCTGCTGGGTTTTAAGATTAATGTTTTTCAATAATGGTTTTAGTGTTATTTTCAACTCTATTGTAATTATAATTATAATACAAATTATATTTTAGATGCTCTATATAATTAAACAATAATCTCAACCTAATTTTATATATTATTTTCTCTGTATGTTTTTTTCAAGCGGACTACTGACTGTCCTGCCACGCCCTAATATAGAACAAATAACTGCTGCGGGGACCATTGAAAAATGTTGAGCATTCAGACACATCGTATATACTATATACTGAAAGGGATTCCCTGGCTAAGCAGACGAGTTGACGGCTCATCCTGCCACATACATATATATATGAATGTAAGGACTGTGTCTGCCAATTCCCTGCTAATGGCTCTTTTGTGAGCATTTCCACAACTTGGCTCAATGAAATGCCAAAGGCAGTTGTTTCATCCATCGACTAGTCGCTCATTTTCAGTTATTTCCTTTTAAATATTTATGATTTTTGAAATGCCAAAGAGCACGTTGAGGCACTCTGAGTATTTATACACTTCCATTAAGAAGAAAGTCATTGGACTTGGTGGTAATGAAAATCATTTAAATTTATCAAAAGTTAAATTACACTTTGCCTAAAAGTAGACTTCCTAATTTGTCAGAATTTTTACCTTTTAAATATTTAAAGAATCAGGTTTTCATAAACTTTCCCACTTTAATTTAGTTGCTTTTATTTGCATAAATTAAAGTTACATGAAAGAGGAACATATTGGGTGCAAATTGACGTTCAATATGCAAATTTCTAGAATGAATAGTTCATTGTAATCAAAGTAATTTAAATATAGAATTAAAAAAAACAAGAACTCTTGTCATTCATTACCGAGTGCAGAGCATCGATAATGCTTGAAACAAACACAGTTCGTTCGTCTACACAATTATTATTTATATTTTAAGATGGCATTCCTGGCCGTCAGCATTTTTAAGCGTATTAACCGTAAACATGCCTTCATTAATATTGCTTAAAGCATCTTAGCCTCTATCTGCCATCAATTGCTCGTTTTCTAAAAAAAAATTAAAGAAAACATGCAAAAACCATAGCAACGTCGACGGCTGAAAATCAATAAATGACACGTGCCTGGATCGAATCACGCATCTGCCATGTGGCACGTTGTGTGTTGCGACATGATGCCCTGCCCCAGGCTCGTCTCATTTATTAGCCCAGCAACCAAACACAGACGCATTTGCGGACACGCAGCAATGAAAACGAATAAAAATTAAATACAAACGCATTGTGACCGATTGAAGTGCGTTTCCAGCACATTGGAAATTCAAATCAAATGTAAATTGGACATTATTCAATCGATGCAGCGGTAGGTAATAATTTATGCGATAACAGGGACTGGGGAATGAGATGTCCAAGCCAGAAAATCCCATAAGTTGCCTTTGCAGGAGCAAAATTAATTAATGTGTTCAGCTTATAGGGATTAAAATAAACTTTGCCGCCTCTTGAACGACAAGCAATGAAATTAAATCGAATTGACTTTCCTTTAAAGATTCCATATGCTCATGCATACCCTTACTCATTGCTTATCAAACTGCCGCCACTTCACGTGCATTTTTAACGTTTTTAATGCCAATTTTAAATGCAATTTAATTGCCACCGATTGGAAAAAGGGAGGATGATGATGATGGGGCTTATCGATGCACATGATGCCCGTGCAAAGCACTTTTAAATTATCAACACAATTTTATTAATAAAAGCGTCAGCGTGAACGAAATAAAATAATAACATCGACGCACGGAGAGCGATGGATGTAAGCGACGTGTGCCAGCCACTTGCAAAACTTTTGATTATTAAAATGTAATAAAAAAAATTAACTTAATTAACAGTGAGGAAATGCGTTTAATTTTATTCTTTCTCTTTTTTTTATTATCGAGAACCCAACCCCGTTGTCTCAGCAATGAGAACAAAATAACAACAACAGGAAAAGCCCGGCGAGCTGATAATAAAAATCAAAAATAACGTATACGCAACGTGTACGACGAACATGACAATGGAGAAAGGCGCTCGTGAGCGTGTCCCATGCATAAAAATTACATATTAAAAGATATTAGTGTGAAAATTGATATAAAAATCAATGAAGCAGCATCCGGAGCAGAGCTGACAGCCCGGCGACAATTTAAAAGGGTGACAGCGATGTGCTTTCGAAGGGCCAGGGCAGTCTTTGGAAGCGTCGTGGCCGTGTACTGTAAGTGTTGACATAATCATTAAATTTTATTGCCGTTTTATAGTTGGTGCCAGTTCTGCTGTTGTTGTTGTTGTTACGGATCTTTTTTTCCCGCCAGGCAGGCATCTTTCCACATACTTTGCACTTTAGTTTTCATGCTGCGAATTAACGAGCCGACTGCCCCGCCCATTCCCCCATATAAATTAGTTGCCCATCCGCCCACAGGAACACACACGCATGACATTAAAGTGGCTTCGGCCAGGACATGTCTTGAGGCGCGTCCTGCTGGGCAATAAAACGTATTTTTACGAGCCCAACCATTCGAGTGGCACACTTTGCATGCAAGACGGGCCACCGAGATCCCCGGCCCAGCCCGTAAAGGGAGTCATATCAGCGACAAATAGTGCCACTAAATGGCCACGGATTATAATGATACAAAGGTTGGCCCGAGAGCCCGGAAAACAGTGAGAGAGCTGGGATAGCACTGGAGAGCACAGTTCTGGGGAGCCGAGGCGCAGCCAGGGCCATTAAAAGTATGCCAAACTAGCCGTGAACTAGGCACAGTCACAGCCAGAAAGTCATCAGCTATAAATGTTAGATTTTACGAGCCACTGAGACTAGCGATTGAGGGGCATAGGAAAACTGAGAGAGAAAAAGCACTGAAAAAAATATTTTAATCGCAAAAGTATTCGGCTTAAATTAAAGGAAACTAATTGAAAACAAATAAATATAATATAAGCCTAACATAATTAAAAAAAAGAATCCCTTTTTTGGTATATAAAAAATTGACTGAAAAGGTTGGTTTTCGGATTTAAAAAAAAATGATACCTATCCATCTATAAATTAAGTTCTTGGATATGCTTGATATGATGCTTTTAACCTAAAAAGAACCTAGCTTTATTTAATATGGAATTTCCAAAGTAGGAAATTTGTTCTGCGTGAGCTGTATAGTAACAGTGGTACAGATATATACCCCGACTGGTCCCAGCTCGGGGCATTGAAATAGTTTTTGGTCTGGCGAACATCAATGTCAATTGATTGCAACCCTTTCGAGGGGGCACAACGGCCAGGGTCCTGCACCACTAAGTGTTTTGTATGCTGCTGACCGATCCCAGAGCCGTGCGATTTGGTGTCCAGTAGAGCATGCCGCTTGGACGCTGATTTCTCCGTCTGATTTCCTCTTTTTTTCTCTCCCGAGCGCCACGGGATGCTTAAATAATTGAGCAGTTAATCGCACCAAATTGCTCGAATAGAATTCCCTGCACCTTCTACTGCTCTTATTTTTCTGCCTTGACCACGTGTACGATTATGTGGCTGCCATTGATTGTATGCTCATTGAATTATGCAAATGTTGCATGACCTTACCGTACATACAGCAAATTGTCAATGCAGATGCCGTTGGCACAAACACAACACATTCATGTTTGCTCACACAAATGTACAGCTCGAGTGCGAGCAAATTATCCAAAGTGAAAGTAAATTGATTGCCCGTATTCAGCAGAAATTTGCAGGACTTACGTGAGTAAGTTTTGGGTCAGCGGGCAAAGTTTCGCAACCTTAAGCCGATTATCCAATGAATTTATCTTAAACTACAAAATTCCTGGTCGGGTTTTAGCCCTGACTATAGTTGTCAGACATGGGATTTTCTAGAGAGAGCGAGAGATCATAAATCTTTGATTGGCTTTCCCCGCAACCTCGACAACATTGGATCTGCAATGCGTTGCATTGTTGTTACTCTCCTCCCTGTGACTGCCATTGTTGCAACTTGCAACTGGCATACACAAATTCTGCGAAAACCCCATCACACCACCTGTCGTTTTCAGTTACGCACTCGGGAAAGCCAATCACGTTTTATGTTACAAGTCCAACAACTCCACGAACCCAATTCAATTGGAGCCAAAAATCCAGCGCGTATTTGTTTTTTCAATGATGCCTGATTATTGAAAATCTAAATTCCACGCGCTGATGATGCCCACGATGATGATGATGACGTATACGAGGAGGACCAGGACCAGGACGATGCAGCTGTGCATGATCCCTAGCATCCTCAGTTCCCCTGCTCCCCAGTTCGCCCTCGCTAACATTTTTGTTTGTTTTGGTCATAAAGCTGAGCTGAGCTCAGCGTTAAATGCGAGGGGATTTGTCGGGTGGATGGAAAAGCGTCGCCGGTTGATTGGAAAATAGCTGCAGGTGATTGCTTCCCATTTTCATTTATGAGCGAAACACGACGCATCGAATGCATAACGCAGCAGATTTCATTGCTTTCTTTATTAATATATTTTTATCGTGTAGTTAGAGTCATTGAATTTATGATTAAAACGCAGGCATTGCTGATGTTACAAATACATATTTAATTGCAATAAGTTCGTCTATATCGTCTACGAAAATCTTATTTTATATTTGAGTAATGTATTTAGTTTCCCCTAATTTTTGCACATAATTTCCACCTCTTTTTAAGTAGCAGTATGTTGCTGATTATCTATATCTTTCCGCGTGCAAGTGCAAAGCTTTTGTTATTTCTCGGAGAACGGAAGCGCATATGTAAATTTCCCTCACACATAATTCAAAATTCCTGTCACTCCTCAGACCTGTCGCCTCGAGGGCAGTCAGTCTTCGCGAACAGCTACGAAGTTTGGAGCGTGCATAAAACCGCTGCGATATAATTTATTACCAATTTAAATATAATTCTAAAGGATATCGCGAGCTGTGGGTGTGAGTGTGTGTGCTCAAGAAGATGGCCCCAAAATGGATAATAAAACCACATAAATGTCAGAAGGAATTGTGGCAAGCGCCGTCTTAATGTTGTCATCGCTCGCTGCACCAGAGTTTTGAGTTCCGACTGCAGCTTCATATTGTGCTTATGTATGGCTATGTGTGGTGGCCATGATGAACTGCGCGAGACAATGTTGGAATTTTTATTAACCATCAAAAAATCCGGACTTGCTGCGGCTGACGGCAGTGTTCTCCCGGGAACCCAGAATCCAAGGATCTTAGGAAAGAGCGGCTGGCGTGTGGCACGCACATAGCCAGAGATTATCTCATGCAACGCGCATTCCAAGTACACAGATACACACATAGCTACAAGCAGTTACAAGTCCTCACAATGCACTCGGAGTAAACTATAATAATTCTTTAGCCAATTTCAGTTAATTTAGGTGAATTTTTAAGGCAACTACATTTTCTGCTTTCACGTTCATAATTAAAAATTTGTTTTTAAGGCTTTAATGGTTTATTAAAGGTATTACAGGTAAAATAAAATCCGAGAACTTAAAATTAAAATTTATTTTAAGCACTTGTATTCACATCATTCCCTTTTCTAAGTGCAGCCACAGACTGAGGAAACGCTCTTTAGCAATCAGCGTTCTCTGGTAGTCATCATAATGGCAACCAAGCGGTAGCACACAGATCCTATGAGTGGGGACGATGTGGGTTGGGTTAGGGAAATAGGGGCGTTGCCTGGTTTCGGGGGCGGGAAACTAAAGCCGGGTCGTGGTCGGGTTGCAGGCACTTGTGGTCTTAATATAAAAATCACTTTGTGTGTTGTGTTTGCCTCGCGCGCTGCTTTGCATTTCTAAGCAGGCTGAGTCGCAGGCAACAATGTTGATGCTGCTGGCTGCTGTGTGGAAAATGAAGAGCAAAATAAAAACAGAAAAATGAGCAAATAAATGAAAAACTAAAGGTTCAGTTGCCCTGCTGTTTTTGTTCTGCGGAAACGGAAGTACAGTGAAGCTATAACTGCACCAGAAACCACCAACAAGTCCGAGAGAACTTGTTTATCGTTCCAATGGGCCTGCATATGTTGCGCTGCGCTTTAAGTGCTGGCTGGCTCTTTATTCTGGATTGACAGAAACAGGAACATGAATAGAACGGAACGGGACGGGACAAGGGGAGATGGATGACTACTTGGCCACTGACAATGCCAAAGGTCAACGAGGCGTATGAGTAATGTCATAAACAGCTGCCGCAATCGCAATCACAGCAGCAGCAGAGCAAACCGAGAGACATTTTAAGCTCCCAGTGCAGTCAAGCGAGAATGTCGCCAGGCCACACAGACAATTCGGTAGCTCTTGTCCTTTTAAAAACACTGCAACAAATTTCTAACTATAAATGTTTGCCTCTTTAAGATTTCCCAAAATTATGTTTAGCTTCAACCATATATCCCTTTTCTATGTGTCCTTTATGTAAAAGATAGTAATATGCACTCTTGCATAATAAAATTAATAAGATAACATTTTTAGAATTTCTAAGTTTTCAGATAAAATTGTTAATAGTATTAAATAAGTTTAGATCAGCGCACAACTTTTTATTTAATGACTTTAATTCAATGACTTTATTTAATGACTTTTATTTAATGACTTCTTTAATTTATTTCCTACACCGAGTCCATACATTCCATACATAATTAAAATATTTTTTGTTCAAAATATTTTCTCTTTCTGTACTCATCTGCCATCTCTCTTTCACTTTCTGAGTGCCTTTGCTCTTTCTGCATCGCCATCTCTCTCGCCTGCAAGCGTCTTTCCAATGCTCCTTTTTTTCTTGCCATTTGTTTTCAGCTGCCTGCCTGCGTTGATGGCTTAAATGGATAAAAGTTAAGTAGCTTTGAAGTTGGCCAGATTAGCGCGTTCTCCTTGAAAGGAACAGAACAAAAAATAATAAAAGCATGAGGAGTCGGAGCAGCCCCAAGCACTTAATGACCAAGCAGATGGGATACCCTTTCATATGTCTGAAGAAAGAAAAATTCTTTTAATGGCATTAAACTTTAACATCTATTTCTTAGGAATTATTTGTTAAAATCATTTGTTAAAAATGCTATACACATTTTTATTTACAAACATTATTATCCAATACAAAAGCAACTAAAACATTTTATTTTTATCACGAGAACTTCACACGTCTTCCTCCATTTACTTATGAAAAATCCTGAATAGTATAATACTTTTTAATAAGCAACCCTAAATTAAGAACGCTAATCAAGCTTGAGCCATCTGTCTATGTCAGAATCTCGTACAAACACTTTAAGCCGTAAAAGCTGACTTTTGGCGAAAGCCCAAGCAAGTGCGCCAACTTTTGAGCAACTAAACGCAGAGATCCTCAGTTCAGTCAGTCAGTTAGTCGATGCCTTTGTTTCGGGGCTCCCGCAGAACAAAAGTACTAAATTTTTTTTCGTTGTAAAATTTTTATGAGCTTGGTAAAGTTTTCATAAGCTGGCGGCAGTCGGCGACTGCAAAATCAACAGCCAAACAATAAACAATGCCATCGGCGAGCTCGGCGACGAGGGGCGGTTGTAAAAACTAACTGAATTTTTAATTATTCGATATTTCCACTCAATGAAACGAACTACTTTTGATGGCAGCGACCGGGCGGGCGGTGGTTGAGCCATCAGGCCAGGCATAAAATATTTTGAAAGGTTTTCAATTATTTATAAAAGGCAAAAACTCAATCCCAGAGCCGCCCGGAGGAAACTTCATATTTTTGTGACATTAATAGCTGACTTTATAAAAACAAAAGAAGTCAGAAGTCGGCTTAAAAATATATCATAGCTAAACCAAAAATAGATTCATTTCATTTATATATTATTTTATATGTTAGTTGGTTAAAAAATCAGTGTACTAAGTTATAAAATTTGTATAAATAAAATTTTTCTTAGTTTTTGTAAAAAATTAAAATTTTTAAAAATTGAGCATACTTTTGTATCAATTTTATTGGTTTATTTATTTATTTTTTATTCTGAATATTATTCCAAATCAAAATATACATTATTTTTGAAAATCAATAGATTTTTAGCCTACAGGTAGCATCAAAAACACCTAAAATACCCTCATTTTATGGACTTTTAAATCTATATTTATTTATTTATTTATATCACATTGTTTTGGACAATTCAAAGTTTACAAATATAAATATCATTCTATTCGGAAAACTTTTCTGGACTAGTTTTTATTAGAATTTCAAATCTAATTATTGATATTAATAATTGAAATTTTTATGAATTTTTGACAATTTTAACGATCAAGGTTTTTAAAAATTAAGTCTTTTTTTCCTCAGCCAACCGTGGCTAAATCGAATCGGCTGCTTCACTGCTTTGCAAACTTCCTACTAAAATTATAGTTCCCAGCAAGAGTATAATAAACTAAGGTACTTTAATTATGAAGGACTTGTTTATAAGGGTTGTTTATATTTGGTCTTTGTAAGATAACTTTTTATATTTTACTCGAAAGTATTTGCTTAAATATAAAGATAAGAAATGTGTCTATTAACATAAATAACATACATATGAAAGCGGTACAAATGTAATTTTAGGATTTAGTGCGAGTTCAAAGCTTTACTTTCCCATTTTCAAATGATTTCAACTATAATTCCTTCTTCAATAAATCTCAATTACCCACATATTTAAAAGCTTCACATCACAAACTCAACTTAAGTGTGAAACTCGCATTGTTGTCGCTCCTGATTGTTTGGCTTTGATTTGACAGAAATTAATAACAATTTATTTATGTGCGCAATTAGTCGAGCCATATGAATTGGCAAACAATGTGGGCCAAAGCGACAAGATTGGTTGTACAAATACGCATAATTTGCATTTTTATACACTTGCCACGATTCCCAATGCCCAACAATTGCATGTATTACTATTTTTTCTTTCTGGTTGGCCTTCCAATAAATAAACAAACTAACGTTATCGTTTCGTGGCTGCTGTGACTCCATTTATTGTGATTCCGTCTGATATTTATTTATTTGGCTTTTATTTTGTTTGCGGTTGGCCGGCCTAGCTGCCTGTCATATGATAAACGTTTTAAACAGCCTGTCTGTAATGACTTTTTGTTGAGTAAACTAAAATGAAATTCAACCGAAAACTATTTTATGCTTCTGTGGGGAATTCAATTTCAAGTTAAGGACACTAGCACAAAAGAATCCAATTTTAAATTTTTAAAAATAAATCTTTTACAACGAGTCCTCTAAATAATTTATCTACTTACCATACCTAAAAAATATATCCAAGTACCTACTAAAAGTTCTGTTTTTTTTTTTTAACGAAAAATACATAAAACAACGAATCCCCATCTAATAGAAATTAGTTGTCTTGAGAACAAATTTATTAAACATCTTCAAAACTCTACCCTTGGAATGCTCAATTAAATTCAAAGAAGGCACGCAGGAGGACATGAAGGCTTTACATATTTGTTCCCGGAACTCACACCCATCGAGCCGGGTGTTGTTGCTGCTCGACATCCTTCACTGTCGAGTGTCAGTCATGCTGTGCGAAATATCCTTGCTACAATTTGTACAACTGCCAGGCGGCCGTGCCGAAATTAGCAGCTAAATGCTACAATTCATTAAGGCGCCACCAATGCCAGGTAAGACTTAATGAAGTTGGCCTACAAAGCACGAATGGCCAACAACGTAGCCAGCTCCCTAGCATTTGTTTGAGTAACGTGTATTTTTCCAAACTGGCTGCCTCTGTTTGTCGGTCGTGGCTTGTTTGTTCGTTTTTGGCAGTTTTGTAATTGGACTGAAAAATGCTCGAACACCTGCTGGGAGCGAGTATGTGTGCGTGTAATATGAAGGGTGTGCGCGTTATGCCATTAAAAATGTTGAAATCACACGAGCCGGGAAGTAAATATTTTACATTTGCATTTTGACGCTAGTTTTTTATAGTCCCTCAACAAATTTGCATATTTTTTCTGAGTAGGTTTCCCTGTTTTCCAGATTTCATATTTTATTCCGGCTTTCGTTCTCTGCTTTTTTTATTATGTGCGCTTAATGAAGTCGGCAAGTCGCATAAAATAAAATAATACTCTTACCGGAAATGAAGGAGTTGGGCCCATAGTTCCCTCCCTTGCACCTTTGTGTTTCGGCCAACTAAATATTTGTAACAAATTATGCTCTTAATTAAGTCACTCGGTGCCCAGGGGCTATACAAACACATGGAAGCCAGCGGAAATGGGTTAAGCAGGGACGCAGAAGGGGAGAGTTCGGAGCTCACAGAGCTGGCAAAGCCGAAGGCCAAAGGCCAAAGGATAAAGGAAGCTCCGTGGCAGACGCATGACAACCGCACAAAGAAGCGCACACGAAAAAAAAATAAAAACTGCAGTCCAGTGGCCAAAGGACATAAGCTGTCTTTGGCAGAGTCCTTTGGACTGCCCTAAAACAGTTGGCGCAAAAAGCCTTTTGACGGATGCGTGTTACTTTTTCAGCAAGGTTCCTCATTAATTAACTGAAAACGCAGCCTAAATAAAAAGGCCGAAAAACATTTTGTAAGGTGAATATAAATATGCTAAACATTACAACTTAAGATTTATAGCTACAATTTAACATTTGATTAATCAGTATAAAAATGAGATCATACTAAACCGTTTGATGATGTCAACTTTCAGTCAGAAAGTTTTATATCTCAATTAGCAAATTTTATATGGTTTATGTTTAACTCAAAACTGACTTGATGTTCCTTATGAACATTTCCCACTTAATTTACCCAATTTAACTGTAGAGTGTATAGTCGTTTTTCATACCCAATATACCGACTTCAGAGAAATTCTGGGCAGGATCCAGAAACGTTGCCGAATTGGCAGCATTCTTTGGCATACGTGCCGTAATGACTGGAACTCCCGATCCTGCCCAGTCGGAGTCCTCTGCTAAGGTAACCTCCAATTAAGCTCATCAGTTTAATGTACTCTCCGTCGCCGGACGGCATTAATATGTGTCAACCCCCGGAACCCCCGGTGGAGTCCGGTGTCCGGAGGCTGGGACCCTGTGCGCTGACCTCCTGAACCAGTAACCCCCCCAGACCTAGACCGTTCAGCCAGCCACGTAACTGGCATGTCGACGCTTTTTTGTACGTGCCTGTGGAATTGGGTGGACCGAAATGTGGGTGGGTTTCGGGAGAGCCTGGATGGATAAAATTACTTAAATTTTAGCTGGACTGAGAGTCGGACTTGGACTACTATTGACACGTTTTGCTGTAAACTTGGCGTTTCTCATAAGCCAGCACATGGAACAAGCATAATCCTCATATATCCCAGCGCACACATTTCCTTATGACTCATGCAAACCCAAACAGACACCCACAAACGTACACAGCGACACTTAAAAAAAAAAAAAACAAAGTAACTTATGTACATATACTAAACATTTTAAAATATTTAATTCGTTGTCCTTTTCGGCAAAAAGTTTTCAGAAAGGCTTTCAAAACAAAAGCTTGATTACTTCAAAGAAAAAATAAAAGGTTTCTTAAGAGAGAGATTATAGTATAGTAGAAAAGAAATTCCTTAAAATTTTTTATATTAACCTTATTAGTTAGACACGAAAAATATACTTTGGCTAATTGTAAAGACCTTAAAAACTTTCAGGGCACTTCAAAGTCCTTTCGTTTTAATAGGTTTATTTATTTCCAAAGAATTTCCAGCTTTCTTAATTCCATTAAACCTTTATATAAAACTATCTGAATTTATTTCTGTGTAATGACAGGAGAGCATAGAGCATCGACAGCTTTCAGTGCAAAATCTGGATTACGGGTCGTATGTGTAATGCAGCAAATGTTCAGCTTCTCCAGCTCTCTTTGGCAGCTCCTCCTCCGGCTGCCTGGACGCCTGGCTGCCTGTTTATTTGTTGCCATTTTTAGTTGCTTTAAACTTGCAGCTTAATGGCAATTCTCCGCTTGGCCACCACTTGGTCGGTCGGTCGGCAGGCAGCCCTTTTTCGGAGCACTTGACTTGTTTGCCGTTCCGTTTGTCGTTTGCCCGCTGGGGGCGGGACGGTCAGTTGGCCAAGGCAGACTTACATGTATGCGGAGAACGTACGTATACGTACGTATATGCACTGTATATGTTGTTTTATGTGGGCCAGAGATTCTGGCTGCTGCCGGTTCCGCCTGTTGCCTTTGACAGTTGTCCGGGCTAATACTGCATTTTCCCAGCATCTGCATGTTGTACTCGCACTCGCACTGCTCGAATCGTATCTGTGTTACTTAAAGTGCACAAGAGCAACAACTGAATGCGAGAGGCACTTAAAGCATTTTGATTGCCTTCCATCTGGCTTCTGTCGCCTTGATGATGGGCATTGGAAAAATTTGGTCAAATCAGAGTTACAAGGACATGGCACAGAAGTTGCTGAAAAATAAAGCTCACTTCCAAGATTTTAATTCCAACCAAGCGAATTGTTATACAAATTGATTTTATTATAAAATAGATCAAGTTCAAGTCTTTATTGTTGCCTGGTAACTCTCAGAAATTCCAAAAACCAAAAGAAATTTTCTTTAAAATAGTTCATAAATCAGTCAGGACTTCTATTACTCACATATTAGGGAATTCTTGACAAAAACAATTAATAATTGTAATAGTAAATAAATTAGAAACATATTTTTAATAAAATATATCATTCACACAAAAGTTTTGGTTGTAACATTGTATAACTACTTAAAGTTTAGTTAATTAAAGAACCATTTGTTTTACAAACGTATAGATAACAACACAATCTGTAATCGAACCCTTGCTTTTATAGAGTCATTATATTTAATTGGAATTCTATTTGCAGAAGACCCAAGAACGAATGAATCGGTATACTACAATGGACAACAATTGAAAAATGCTCCAAAAACGTGCCACAAAGCAGTTGGAGAGAAAGATTTTCGATTCCTTTTGTGGCTTTCAGGTGGCGGATAAGCGACAGTGTCTGCGCTGGTTGAATGTGCAAAAAATAAATATGTCATTGTCCCAAATACAAAGCAGATAGACACAGCTACAGCCACATCCCCCCAGAAAAGGATCCCGAAGGGGGGATTGCCCACGGGCTAAATGAGGGCGGAAGGGGATCTTAAAGCCGCGTAATTTGTTTGCTTGGGCGAGGGTCGCTTTGGTCAACAAAATGCTATTGCCATGGGGGCGCGGCCAAATTCCCTTTGAATTCGCAGCGTACACACACACAAACACACAACACTCGCACACTGGCTGGCTCTTTAACCTAATTAAACCGACAAAAGGCCCGCAAGTCCTTCAACAGGCTGCAGTGGCAGCGGTTCGTGTCTTTTGTAATTTACTAAAAATTGGTTTATAATTTTGTAAAATATTTTCGCCCTGGCTGCATAAATTTTGGCCAGTGGAAATTTAAATTTCTCCCCGAACATCCACACCCACACGTGCGTAACGAGGGGCGGAATGAGAATTTATGCCATTCTGCGTACTCGCGCTTACCGTCTCTGTGGCAACTTTGTGTGGCATTTGCTTTGCCGCCTTGCTGTGTTTGTGCCACCTAAAAACAGACCCTAATTGTTATCTATGTAATGCGCTGGTTTTCATCTTTTCAACAATTTTTACCCAGAATGCAGCGAAAACATTTGCCTTTTGCCATTTATTAGAATTTTAAATATGTTTTCTGGCTCTGGCTCTGGCGATGTTGATGAAAATTTAATGAATATAATGCGCCACTCCAAGGAAAATGGCTAAACAGGGATAGGGAAAAAGGGCTGCCTTTAAAGCAAACTCCATTATTTAATTAATGTGGGTAGAGGTTTGTATAAAGATCTCAAAATAATCGCAACTGCTGGCATGGAGTTCTTGGAATTTTTTTTTGGGATGAAAAAAGAATTATAATTTCCGCAATTAATTCAACCTTCGGGAAAAGATTTAAACTCTAGGGTAATTTTAAATGGAAATTCTGGAAATAAACATAAAAGCGGGGCTGGATATTTTAAGGAACAGAGAGATGAGAGAGTCTTTAGAAATACACAAAGAAATGGGCAAGTACAGTAACCATAATGTAATTTCATTTAAAGCCCTTTGTAAATAAGCTAGAGTTAAGTTAAATCAGTTATAAAAGATTAATTTAAAGACAAAAACTCGTATGTCCATCCCTTATACATTTAATTGATTTATGACCAGTTCTACTAAGCAAACAATTGCGCCGAGATGGAATGAAATCTATGATTTATGGAATTAAAAGTGCTCCTTTTAGATGAGTTACCCCCCAAGTAGCCTTTCCAATTGAATGGACGCAGTTAAGCAATTTGATGCACTTAATTTGCCCATTGCCCCCACTCGAGATTCCCGATTACCGATTCCCTTTTCCCGTCACGCGCTAACAACCTCAAATAACCTCATGCCTCATGGGCCCGAAAGCTTCCAAGGACCCGTGGACCCCACATCCACAAAACCTCCCAGCGCTCCGGACCAAGGAGGCGACCATTTATGGCATTTCAACAATTTCAAGTAGTTGCCAACGACCAAACTCAACCCCAAACCAGCCACCACCCAACGCCCCTCCAGCCACACCCAACACCCAACCCCCGTCGGCCACCACCCCCTCGGCGGCGTCCAAGAATTTTTGTTTATGTTGTAAACACATTCCCAGCGTCTACTACAAGCCAAAGCTTTAAAGTACAACAAAAAGAGGGCCAAGATGAAAATCCAAAATAACAACAACTGGCTGGGCGAGTGAAACAGGAAGTGGATGGGAAAATTGTCCTTTTGTCAATGGCAGCGGAAGTGTCCTGCAGCCCCCGCTTTCTCGCCGTGTATCTTTGTACCTCTCTGCCCACGACGAAGTCTGTTAACTGTTTGTTAAAAATTTTTGGCACTTTCTTTTTTTGTTGTTGTTGTGTCTCCCTTTAAAAAAGGAGAATGACAAAAACCCAAGTGTGTTTACCCAGCGATGGCACATCTGTGTTTTATAATCGAGACTAAGCCTAGGCGGCCGCCAAAAAGTGTGGGAAAAAATCGTTGAAACCTGGTCAAGGAAGAGAAGAAAGTTGGGTTCCGGAGGGGAACACGGACAGAAACACCTGCAAATTATAAAAGAAAATGCGAAAATACTGAGGATTACAGTCACATTAAAAAGAGCTAAAGATATAATAATACATACATACAATTTACAGAGAAATCAATATGTATATTGAAAAATAAATTTGATTATATTAAAATAGATTACCTACATATTTATATTTTTATTTGTTTCCTTAAGCTTAACAAATAAAAAACATTCTTTTATAAAAATATATTTATAGCATACATTATTATGTATAAATTTAATATAACCCCCAAATTTATTCTCTGTGCTTTTTCCAAAACGAGGAAAATCTAGAGAACGGCGAAAAGAGAAAGTGCGAGAGGGAAAAAAGTAAATTAGTGTTTTGGCACTTTCGGCAAACAAAGCGCGCAACCCACTCGGTGCGAGTGGTGACCCCGAGGCCACCCGATGACCCCCACTCAGGTGCTAGTTTATGCTGGACGTCCTCCAATGGACGCTGAGTTATCGCCCCCCCTTAGTTTTCCATCTTCCTCCCCGTGCAGTTAGTTAGTTTCTGGGTCCTTCAGTTTCAGTCTCCGCTCTGTTGTTGCCGTTTTCTGTTTCTGTTTGTGCTGTTTACTTTCGTCCTGTACACTTTGTTTTGGTTTTCCACGACTGCCCTTGTTGTTATTTACCTTTTGGCGCCTTTATTATTACGTTGCACCTTGCACAACAAAAGCAATGGGGCAGGGCAATAAAGGTCGCCAACCAGTTGACACGTGGCCATTAAACACGCCATACGATGGCCAAGCCAAAGCCGGCTACATACATACAACAGCATCCAGATAGGGGCTAATGGAAGAGTTATGAATTTATAACTAATGCGCATTACCATTATCTGCAGAGGAGGCCAATGCAAGCCGGGAACAAGTGAACGAAGCAGCCACATAAATTAATTAGTCAGATAAAGAAAGCGCTTGGCTGATGCTGTACAAAGGCTAAAATTAATTTCAAATTAGGCAGCAGGCGGTGAGAAACCGAAAACCCAAAACCCAAAAAACCAACTGCATAAAAGCGATGGAAAGCAAGCCAAAATAAAGCAGATTCAACGTTTATACTGTATTAACTCATGAATTTCCGTGTTTCTAAAAACACAAGGTAACTTTTTAGCATGTTGATAACCTAGTTTAAATTAAAATATTGCCCTTACTTCAAACCTATTAACAGTACAAATTAATAATTTATAGCTTACTAAAATCCCAGCTCCTTCCATGAAATCATTCGCCTCAAATAATTTCCCCTAATTAGCCTCGTAGAAACATAGTATGAGCTTGGGGTAGACTTGGATGGTGAGATGAAGAGAGCAATTAACATGAAAGGTCCTTGGACTTTGGCGTTGCCTTCGCCTCGACCACAATTAGCGATAAGCCATGGCCGGACCAGAACACAGAGACCGTCCCTCGGGTGAAGCAGCTGCTCAAATTATGGATAATTCCACTGTCGCAGACGGTGTCCTGATTACCCGATAAGGATCCTCGCCCTTACTCAAGGAAAATTGAGTGTAAGCTTGCCCCGAATAGATAAGAACTGTAAAAGGAACTGCGGGGCCTTCCAAGGATGTGGGTTTGGGAAATAATTTGGTAGTCACTTAATGCGGCTGCTGACTGGGGAGGAAGAAAAGGTGAAAGTTGGCTACATGAAAAGCATGTGTAAATTTGGTTACGATAAGGGCAACTAGATTAACATTTTGATTGCTTGAAGATTGTGGTATATAACGAGGGGAATCTAAATATAGGAAAATATATCGATAAGGCTAGAGAAGGGAATTGATATTGTAGATACAGATATTGCTTATGAAGTCTTAAGAAGTAAATTAATTAATGAACAAGTTGATACCTACTCCTGGAGTTAAATTATAAGGAATTTCCTAATAGCAATGCTGCTGTTCTTTAAATATATTTATATATACAGCACTTTATTTTCATTAAAATTAATGCATTTAATTTAACTAAGCTATAATCCTAGATAATGCGACTTTTAGTGTAGATGGATAGATATTAGAAAAATATGAAGAAGTCTTTGAATTAAGTTATTGAATTTTACATACTTATAGGCACTTATTCCTGGAAAGAAAATCGCACGAGAGCATATAATTAATATTATTAACATCAATTTATACTTTATTTATTTTATATTTATTTATTAATTTATTTTTAATGTTATTAATCATTCCGCCCTTCAAGTTCACCTTTCGCTTTTAAAAAAGCTCAGCTTCTCGTTCAAATTGTTTTTAATTAAATATGCAGCGCAATGAATCCGCCGGGCTACATTCACATTTTCGTCGCACCCACTTCCACTTCCACCTCCTCATCCACATCCACATCCTCTTTATCGTCGGTCGGCGGTCAATGGCAGCCACAAACACTGGAGGACGCAGCACGAAGCAAACCGCTTGACAAATGCCTTTTTAATCCATTCGCACAACAATTATATATTTGTAGCTGTAGCCGTGGCTGTCAGTTATGTAAGCGGGGAAGGCGAAAAAAATCACTTCATAAGGGCACGGAAAACTATGCATAAACATAAACATAAATCCGTGGATGACAAATCTGTGCGCCGCAAAAGTGTCAGCCGCCCGCTTTTTTGACAGTCCGTCCATCCGCCCCTCCGATAGGCAAATGGCACACATTCCAGTTGGCCTTTTTCCTTGGGCGCACATATTGTGCGATCCAGATCCAGGCAGCTGCAGCCTCCCATGTTTGTGTTTCCATATAAATAGCGTGGTTCGGTGACTGCATGACAGACTGTTAAAATGTCAAAATGACACATTTGCCTAGCGTGTCATTAATATGCGACAGTTTCCCCATTTTCCGCCCGCACTCCCACTCCCACTTCTCTCTCCTTCGTTCGCTCTCTGCAGATGTGGCATTTTAATTTGCAGGCATCGGCGGCATTGGCAACTGCTAACCGACTGACACAGAAACCAAAGCAACCGAGACACGAACGGCCAGCGGAAAACTCCCCAATCAGAATGAGAGAGAATTTCCCGCTCTCTTCGGGAAATTTTCCCATTATTTTCGCTCTCGCTTTGTTCGACTCACTTGAACTGGGTTTTTTGTTTGGCATAATTAGTAGACGGAAACTTCATCAACAAAGGCAAATGCAATTTCAAGACTCCGACTCTGACTTTGACTTCGCCTTGGGTGTGAATTCGTTTTCCGTTGCCGCTTTTCCAGCGCCCAAAGTCAGGCTAAGAAAATGCATTTCCCCTGTTGACTGTGTGTAAGTCTTATTACGTTAGCATAAGTACATATTTTAAAATGCAATCGCAATTCACATGAAATTAGAAATTATGTCAAGACTTTTGTTTCCATTATCAAGGAGAACTTTCCCTGTGTGTGGGTTTCCGCTACGTCTGGAACGAATTCAATTTGGCAAATGACAGCATTAACATTTTCATTTGTTTCTGTCAAAAATTGTACATTTTGTAGACAGGAGGGAAAAAATACTGACACTTTTTCTCAACACTTATTCAAAGTGTAATAAGCGGTGCTGCAATATAAGCGAACCGAAAAGGTAAATCATTAAAGGTATGCGCGAACTCAACTTTAATTTAAATTCATAATTATTCAATACTTAAGTTAAAAATGCATAAAGTTTAATTTCACATTTTAAAGTATAAAACAATCGAGAATAACCTAATAAATATATAGGAACAAACACTCCAAACCCCTAAACTAAATTCAGAAATTCGCAGAACAAACATAGCTTTATTAGAGTTTGGCAAACAAACTTAGCCAACCCTCAAAATGTTGCAAACATATTCATTTATTCCAAGGCATCTACGACCAAAGTTTTACCCGTTTCCGCTGTGCTGGAAATACCCGAGGTCTGGATTTTCGCGAATACCCCAAAAACTCCACGCAGACACATTTTCATTTCTTACCAGCCATAATTCTTAACTAAATTGAGAACAAAAAAACAAAAAATAACAAAAAATGGAAAAGTAACAGCGCAGTAAAAGGTTGGTCTGGAATATGGCTGAGGGGTTCGCTTGCAATTTCGACAAACGGCCGACTGCCAACATTTTTCCGTACTTTTCGAGCGCTAATAATTCATTTTTAGCGCAATTTGCTTAGCCGGAGCCCTTAGCTCTCTGGCTCTTTGATCTGCTGTCGCTGAAAGAAACAGGATTACCATCTTTGGGAACCGTTCTCAAGATACCTTTTCACACGTCTCAATGAGTTCATGAAATTTTTAAAAACCGAAACGAAAACAATGCGAGCTTCGAGCGGGTTTCCAGCGCGTAAGCAACATAAAGCTTAAGTATAATGCATGGCATAAGTGTGCGTGCCAGGGTCGCACAAATACACACAAGTTCGCATATAAGCAAAAATATAATCACTGGGAAAAATTTGTGAACATAGTTTGGGTTCTTAGGAAGGTATAAACCTTTAAATACCTTGGTAAATATATGATTTCGTAAAAAAAAATATTTTTAAAAATAATTCTTATTAATTTGATTGAGTCACACAATAACTTAAAAAGCCCTTCATTTATATAGAAATATTATATATTGTTATATTATTTATTCATTCTTTAAGTCTAGGATATCATATTCTTTAAACAACATTTTTTAGAATTATTTTTATTTTTCTCTGTATAAACATAATGGCGGAGGGTGGGTTAAAAGCGCCAACTTGGGTACAAATTGCTTTTCAGCTTGTTTTTGCCTTAGTTTCTGTTCTGCATTTGGAATTTTCATAACAATGCCCGTCATTATTATGATTATTTTTCAAAATCACACAAGCACACAGGAGGAGTCACAGGTGCTGTCAGTTGCTCTACCTGCCTTTCTACCTTGCACTAATCAACAATTTAAATCCATTTTGCCTGGCCTTTTTCTCACTCTCCACGCTCGCCGGCTCATCATTCAAGAGCAGCGGCAGACACACGACGTCCTCACGCAGGATATGTCGCTTTAATGGCTCCGAAAGGAAGTCACGCGTATTTTGTTTATAACCCAAAAACCTGGTCTAATGTTTAATGCCGTTGTCGTGACTGTAAAAGAAGCTAGAGCACAGGGAAAAATATTTTAAATATTATTTTGGAGTCTGTATTCTGGAAAATACATTTTTGGCTTTGTTTTTTGTGACTTTTTTGAATGTATTTTACAAAAGCATAACTTTATTCGAGGTTGTAGAGGTGTAAATATTTCTTTAACATTTTACCATATGTTTTCATAAATAAACCGTTCTATATAATTAAAGAAAACTGTACAAAGTCTTAAAAAATTATTAATTATTATATAATATCTAAGCAATTTTGAGTTGATATTTCTCCCAGTGCTGTGTCACCTGAGAGGCTGGATGTGTATACGCCTAGATGGCCCCTAAATCACGAACGGATGTTCAGTGACAGCGTTTCAGGTACGTCGCAACGGCACACACACCCCACTCGCTCCCGAGTCTATTGGGTATAATTAGTTTCAAATATTTGCAAAGAGGAAATTTAATTTTTCCTTACGCACTTTTGGTAATTTTAATTTTATGCGTAAATGTAACCTGACATTCCTGCCACCAAACTGAAGCCGGGGCAGGAAGTTGGCTAAGTTAAAGGCAGCATAATGAGTGGAGTGTGTGTGTGTGTGTTTATCTGCGCCTGATGCTTGGAAGTTTTCAATTACCCCAAAAGATTTCGGTGGCATTAAGATTCTGGCGATAGGAACGTGACCCGGCATGGCCCGATTCGAAAAAATAAACCTAATCTAGGATTAGACAAATAATATGGTGAACGAACGAAACCATTCCACAAACTCAAAATTCGGTCACGAGCCGTCATCTCCGGCAGAATAATCTGCAAGTGGCCTAACCATTAGGAAAATTGTAAAACAAGTTTTGGGGTAAACCAGAAATTTTCATAGCCAAACTTACGCATACAATCAAGCGACAAGGACACATATATGAGTCTGCAAAAGAGAGGGACTGAGTCAGGCACGCATAAATATTCAATCAAAGACGAAGGAAGGAAGTTTTCCCAAGAAAACTGCAAACAACAATAAAAACTCTATTAAATACGCATAAATTAAGGGACAGAGAGAAGAGGGAATGCACTTAGGGAAATTTGAGATAAGAACATAGATTATTTGAAAATAAAAACAAAGAAATAAAAAGTTTTTATTGAATATAATTTTGTATTATTAGCCGAATACTTTAAATGGGAGAAAGAGCCTTTTAGACATTTAATAAGACAATATTTTGTAGTTTTAGTTTTGCATTTAATTTAATATATTTTTAAAAGGAATTAATTAAACCATTTTTAATGCATAAGAATATTAATATAAGAAAATATGCCTTATACCTACTTTTAATTAACTTTCTGATCATTTAAGACAAGTTCCTATTACAGAAAGTAAAGAATTTCCATTATGTTAGACACCAATATGACTTTGCTTAGTTTAAATCATATTTACTCAAATATTTTCTCATTCTTAAACCTTTTGTTAAGTAATTCATAAAGTCAGAACTTAGAATCCTACGATTTTAATTTTTTAAAGTAAATATTTAAGACAGATTTTAAGACCCAATTAAAGTCAAAGTGTAGGTTGAATAAGCGACAGGCTGATAGTACACAGACACTTGAGAGCTGAGAGAACTATTAAAACCGTGTTCACCTGGATTTTATGACCAGGCGAGTTTTTAATGCCGCCTGCACTGCCACCTCTCAAATCCTCTAAGGGAGAAGTTCATGTGCGAACTTTTATGCCTTTTTTCCCCATAGCCATCCCCATCCCCATACCCATTTCCATCCGCAGACGCTACCAAGGCTCATTCGCATTCAAATCAAATGAACACATCTAGGAGTGAAGCCGCAAAATGAAATGGAATTCAATGGGAAAGTTTTTGGGCTTACCGCACCAGGACAAAGCCACAGCAAATCTAACAGTTTTCGCCTAGGCTTTAACGCCTTACCGTGTCGGGGCCCCGAAAAGTTCAGACAAATTATGCATTAGACCGTTAGTTAGTTAGTTAGTTGGCCAAGTTGCCCTCACCTGCCACAACCGACGAAGAGACCAACCGCCGCCACTCAGAATCCGCTCAAAATTTTGGAAAATACTATGTTTCTGATAGAAATTTTTGTTTTTTGTTGGTAAAACTTTACACTTGGAGAATAAAAAGTCGTGTAATTTGTATGTGAAATATTTATAAACGGGTTTTGTACTTTAAATTGTATTAAAATAGTAGAATATTTTATTCAAACAGAAATGTTTCTCAAATTTTAATTTATATTTTTCTGAGTACAATAGAATAGAAAAAACATGTCCAGTATAGGGACTCGGCTAACCTCTGGCTCACCTGGACAGGATGTGTTCTGGTTGGCTATCTCCCTTGACGATGACGATGACGGACAGGCACCTGCAAAGCGCCCGGGCGCTAGTTCAACGTTGAACAGGATTGGCAGCTTCCAGATAGTTGCATTAGTATCTGACAGCTTGTAAAATGCAGAGAGCATGTGAGAGGGGAGAGAGTTGGAGAGAGGTTGGGGAACTCTGGGAGAATGTAAATATTTTGAAGAAATTCTGTGGAACATATTCCGCTTTTGTTTGCTGAAACCCTTGGTGCGAAAAAAAGTCCCTAAAGCAATTTGGGTGCTGCAAACAAACAAAAAATAGTTAAATAAGCCAATAAATAATTAAAAGTATTTACAAATTTCACAAAAGTAAATTAAATTCACTGAACTAACATTATAAATCTGATTCTCCTCCACTGGCAATATTGGAAATATAATACTACTAAAAACCAGTAAAGCATAAAAGCAAATCGCCAGCGGCCAGGCGAACTTTCTGCTCACAAAAAGTTTTTACTTGAGGTAAATATTTCTGATTTTTCGATTTTAAATTCCACATGGCAAAGGGAACTTGTTGTGTACCTCGAATGTATAAGGCAACAAACAGATTTGCAACTTCAACCGTTCCGAAAGAACACATGTCATAAAATCCTGCGAACCATTACAAATTCGAGCGGTTTCCTACTAAGTGTAGAAGACACATTTGCCAAGACCGACCCATCAGGGCAATAACTTCCCGTTCATATCACTCAAAATGAAGATTTCCGAGCAGGAAGTTTCCACTGACATCCCCCATCAGTCAGCAGCAACTTTTGATATAAATTTTAATTTTTCCGACTTGCATAAAAGGATTTCTTAGCAGTCCCCCCGCTAACGAAATATCAGTCAGTCACTAAAAAGTTATCAAGAAATTGGGTGAGTGTGTGAGTGCCATTGAAAGGATTTATTACGCTTGTCCTTTTAACAAATTTTGCGCATTATTTACGGTTCTCCGTTACGCTCTTACCGCACTTTTCCACGTTTCATTTCACTTTTTTCCACGAGCGGCAGCAGCTTAGACATTTTTTAAAAGTCACCAACACGCACGCATTTGTCAATCTCTATCAAACAGCAAAGAACTTGGGGGAAAAAAGGATTGGCACCGATAGGGCAAAAGGACGGGTCTGGAAAGGCTGAACCAACCCGCATGCTGACTGCCAATCCTTATTGACAGCAGCACTTCCGCTTTGGCAGCCAAAATAGCTGCGAGCCCCATAAATTAAACTCGTGTGCCACAAATTCTCCACTCCTCGAACTGTCTAAGAGTTTGGATGGTGGAAAAAGAGGGGACTTTAAGACCCCGGGCAAAAGGTGCACCGAAAAAATTGTGTCCTAAAACATTATCTATACTATATTTGATAATTTAAAATCACAACTATGTCCAGGATGTCGTCAAAAAAATATATAAAAAATAAATAAATCTTTCAAAGCTGTGCCTAAGGTAAAACTATTATAATTTAATATGCCAAACAATTTTATCGACAATTTTCTGAGTTAATCCAACTCAGCATTAACTTAAAAACCTTATAGAGAAGTCTACATAATCCCTTTGATTTTCATTTAAAAATGTTTCCATTTTTTCTTGTGTTTAAGAAACGCCTGGGCGCCAAAACTTGAAAGGCCATCAAGTGGTCTTTTTGCAACAATCAGGACATTCAGGACGCACTTGGCGTAAGCCCTCTTACAGTTTAGTATGCGGTAATTGACATGTAATGCGGTTGCAATTGACAACACCAACAACAACGACAGCAACAACGAGGATATGCAACAATGTCGCCCTCATCCGGTCGCCATTTTGACTTTCGGGGCTCCCCTCTCTCGCTACGCGTGTCCAATTGTGTGACCAATTTCGAAGGCATTCCGAAGGCGGCAAAAGAAAATGATCCGCAAGGCGGATGACCAAACCCAAAAGGAGTCGAGCCGAGGTGAACCACAAAAACGTACGCCACGTAAAATTTAGCTTAAACCTCAAGCACTGACCGGCACAGTGGGTAATGATTTAAAAGTGTATACTAGCTGACCCGGCAGACTTCGTACGGCCTCAAATTGACTCTACATTTTATTTAGAAAACGTTTGTATGGGAAATAGAAACCTCCAAGGAACATTTTAAGACTAAGATAAGCCGTTCAGCCGCTCTCGAGTTTTAGTGAGACAAGCGAAGAGCAATTCATTTTTATATATACCTATAGATATTAAAGACTAACAAACTGACAACGCTTTCAGCTATAAGCCTGCAACTGATTTTATATTTCAATTTTCTTTCTTAAGAGTCCATATTAAATTCCTCTACAAGGAAAAATGATACCACTGTACCTTCAAGACATCCTTGGCTGGCAATAAAAAGCAACTCAAATGAAATGAACCCCATGAAAAATGGCCAAGTGTTTGCCAAGAATTGTTTGGTTAGGTTTCGTCTTGCCTTTGCTTGCCTTCTCTGTCCTTTTCCCTTCTTCGAGTATTTTTTGGGCCAACCACCTGACCATTGAGGCGTGCACTTGGTCCCTGGCAATCGAACTCAGGCCACAGCCAGCCAAGACCAATACCAAAAACAACCTCAGCCAAAACACCAAAAGCGAGCGAGTTCGGGGAACAACAACCACAGCATGTCAACATAAATCAAAAGGCAGAAGGCAGAGAGCATTTCAGACGCCGGTGTGGGGCAGGAAGCCATAAGAAATCATTTCTAATCCCAAAAGTTCTGGGCTAGCCGAGTCGACATGGTCGTTGTCGCTTGGCAAAGAAGCTATCAGCAGGCATGGCCATGAAATGTTGCTTACTAGTAACCGATCTAGAGAAAAAAAACATGGAAGAACTCAGAGTTCACCTATAAAACACTTGGTACTCTGCTCTTAAAAAGTCGACAACGAACCTGGGATATTTTTTAGCTAAAGTGAAGTCCTAACCTACATGAAGTATAGCATACTCTTTTGCGATTCGCAACATATTTTGTTTTGATTATTTCATACATACATATGGACTACAATATATTTCAACATAACAAACTCACATATCAGTATCAACAAAACAGTTTATTAATACAAATTATATATATTCATATAAAATTCTCAATCTCTAAAGCTCAGTATTAAAATAAATTGATTCTTATATATTCTTTTTAAGAGAATACACCCTTTTGTTACCGTGTATTAAAGCCACAAAGCTTAACAAAAGGGGGATTCAAAACAAAAAAAATCACTATAGCATTTTCCCTGCTCCCTAAAGTCACCGAATCATTTCCAGTTTTGGACTTCGCTTTCGCTTCCGTCTAGCCCTCGCCCAAGGGAACGCATAAATTGGACAACCAATTTAAGGCCTAAAAACCACTTTTGCGTTTATATTCGGGAGCTCAACGATTTTGTTCGCTCTCTTTTTTTCTGGGGAAGAAGCACAACTTAAATGCCAGGACTCGGCCAGATACCAATGGCCCAAGACCAGGGGGATTTGTTTGTTCGGCTTCTGGCTTTGGTCCTGCTTTATGGGGCAAGGTAAAGCACGTGCAAACATTTGTCGTGGTTATTTTGTTTGGATTTGAATCGTTCCCGTTCTCGTTCCAGGACTTCTGCCCGTTCTCGTAGTTTACAGCCGGCTGATGATGATGCCCTGACACTGATAATGCCACGTCGACACTTGCCCATCAAAGTGGCCACGTGCACGCTCTGCCCGGTCTTAACTCGGCTTCCATGGATTGCTGCGTTAATAGCCCAAGCGATAAGATTGGCTGACTTGACTGACTGCTTGGCATTATTTTGCAATGTTTATGGTGTGTGACAATATTTTTGACTTGATGCCTGTGTGGCTAGGAGAGGGTCTAGCGGCTTATGAAACTATATAAGGTAATCCTGGAAGAATATATGAAAAACATCAGGATTTATTGTATGGTGACACCATATGTTACCAATTTTATTACAGGTCTCTTTTATTAAATCCTGGTCTTTGTGAACACATATTAGTTTGTAGATTTGTAAATATTTTGTTTACATAAAAGTAAACATAAAAAATGTCCAGAAGGTTCTGCAGAAATAAATCCATTTAAGATAATAAATACATATTTTAGTCAGCTTAACAAATAAATGATGAATCTACTTTCTTTTCGTCTTTTTTTACTTAAATTTATTTACTTAGACAGCCAAATTAAAACCAAATTGGTACAGTTTAAGTTAAATGAAGATACCTGTTTTTGCCGTCGCTATACCTAGAAAGTTTTAGGAATATCTTGTCCAAGTGGTTGGATATTACATCCCAAGCTAGTCAATATTTTCAGAGTGCTGCCAGTGAACTAACCACTTTAGCAGAGGAGCATCAGCTAGGGCTCAAGATAACAGCCCAAAATCCCAGCCAAGTTATTCATACTGCTGCTGAGCCATTCAACTCTTCTTCTGGCAGTAGGAACGACGGCGTGCAAAACACTTGCCAAAACAAGTCGCGCACTTTGCCATCAGCCAAGAGGCAGCAGGCAGCATGCAGACGGCTCGTCTCAAGGACCCAACTCAACTTGGGCTATATGCGATATATATATATGCATCCGCGACGCCATAAACTTTGTATGTATTCATACTGCACATACTAAATATATATTGCATTGTATAGTATATTCCTGGTGCATGTGCAACTCTTTTGAAGACATAAATTTGCAAAATGTCGTGCGTTAAACAGCTGATGTTTTATGGTCTTATGAACAACACGAAGTAGCACAGAAAGAAATCGGTTCCTAACGAAAAGAATAACCAAAGATGAATAAAAAGAATTCAATGGAAGACGAAAATTGCGCTTCTAGGAGAATTTTTTGTTCATAGATTTTAATCTAGTACAATTTAAATTTATTACATAGGAAACAATTTAAATGTAAAACTTATCTATTACATTTAAATTGTTTTCTGTGTGCCATTGCGGCTAGAAAGGCCGTCGAACTTCCTTAGAAAAGCAAATTGCAATGCATTTCCACTCAACGCCTCGGGCGTTAGTTGGAATTTCAAATTTCTTTTCGGGCGCTGACTTACCCCTTCTGTTTAGTACATAATAAAACAAAAAAAGCAAACAAAACATATCTAAAAAAACGAAAAAAGAGGATGCATTTCTTGCCTTAATTTGTGTATAATAAGTGCTCGGCTCGGGCACGCCGGCGTATGATGAATATTTATAAGGCAATGCGAGTGGCAGCGATAGCGGCAGCAACTTCATCGCTCAGGACTCTCCCCGAAAACTTTTTAAGCAAACAAATGAAAAATGAATTTCCTGCTTATGTTTATGCTTGGCATATGCTGAATGCCCTGGCTCACACACCCGCACACACACTTTTACGAACACCATCCAGGCAGACAAAGGCAGAGCGTGAATAAATATTACTCATACGCTGCGTTGTGCAACATTGTGCAAATGCCAGAGGCAAGTATTTACACCTAGACGTAGCACAATCAAATGCTACACAAATGTGTGAAAAATGCATAATATCCATAAGCGTGTGTGGGTCCAGGATCTGGCTGTCCATATATTTGTACACGAAAAACTAAAGGATGAATTTCAATTTTGAAGTTTCTATAAGAAATTGTAAGGGAAGATTAGTTTATTGATAGGAAAACCATATTTAAAATGATCGAATGTACACTTTATAATATAATTTATTTGGCTTCTCATAGATATTTTAAATAAAATTTGATGCCTAAAATATATTTATTTTTTTAAACTTTCAATGATTTTCATAAGCAAAGGCAGAAGTTAGTCAAATTTTAAAGCATCTATAATTTTTTTTAACAAAAACGTACTAAACATTATTGAACAGTTCTTTAAGCATTTTATTTGATGAGTTTTAAGTGAATAATCTCTAATTATATCAGATATTTTTTCTCCGTGAGCCTGAGCTTAGTATGCGGTGTTATGTGCTGCAAAATGGTTTCCATGGCAACAATGCTGTGTGGCAGCAAGTGCCGTCAGCTACAGAAAAGCAGCTGAAGCTCTAGAAGAAACAGCAGCTCACTCTCATAATGATTATCCATTGAAATGGAAATGCCATCCGAGGATTTAATATAATTCCCAATGCGTAAAGTGCGATCTGCCGAGCGAAAACTTTTCAAAACTTCACCAAGGAGCTGCCGACGCAAGGATGCACCTCAGCATGAGTTGCAGGGCCGAAGAATAGAATTCAATTTAAATAGATTTCCGCTTAGGGGAAATTTAAAAGAGAGAATGAGAAAAAAGCAAGGAATGGGAAGGCAATTGTTAGCACTGTGCCAGCTTGCTGTGGCGCTTCCGTTATTGTGGATGTGTGGGCGTGGCAGGCTGATTGAAAAACTACTAACTACAAACACTAAGCACACTCAACCGTGTCCATGTGAGATGGCAAAAAAAGAACAGTAAACTAGGACGATGGCAAATAAATACGAAAATGAAGAGCTGAAATAACAATTGAGTGATGTTTACTTAGACGAAATTGATATTCCCTGCTTCATGTTAATTTTAATTGATTTCGAGCCCCATCGTTCCGGCAAACATTCAAAATTAGCAAATCAAAAATATATAGTTATCCAAATAAACATTGCGCTAACCAGAGGGATCATCATAAATAAATTGGCGCAAATGGATAGAGCATTGCCAGGAATATCTTGCTGCTGGCATCTCTGGCCAATATCCTGCTCAAAGGAGCCAAATGCTAAGCAAACGTGCGTGCGAAAAAGGTAATTGAAAAATAGTTACCATTTCCTCTGCTACCTGGAGAAAAGGAAACTCGAGTTTTCCTCCGTTCTCGCCTTACCTTTGCACCGTGCACTTGCCACAGCCGCCACGGCACTCGACGATTTCTTTTAGGAGTTCACTGGCAATTGCTTATTTTAGCGTCTCCCATTGGCAATCGCAATTGCTGCAATTGAAATGCAGCCAAGAGAGCCTGCCCACTTACTGGCAATTCCCTGGCACTCGAATTAAATTTTAATGAAGTTATTTGAATTTTAATTATTTCGAACTTGTTCACGAGGCACTCTTCCTTCCTAGGCGGCGCCGCGCTTAAATCAATGACCGGAAAGCATTATACAATTATATTTATATGCATATACATGCATATATTTTTATATATGTATATATATCGGCGTGTGAGTATGTGCTCGTGGCTGTCAGGCGGCGAATGATTTAAGTTGCCGGCAACAATCCTGGTTTTTGGCCCGGTCAAGCGACCACATGCCGGCAGCATTTTTCAAACTGTCCGGCTAAATCACGGGGCCAGCGCTGAAATAAAATCAGAAAGACGGCGACGGCCAGCGACACTGACTTTCGGGGGCAATAAAACATAATAATTAACATTTTGCGAGCCGTTTTGATAAATGACAATGCGGCGTTTCATTTAAATTATACGTATACAGAGTCTAGCATACTTTCCAGCGTTATGCTAATGGCCAGAAGCTTAACCGCAGACTTGCATGGCAACTTTTAATTACATTTTGGCCAAGTGTGTGACATGTCTAGGTGTGAGTGACTTTATGTTAGAGCACTAAGAAAAAAATTCAAAGATTAAGATTATAGAAAAAAGATTTCAAATTTTTGTATAGTTTATTTCTGCAAAATTAGGTATTTCTAAATCTTGTTTCTATTGTATTTATTCTTACATTTTTCTTTAAATTATACAGATCTTATTATTTTTGTTATTATATGACTTATTAACATTTTTATTCGTGTATTTGTATGTGGCTGCATTTGCATGAGGCTGACAGCGAAGGAAAAGTGCGAGCGGAAAAGCAGAAAATGTAAGTAATGACTAAATGCGCACTCTGACAGTTTAACATGACAAAAATGTTCTTGTTTCCTTATTTCTGTTTTAGTTTTTTTTTCCTCCTGCCTTCCGTCATTTTTCCGTTGTCTTTTTTTTGTGCCCTCGCTGAGCTTGATAAATGATATACCAGACACCAACAAAAATGTCCCCTGGAAAAGTTGGTCTGGACAGATACGGTTACACTTTCACTGCAATACGTTTGACCTTTTCCCCCTTGGCCGTTTTGTTTGGAAAAATCCTTTGAGTGAACGAACATAATTTCCATCATAAACCAAATACGAATGCACAATAAATATGAATGCGGGCCTGAATGTGTTCAAGTAGAAGCGACGAAGACCCACAGGCAAATGAAATGTAATGAAATGGAAAGGAATTCATGCTCAAAGAAAGTCAGAAAAATATATAAAAAATATGTATATATGCACATAAATATGTATACGCAAGAAAATGCAGGAGTATTATTTATGAGTTTTGCGGCAAAAGATTTTTATTCCATTTCCTTGGGTCCTTTTAGTTGAAAAGTTGTTGTGGTTAAGTTCTACGGACTCTTTAAATGCTCTTTAAGCCATATTCTTCAAGAGAAATTCGGTATTTCAATTTAAATAAAAGAAAAAACAACAAACAGTTAAGTAAATTTAAGTAAATTACAATATTTAAATATAATATTTGTTTCTATTAGATTTGCTGTTTCAATAATTATAATACTTTGGTTAATGTTTTTTTTTTTTTTTTTTTTTTTTGTTACAATAAAAATTTAAATTTATTAAAGTGATTTTACATTTTTGTTTAACATTTTAAAGGTTAACATTTTTTTATATTATATAATACCGAATACTTTATTATAGAAGAAATTGTAATGTTTTTTCCAAGTTAAATGTATCTTTTATACATTTAATTAATATTTAACTTGCTTAAGGTTTTGATCTCAAATATTCCCAACGACCCACTTCAGAGCCTAAGTGCAACATTGTATTTGAGCTCATTTCACTCGAGTTTTCCAGCCGGTAAAAGCTTAGGCCCATTGCCAGTCTCTTTAATTGGTGTAGGGCATAATTAATTAACCTTTGTTAAGGTGACCAAAAGCAACAATTCCGAAAAAGGGCGAAAAGCCAAAGGAGAGAGCCACTGACTGAGAATTAATGTGATTACATTTCTCTAGTTGCTTTTAGTCCAATTTTCTATTATTTTTGTGGCATTTTAAATATTTAAAAGTGAATGCCATAAGCCAAGCAAATGAAATACATATCAAGCTTGAGAGGTGGCCAAATCCGAGGCGACACAAATATCCCCTTACTATATATACATATACGTAGATCTGTAGATGCTGCAGTTGTCGCCAAGAGGCTTTTGCTGACTGTGCAAAATGTGTTTCATTGATTTTCAGTTTCACACTTGGCTCGCGCGGCATCGGTATCCTTGGCTTCCTGACGGCATGCCATGGCTGCATTTTTAATGCGCATTGCAGTGACCGAGCCGAGCAAATATTTAATAAAAATTTTAAATTGCGCATACGCCGCTTGTGACCGAGGTCAAGGTATACATGTGTACGGTGGCCAGTGGAATCTCTTGCATTACGAAAAATATTTTAAACAGAAAAAAAACATTTTATCCATAATCAGAAGTCTACATTTTGGATACTTTGAAGAATAAAATTCCTTTGACGATTGAAAAATTACAGAGTAAATTTATATTTAATATTTGCAGCTGGCAAGTTACCAATTACGGACGAGCCGAGCGGTTCCTCCTGGCATTGTTGATGGCTCGCACTGTGAAAAAGTAGATGAACTCAATGCCACTGAGAATGCTGGCACCCAGGAAGAGGCCCAGCATCCCGCCCATGGATACCACTATGTCCAGCCTTGTGCGGAGCGCCTGCCGCCGGTACTGATCCGTGGGCAGAGCGGGCATGGAGAGCGTGATATTGCGCTCCGTAGATCCCTTTTTAAAACTTTTAAAGTTTTAAATTAATTATTTAATAAATATTCATTTATCTAGAAGACTCACGTTGAAACAGCCTCGTAAACGGCTTGTATATCGCCATCGTTGCAGGAAGGCAGACAGCCACAGCTATCGTTGAAGCCCTTATTGTTATTCATCAGCAACTTGGCATCGGGTTTCGCCACATTGTTAACCTCCAAGCAGATGAGCCCGTCCAGGCCGCAGTCCGGATATCGCGGATCGGCCAGGGGATTCATAAAGTACGGCGTACAGCCGCACTTGTCCAGCTGAAATTGTCTCGTGCAATCGCTGAGGCAGGTACTAAAGCTATAGGCCTTGTAAACGCTGTATGGTAGATTCTCCTCGGGAAAGCGGCAGCTTCGCAGCTTTGGATCGATCTCATGCACATCCGGATCATTATCCATGGTCTCCCGATGGAACTGCAGATACTTACCCTGTCCAGGGTCCGTGACAGAAACACCCACAGGCTGCAGAGCCGTGTGTGGAATATCCTCGGCATTTAGCAGACTCACCTGCACCGGCACACGAGTAATCACCTGGAGCAGAGCCTTTTCGTCGGCGGGATCCAGTTCGGTACGCAACCAGTGATACGATCCCCGATGATTGTTTTGTAGAGAATTGAGCATAAAACACCGACCATAGGGAGTGATCATGGGTAGGAAGTAGCGACAGCAGTCGAATTTCTTTCCCGAGAGCTCACAATCCACGAAAAAATCAGAGCAGTTGGATCCGAACTAGGGATGAAGAAAAGGAATTAGTTAGTCTAAATGTATGTGCGAAAAATCGATATTTATTTTGACTTTCCAGCTAACCCGATTTTGTATTTGCCTATAGTTTTCCGTAGGGCACTGGGCACAAGTCGGACACTGCTGCTCCGGTTGACGGCAGTGATTCTTAATTATACCCTCGTGGTACTGATGTGGAAACAGAATGTATGCCAGATGGGACTCCACTTCAAAGTTATATTCCCCTCCCTCGGCATCACCTCCCAAACTGCAAAAATTAGCTGACATTAATTATTACTCTGGCCCTGCGACAAATTCTAACCTGCGAACGTAGGCCTCCACCTGCTCAGTCAACTCGTACTTGAAGACAACTTCACACAAGCTGACTGTGGGAAATTTCCATTTGGAAAATGGCGGCAGACTCTCGTAAACTATGCTGGCGGCTCGGGTGGGATAGCTGCTCTGATAGTCATTGATCAGGTAATAGCAGCCCATGGCCGAGAGCATGACACAAATCAGCCAAAAGATGCGCTCCGTGAAATGCAGCCTGCAGTCGAGGAGGAGCTACAGATCTGTGATCCAAATCGAAAGAAAACTCGTTACCCACCTGGAGTTGGCAATGTAGGCGAAGCCTACCAAGGTGCAATTGTTGCAGTAATCCTTTAAGTAGTTCACAAACTTCCAGAACAGGTCCCTGTTCCTGCTCCTGGTGAGGCCTTCACCCTTTTTGCCCGTCGGTCGACTCATGGCTACTGGATATCGGGACACTGTCTCCACCTCTCAATAAGCCGATCTCGGAGCTCAGGTCCTTCGTGGCGGACTTGACCGGGCCAAATAAATTGGTCTTGGCCAAGCACGACACGGTCAGCCACTCGTTGGGTAAATTTGTTTGTTGTTCGATTGGAGTGGATGTTGGTGCACTGTGAAAAATTGTGAGTAAAGTTTTTATAAATTCTTTCACAACAAATACTTTTAAATTGTATATATAATGTGCAATAATAATATATTATATTCTTATGATCTCCAGATTATGTTGTATCCATTTTCATAGCTCTGTCAATTTGTTTAAATTTTCATATTGATTAAATAGTAAGTAATATCTACAATTAATGAATTAATTAATAAATATATTCATAAGATACATATTTATACAATTGTAAAATACCCATTGTACTTATTTTTCTTTCTCTGCAAGAGTAAGGTGGGTCGTTGCAACTTAATGGCATGCTTGTGCGGTATCCTTGGCCACACACGCACCCACCGCCTCCACCAAAAACCCCCACACAACCCACCCAAAGTCGGCGTGGGTCTGCATGTGAAAAGCCTTTAATTGGTATTTGCTTTGTGCAGGTGTCGCAATAAGGATTTAAATACACACTCGCCCACAACACAGCACACCTTTCTGCATGTGTATATAAATATGTGTATTTATATTCACTTGAGTGTTATGCATTTCCATTTCAGTGCAGGTGACACAAGGAATCAAGTTGGAATTGTGACACTTTGGGTGTAAAATTAAATGCGATAATTCTCCTAGGACGTTCAGCAACAAAAAATTCTTTATTGACTGCACACGATTAAGGTTGATTGTAAATATTTGTTATTGACATTTTAAAATGAACATTAACAAAAACATATTGATAACACTTTAAAGCCAGTTTTAAATATGGGAAGATACTGTGCAAAGCTTCTTTCATTTATTATTAATTTATTGTTGCTTTCATTTAACATTTATTGAAGTTTTCAAGGAATTAGGTAGTTGGGTTCTTAGAGGGAAAATAAATAATTCAGCCATAAATAATAAATATAAATATTCTATATATATAAAAAAAAAGAACAAATCGAAGGTAAGGTAAAATATTTAATACCTAATATAATGAGTTCCTCTCACTACTTCGAATTTTTCTGACCGAAATGACTTTCTCATTTTAAAAATTCTGTTAATTTAAATGCCAAAAGCGGCTAAAATTTTATTGATATAATTTTTGTGATATTTGATAAAAATATGTAATATTCCAGTAGGTTGACTTTACTCCCTCCACTGACTTTTGACCAACAACTTTGGCGGCGAAACATTCTCCGCCACTTACTGCCACCTGGTCCTCGTATGAGTAAGTTTTCCAACAGCGCCATCCCGGCTACTTACCACTATTATTTCCCTTAAGAACAGCACCACCTACCTTACCACCTACACCGCCCAATTACGGCAGTTAGCCCATCCACAGCGCCACAGATTTTCCTGGCCAAACTTTAACTCCCGGGTAACGGCAGCGGCAACACCTAGCTGCACTTGCATTGAGTTATTAAGTAAAACGAGTGAGTGAGTGAGCCACGTTCATACACACTCACCCACTCACTAGCACCGACCCAAAACACTCCCAAACACACGTACACACACACCCGTCACCGACACATGGACGTGCATAAATTGTAGTCAACATGTTTTTGGTGCTTAGAACTAGACGCTAAATTAGAATTATGCAATTACGGCTCATTTGCGCTGCACACGACTGCAGCAGGCGTTGTCGCAGCTAGAAAAACACTTAAAAACAATTAGAGTGCTTATTGAAATTCGAGCTAACATGCGAGCTGCATGAAAAACTAATGCGAACATTTTAATTATTTATGCATCTCTGAGCATGCAATGAGGCAAATTGTTTTCTAAATCGCAATGCCAATGCTCAACGTTATATTCTCCTCGCATTTCAATGACAATTTCATTTCCATTTTCAATTTGAGAGGCCTTTAATTGGGAAATTATGCCTTTATTTGTACAAGAACAAGAGGAAGACATTGATTAAGATTTATATACATAGCTTCTTCTTCTTTCTCGGATTTACTTCAATTCAATTTTGTTAAAGTCCCAAGGTTCATGGCTTATGCATCGCTGATCATGAATATGTTGTCCGAGATCAGTTCCAACTCACTTTTGAAGGCTATAATGCTAGCCACTTCAACAGCGGCTTTTACAGCTTCTTCTGTCGGTTCTGGAGATTCTTGACTATCCCTATGCGTCTCTGGTGAAAATACACCATCAATTTGGCGGCTCCCCTCGGAAACTATATCCAAAATTGTGGTGAGAACTGAATCCAAATGCTGATTAAACTCCATTTTCAAATGAAAATATTGGAAGATTCTCTTAATTTCCTATTCCTATGCCTGACAAATGAGGCAAGGAAACAAGTTACTTTATAAAAATTGTTACTTTATTAAAAATTGGATATAGGCATCTTTTTATTAACGCACTTTATACCTCTGGAAAAAAAACGAATTTAATTATTTATTTAATAAGGAAATAGTTTTGATAATAACCAACCAGAATTCATATTCACTTTTGCAAATTAAAAGTTTCTTACTTTTGTTTATATTCCAAAGCAACCACATGGGCATATATGTTTTTATCCACCTGTTTTTAATACTCAACTTTAACAATTCTTTTCTACAATTTGTGGGTGTAACCCAACACTCTCGTTCTCATTCACATGCAAAGAGCGGCCAAGTTATATGAACTCGACTAGGTTGTTGGTCACAATTGTTTGGCAACACGAGCGAACGTTGAATGGGAAAGCTCAACCAAGTTGTTAAATATTTTGTTTTTTTTTTTTTTTTTTGACTATACTTCATTTTCGAGAGAGACGTTCGCAATTGAAATCGAAAATGGAGCATGAAAACGTAAAATAAATCATTTATATACCTACAAATAAACAAAGGCCAGCCAGAAACGCGTTGGAAAAATATAAAACTGGTCAAGAAGCCTCTGAAAAAAAATTAATTAAAGCAAAGTTTTGGACAACTAATCAATTTTAATATTGGTTCTGCCACATAATAAAGAATAATTTATTAATTTTGAGAATGTTTTACATTTACTAGAGCAAACAAAGCTAAAGGACAACGTGATGTCCGTGTGTTTGCCTATCATTATGTTGTGTAATTTCAGGTGTATCTGTGAAATACCTATCAAGTGCAGTAAAATGCAAAACCATTGCCGAAATAACTAAACAAGCGACAAGGCAATTTAAATACAAACAAGCACACAAAATTCGACAAAACCAGCAACAAATGTTAGAGTGTTTGAGGAGGATGGGGGAGTGGGGGGAACATCGTTGACGTCGACACACAATTAACTTCAAAAATACTCCAAGCCGTGTTAAGTGTCAATTAGTTAGAGCCAGAGCTTGCCAGCCATGAATGCGAAATTATACAGCTAAAATATCAAACATATACAAGTATTTACATATTCAGATATCATTTCATATATAATTGCGCATGCTGAACAAGTTGGCAAAAAGCTGATTATCGCCTCCAGATAGAAAGCCACTAAATTGCATGGAAATAATGAGATCTTCTATCAAGATGGCCTGCCAGGAATGTCTGACTAGCTGAGGAAACGACAAATAAATGCGGATAATGATGATGTATAATATGGTCTCAGCCAGCCAATGAGATCATCATAGAGAAGAGCTCATCAAAGTCAATATGCTATCCCATGATTTATTCCTCGAAACCTTTCTATCATAAATAAATTTCGGCCTCTAAAAGTTTAGCCAAAATAAATTCGTATATTAAAAAAGTTTCTGCGAGGCTCGCCTTCAACACGTAACGGTTTGTAAATGACTTTTGCTTTTGAGTTGAACTCACATAATTTCCAAACATTTCATTTCTAATAACCAGACAACCCAAAATGGTCAAAACAGCCGCCAATAAATAAAATCGGGTATAGGGGAATCGAAAAAAAAATCAAAAATTGTATTGATAAAACAAGGAATGACCAAATATAATATGCAGACCGCAAAACAACAAAAGTGGACAACCAAAAAAATTTGACAAAGAATCAAACAAAAGCACAGACTGGCACACACACACACGGGACAGCACACACCAGAAATCGTGTCCAAGTGCCACGTTTTGCCTAAGCGACAGGGCGGGGGCCGAGTAGGGCCATGACCCCGCCCCCTTTTCTCCCGAACTCCCGCCCATAACTAACTCCCCCTCATGTCGTCCAATCCATCGGTTATGTTTGGCCCGGCACGCTTGTGCAAACAAAACGCTGTTGTTTGTGTTCGTTCCCACATGCGCTGACAATATCGCAACAATGTCGGTCGACGACATCCAAAGAACAACATACGGTGCTTCACTCGGCCCCTAAAAACTCCGAGTCGAAAAAAGGAGCTCACCAAAAAAGCCAAAGGAAAATCAAAAAAGAAAAACAAAAAAAAAATACGAGCTATGATGGAAATTTGTAAAGAGTCAGCACTGAAAACAATTATAAGCTGACCTTAAAGATAAAAAAATGTGCCCATACGAGGGACAAAATTATTTTGAGCTGGCGTTAATAGTAAAAAAAATGGTGTAAAGGACAACCTTAATGGATATTTTTTGTTAATTATAAATTGAGCTTTAGGGAACTTGTTCATGTTACTCCTCGTCAGAGCGGGAAAAGGCAAACTTTTATGTAGAACATGTTATGATTATATTAAAAAATTTAAAATATAATATTTAACTTTAAAATTTAAGAGCTTCCAATTTTATAATTAAAGATACATTTTTAGTTAACTGCATACTTAAAGTAAATAAATAATAAACTCTTCTTTTAAGAAACACAAAATGGAATACTTTTTTATGTTATTCATCGTAAAATCATGAAAAAGCAGACTTTTATCAAGAGAAATTCGAGATCATACTTCAAAATGAAATTTTTAAGGCATTTAATATATTTTGAATAAAACATTTAACAAGTTTATAAGTTAAAAGAAAAGTCTCTGCTTATTTCATACTTACGAATTGTACGAATAAACTCTTTCACTCTTAAGAAAGACAAACTTTAATAATTTAATTTAATAATTTATTTTAATTAAATTTAAAAAAAGGTATATTTAAATCTGGCAAATGTTAATTCATTTCTCCTATTTATTTATTATTATTTATTATAAATTTTTTTTTTTTGCCTCTTTAAACCATTGCCGGAATGACACTAATGGGGGCTCCACTTCTTTGCATATCCCACGTCTTTCGCTTTTCGAGCTGCCAAGACAAGAAGCGATTGCAGATGCAATAAAAGGCCAATAACAATGCAATAATCGTAATAATAACAACGGCAAACCAGCCAGTCGGCCATGTGTTGCCGCCGCAACAACAATCACAACATCACACCAACGGGAAACTTGCAGCAGGAACACAGGCAACAGCGGCAACAGTTGCATGCAATATCAGCAATAAAAGTTGTAACAATTATCATTTGAAAGTGCATTGTTCCAGTTGTCAGATGCGGCGCTTAAGTAGTTCCAACAACAAAAACAACCACAAAATGCAACCAAATGCAAGCTCGTGCCGCGAGCAACAACAATTGCAAATAGCAGAAGCAGAAGAAGCAGCAGCAGCACCATCACAAGTAGCAACAATGTGTCTACGTCAGCGACTTTGAGAATTAATATGCACAATCCGCTGCAATTGCAATTTGTTGAAGAAACAATGAAGCGCGCATGCAGCAAAAAGAAATATTTTACATATTGTCGCATAAATTTCCAAGCGATAATCACCGAAGAATATCAATTAGATTTGCGGCGGGGCTTAGGGTCTCAAGCTTTTCTTTAATGTGGAGCAAGCCCACATAATGAGTTATAGATTTGGCTCTAAATGATAAACGACTGAGCCAAGGATTAATTGGCCAAACGCGATGGGAATATATAATGGATTTGTCAGTTGGAATGATAAATGAAAGCTGCTTTTTGTACAGAGAGTTGAGTTTAGAAAATCAAGTGAAACGCTCTTTGAACGATTTTTTTAACTTTAAATAAAAATGACTTAAAATTAAATGTATATATATATATTATATTTAAAGTATTTGATGATAATAAAAATATTTCGAAATAAATTCCTATTTTCATATAACTACATATACTGCAAGCTATCTGTTTGAGTATCAAAAACCTCTCCACATAAACTAAACTAAACCCAACTAAAGCCTTTCCTGTCATCTGTGGATGTGTTTGCATATGAGGACATAAGTGCAATTAAAACCAATACGAGGCAATTAGCCCCAATGGCCATAACCTGTCTGCTGCTGCTCCTCCCGGGTGGCTTTTAATAATGCAACCACATAAATCTTTTCATTAAAGTTCAATTAATCAACAGCCATCCTGTCACTGCGCATAAATCTCATAATGTACCCACCCGCACATGTGCTTCTCCATTGGGTTCAGAATGCAGAGACACGGATGCACAGGCACAACATGGGCACATGGACACATGTGCACATGGAGCCCGATTCCCGGCTCATCCGAGTTATTTGTCACCATTTCCCCACCCAGAGTGTGTGTGTTTCCCCCAAGTTCACCATTTCCCTTACCATTTCACCGAAGGCTGCCAAACAAATGTGCAATGTGTTGTACTTACAACGAATTTTGCCACGCCTCCGGCTCAGAAACCTAGCTGTTCCGCCTCTCTGGGGTCCACCGTTACCTGCCTAATATTCGGGGATAACAGGTAATAACATGGTCGGGCTGCAAACATTTGCATTCGAGGTGAAAGCGTGATAGGTTTTTGTAATACGAAATCGTACTTTAATGTTAATAGGTCAGCATAAAGCGTTTTTTTTTAGAAATGTAAACCAAATGAACAGTTTAGAAGGTAAATAAATTGATATCGAAATAGATATAATAATAAATTTTATAGATGCATGGCCATGTTCCCAAATCCCAAGTCTAAGCTAAACTATCGCCATCGTGTCACGAGACCAGCTTTATTTAAAAGATTAGACGGAACAAGAAGCATTGAACACCGAGCATGGAGCACCGAGCACCGGTCCGGCCACCAATGATTACATTTTGGCCCATTTCGGGGCAGAGGCTGGCAGGTGCATGGCGTGGGCGTGCCATTGTTTGTGTTTCTGCTGGGCAATTAACAAGCAATAAAAGCCTGCAGCCTGCAGTCGGCAGCCACTGCAGTCACCCAGTAACCGTGGCAAAGTCGACAAGGGGACAGTGTGCAATTAACACAGGGATTTCGCAACGCCCTATTGAATAAATGTCCAACGCGGTCTGATTGATTCGGGGCTGTGCCCGCCGACGCGCACGTCTTGCACCTGAACTTTTGCCAAACGAGATGCTGCCTTTTGAATGCCAAATGAGGCGGCTGCGGGCCGACGACACCTGCCTTCAGTTACACAAACTGCACTGCTGCCCGAGTTTTGTTTTTTCTTCTTTTCGTTCACTTTTTATGAATGAAAAACTTGAGTCACTCGCTCGCCCGGAATCGACATGGCGTGGGTGGTCCGCCCCCGGCAAAAGGCCAAAATGCAAATGCACCAAAAGACCAAAGCAGCGGCAGTGGGTAACAAAAACGGCAAAAAAACACCAGCAAAAGTGTTACACGACTTTACGAGCACATTCATTGACTGCAAATCAAAACGTGCGCCACGCCAACGCCAACCTCAACCATTATACACTTGAAAAAAAGTAGCAGAACTATGTTATTGACAACTATAAACTTTAAAAAGGTTTTTTAATAGGGAATATTATGATTAAAATTAAATAATCTCGGCACTTTGAATATAGCAAATCGAAATATTGAGGTATATTCTCTATATTTCTAATTATATATTTTTAATTTCAAAATTTCCTTGGTGCATCTAAGTCAAGTTCGACACCGACGGCAAGTTGAACGCCAACGCCGGTGGCAATTACCAGGTGACTGCTAACTGGCAAGGTTATGGCTCTCACAGAAACGCCGCGCAAATGCTTCGCATACCACGCACACACTCTTACTTGCACATTAGCGGAAAATACCTTTTGCCATTACGCATACGCACTGCATGCCAGTCCTAAAGGTTTTTTTATTGCTTTTTGTCTGTTTTTTTTATTTTGACGCATTTTTGAGAGCAGCAATTTTAAATTATTGAGTGTGAAGCATTTAACATTTCAGGACTGCTCTCGTCCGTACAATGGTTATGAAATCTATACTCATTACCCTTTTCTTCAATATTTTATTTACAAAAACAATATATTAATATTTCTCCTCAGAAATATTATAGTTTACTGAACCTAATGAAAAAGTCCGATATTATATGGAGACAATAAATCACTCCTCGTATCAAATTATACAAAAATATCTTTAACTTTAATTTATGAAAATTTTAAATGTCGAAAAATATTTGATTTAACAGTAAAATGGCGACATAATTTAAAAATGTAAAAAAAATAGAATTCCATTTGCCTTACTTTTTTACAATATATATGAAACATACATACATCCTATCATAAGCATAATGATTTATATATCAACGTTTGCTTTAAATACCTATCAATAAAATTTCGCTAGGTTTTGACATTTCTCACCTTTTTTTGTTAAAAAAATATAATTTTAAATATTTATTACAAATACATTAAAAAATGCTTTAAAAATCCTTGAAATTATTCAAATAATTTAAATACATATATTCTACCTTAAATTCGTTCCCTCTCTTTTTTATTTAAGTCTTTTATGCTCACGAATTTGTATCCACTGTCCAGGCCATGCCGCCACGACTGCTTGTTCAGCACACAGTTTAAAAATAATTGTTATTGGGCCGCGGCCAACTGCCTCCTGAGTCCACCTCCGACACGAGTCCCAACCTCAAACCAGCTGCAGGAAAATTCCAGTTTGTGCTCCTGCTCCTCCTTCCGATGACTCTGTGCAGCCATTTTCGGTGCTAAATGTCACACGCACATAAGCGAAATTATGTGAGGCATTTTTAACGACTGATATGCGCCGGGCGCGATATGGCAAACACACTGCACGGCAGAGAGCAGGCCGTCAGGCTCATAAAAAAATCCGAAGCGAAATTGAAACTGCCGCCCAAGTCGCCCATTTTACATGCAAACCCATCCCGCCAAACCATTTTGGCTGCCGCTGCCGCCGCCGACTGTAAGAGCGACAAACACATGGCCGATGTACGTGAGATTGGGCTGCCGTTAATTGGTAAAAATTGGGCAAGCTCCGCCACCTCTCCAGGCCAAGTACTTATGCGATAATGCGTAAATTTTAATGAAAACTGAAAATGCGAAACAAAAACAAAGAAAAGCGTACTTTCCTCGGGTCGTAAAGTCGCACACGAAGGCGGCGATGAACCTTTTAGTCCTTCGTGCAATCGCCTGGAAGTTGATTTAATGAAGATTTCACAAAATGGGCATTCTCCCATCACCAAGTCTGACATGTTAGACAAGTGTGTGAGTGGGTGGTTGTGCTATATATATGTTGGTTTTAAGATTTAGATATTGAAGTATATGCGTTTGGCACGTGTCCTGTCTGTCAGATCGTGTGGCTGGAATTTCAAGTGGAGCCTTTTCATTAAAAACATTTTAAAGTGAAACTAAATTGTGAGTCATTGGCAAATAAATTTGATTGGCTTAGCCTTAATCGAAATGGGGCCAAAAATTGGCTATTATACAAAAATTTATATAAATAATAGGTACAATAATTCCCCACAATAGCAGGAAAGTGGTAGGTAGTGGAAGCCGCAACACCCTGACTTCTCTACTCCTGCACAAACACTTCATTACCATATTGAACAATGCAGATTCAAAGGCAAATAGCCTACACAATGGTTTGTTACAACATGACCACACACAAGCCTTTTCGCGCCAAAAAATGCCAAAGCAAACACCCCAGACTGAATGCCTAATTATGCAACAGTACGGCCTGAAAGATGGCTCTCTCTCTCTCCGTTATCCTTTTATAGGAAAATTTAACACAGTGCCGGCCCCAAAAAAGCCACACATGAAATTATTAACAACACGGCAAACGAACGCAACACGATAGCGAAATTATGAACGTGATTAATTCATAGATGGTGGCGCTTAGCCATTGTTTTCGGCCGCCGCCACCACAGAGTGTGCACTGAACAGGCCAGCGTCCACCTGGAGGCGGACATGGATATGGCAGCACGATCGCGAGCCATGGCCTGCAGTTGACATCCACGAACGCTGTGTCCAAAAAGCTAAATATGATTATGTGCGCTCGATTTAATCTCAGTCGATTTTTCGCTGGCCAAAACTTCCCTCCACGGGTTAAAGTCGTTGATTTTTTATTGATTTTTCTTAAACACATTCGGTATACACTCTTAGAAGTCATAAGAGGAAATATTTCAACTAATAAGAGATAAAGTTAATACACAATAACTTTAAGACATTCCTTAAAGAACCTTATTTGGACAATTAATTTAACTCCGTGCTTTAATTGCTTGAAACTCGGCATTTATTGATACTTTTCGATCTCTGTACTATAATATTAAATATATTTATAAAATCTCTATTTTCCTTAATTTTCCCTCCTTTCTAGCTTTTCTACAAGTGTGTGCAACATATGCGAATTGCCGCAGCATTAAAAATGAAGAGATTTTCCTTGAAAATAATGTCTGCCTGCGTATGGTTTTGGTCAAAACGACTCTGTGCTCAAAATGGAAAATCCAAAATCGTAAAAAAATTGCACCAACACAGAGCGTGAGTAACTTCGTGTTCCCCCCTTCAGTCCGCCATTCAATTGCCAACCCCCCCTTAATCACCAACCCCCACGCACCCACGGAAACACTCAAACTCCAAGTAGTCGGCGGATTATAGTCGTCAGTTCGGTAGCTTTAGTCTGATAAAGAGTGGATGGAAGGAAGAAAAAAAATATAAAAAGTCCAAGAAAAAATTGGCTACTTAATTTGGTAATAACAATAATTACGCCTGACTGACTAAACGCTGACCAGCGGCCAATTTAATATTGAAAAGACAGGAGAGCCAAGTGGCTGTCTATTGAATTCCCTAACCAATTCGGTGGGTATTACAGGCTGATAATGGTCGCTAGTAGCGGAGAAAGAGCCAAAGTTAGTAAAAAGCCAATTACCGAAAGTTTTATATTTTTAATTGGAGAGGATTTTCTTTTTTTTTTAACTGAAAGTAACTTGAAGATTTAAGGTGTAAGGAAAAGGAATATTTTCTGAGGAAGCTATAAAGCAATGTACACACAATAATGTATACAAGATACCCATAATTAAATGAAAATATTTATGATTATCACACAATACTCATTAATATTTTGTACATATTATAGTATTATTTTATTTTCTTTGTATATCCATAGAGTATTCCACTTGCGTTACTTCAAGTAGTTTCCCATCCATTTTCAATTAAAACGTTTATAGATAATCAATTAATAATTTTTAAGCCACTCTGGCAGTAACAAACTCGGGGCTCAGCCACTGCCACTAGTTACTAGCTACTATGTAGCTACTGGCCTGGCTGACTCAGCCGTTCCACGCTCAATTAGGTGCAAAGACATCTCGGCTGGCTACGAAGTTGAGGATTTTGCAGTTGATCATATTTATTGGCTTTGCGATTAGGCTCGGCGGACTCGACTCGACTCGACTCTTGCCTCTGGCCTAATTGGGGAATCTAAACTTGAATATTGATGACGGTGTCGGATCGGAAAAAAACACACACACAATCCAAAATGCGATGCAATTGTTGCTGCTGCTGGCCGTGTTGTTTGATATTTATCGTATTTAATTTTTGTTCGTCGGCTCGTTCGGCTGTCTTGGCTATTTTTGGAGAATTTCGCGTACGAGACTCATAATTCGTGCGATAATTTACACAAAATTAGGCAACTGTCTAGCCAGCGAGCCATTTAGAGCTATTGGAGCACTCGATGCGTTTCCCACGCCAATTAGAATTAGCGCGGAGATCGACTCGGGTTCAATTGAGTTGAAGACACACCGAGGTCTCTCTCAGATAAAAAATTTCAGGAGAAAATTGGAAAAATTCAATTTACTCGCTGCAAATGGTCTGAAAATTTAACTTCACCTCTTACCCACTTTGTGTGGCCATTTTTTTAACGACAAAGCACGGCCGCGGAGGCTTCTGCTTATAATTTGTGTTAACAAAACTTTTGCCATAAAATGTCCAAAGTGGAACTCATAAAATGTGAAATTGTCGGTGCGGTCAAATATAATTAATGTGGGGCAAGTTTATTCTTCGTTGCGGTTAATCTTCCCCTCCAATCTTGGGCTTTACAAGTTTAAGGGAGACCTTCCACCTCCCCTTGAAAGCAATTAAAAGTCTAATTAGAATGTCATTAGGTGGAGGCAAGTACTAAGCGGTCAGGTAGGACTCAAGTATCACAATAAATAATAATGCTTCTATCTTGATTTGATAATTTCCGAATAATTGGAATAAAATTGTTACGACTGTAAAAAACCTCAAACCTGTGCTGGATTACTCATTATTTTGTCTTTCCTAATTTTTCATTTACAAATTTGGGTGCAGGAAAATTCCGAAATTAACCTGGACAAAATTTAGGATACTCCAAAATGACGACGCACTTCTATTATCCCAACAAAGAGCTGCAGGAGGAATTGACCTGCATTGCCAAGGCACTGGTGGCACCCGGCAAGGGTCTCCTGGCGGCCGACGAATCCAGTGCGGTGATGGGCAAGCGTTTCCAGCTAATTGGCGTAGAGAACACGGAGGAGAATCGTCGCATATATCGCCAGATGCTGTTCACCACCGATCCCAAGATATCGGAGAATATTTCAGGGGTGATTTTCTATCACGAAACTCTGCATCAGCGGACAGACGATGGTCTGCCTTTTGTAGAGGTCCTGAAGAAGAAAGGAATTTTGACGGGCATCAAAGTGGACAGGCACTTCTCGCCACTCTTTGGCTCAGAGGATGAGCTTACCACCCAGGGACTGGATGATCTGGCTAATCGATGTTCCCAGTACAAGAAGGAGGGCTGCAGCTTCGCCAAGTGGCGGTGCATCCTGAAGATAACCAAGAATACGCCATCGCCGCAGGCCATTCTGGAGAATGCCAATGTGATGGCTCGATATGCGGCCATCTGTCAGTCCCAGCGGCTAGTGCCTATCATCAGTCCCGAGATCCTGGCCACCGGCGATCACGATCTGGATCGGTGCCAGAAGGTTACTGAGACCCTGCTGGCGGGCGTCTACAAGGCCCTCAGTGATCATCACATCTTCCTGGAGGGCACTCTATTGCAGCCGAGCATGGTGACTCCCGGCCTGCAGAGCACCAAAAGCCATCCGCCCGCCGATATTGGACTGGCCACGGTTCTGTCTATACGACGCACGGTTCCACCAGCGGTTCCAGGTATTCATTTACTCGCAGTTTAATTTGTTTAAATTATTATTTTGAATTCTTTATTTTAAGGAGTCCTTTTCTGCTGTGGTGCCCAATCGGAGGAGGAGTGCTCGATCTCGTTGAACGCCATCAATAACGTTCCGCTGTGCAAGCCCTGGGCCATGAGTTTCGCATTCGATCGGGCCTTGCAGACATCGATCTTGCGGACTTGGGGTGGCAAAAAGGAGCAGGTCACCCATGCCCAAAACGAGCTGCTCAAACGCTGCAGGGTTAGTTTTAATTACATAATATAAATTTTAGAATACCTACCAGTTTCTGCTTTTAGGCCAACGGTCTGGCCTGCATTGGCAAATATGTCATTGGCTCGATAGAAAGCTCAGCGGGCACGGAGAAGCTCATACAGGAAGCAATTGAGTTTTAAGGTCCAAACTTCAGCAAACAATTTAATTATTAAAATTTAAGTGTGAAATTTATAAAGAGTTTGCTTAAAAATATACATTAAATAAAATTTAGCTTCTTAAATACACACTTTTATATTTTTAAAGGAAAAATAGTGCATAAAATAGTACATTTTGTGTTTTCAATTCTTAGGTAATTAAAATTATGATTCAACGCTTTGATTTTCGAAGATACTTTGGTAAGGTTAGAATTTTCTAAGAAAAGACATTTACAAATTTTTGTTATTCAATTCACATTATATTTCTTAATTAAAATAAAATGCAGTGCTTTATTTCATGACATAAACCCATTAATATTGATCTCGTTCTGCTTGTGCGAACGAGCTTAAGCTCTCACTTGTGACTTCTGGCCAACACTGTGACCGCAGGCCGCGTGTTTGATGCTCACTCGCTCGGCAGTGCCACCAAACAAGTCGAAATATTGTTAACAAGCCTGCAAAGAACAACATGACTCTGGGAGCGAAGTGTCGGCATAATCCATGGAGATTACCAGACGACCGAGCGACACGCAGCTGCGTTCGGGGCTCCACTGCAGCTTAATTAACGCAAGCGCATGCCAAAAACCCAAAACGACGGTGCACCGGCAGCAGCAGAAGCAACGGCAACATCAGCAGCAGCATCAACAGCAGCAACAACAGCAACTGCAACTATAGCAGCAGCAAGCCCCGGAATGAGAGTTTCGACTTAATCAAGCGGTTCGGAGCCGCTCAAGTCGTTGTCATGTTGTTGGCAAATTAGTCAGACTGTCGTGGAAATGAGCGGGGTAGAGCGGGGTAGTGAGGAGGGGGTGCTTTCAACTCAAGCAATAATTAAAATTAAAGCAGTTACTAAGTTGGAGGCTCTTGCAGCGCCGTCAACTCCTCCCAGTTGTCACGCGTCGAATTTTAAGTCAGGAAGGTTACGCTTGAGAAAGGCAGCTAGGCGAAGCTTATACTCGAGAATTATATTTACCTAGCGAAATATAAATTAAATTATACCAAATTACTATTACCAGAAATGCTACCATTCTTATATTTAAACATACAATTCCCAAAAGCTTAATTTCTATTTTAATTAAAAGAAAAATGCAAGGGGACCAATTCAATAACAATAAACATTTCTGCTGCAGTTCAATCAAAAAACATAAATTAAATTTTCATAATATAATATATATGTATATCTATACATATTTATGTTAAACAATATTCAAAAAAGTTTTCCCCACATTTTAAAATAAATAATGCGAGTAAAATAATTTTATTTTTTAATATTTATTTATTTAATATTTATTGACAATCAAAAGCCATGAATAATAAACATTTTCATTGGAAATCAAAAGCTTTGATAATAAATATTGCTAATAATTATACATACAAATATTACAAAAAGAAAACAATAAAATAAACCAGAGCTGAATGATTAAAAATCGTTTTAAAAAATTCCGTATTATCAAAAGAAGGCAGTACTTTCATAACCACCTAAAGAAATCTAAATTCAAATAAAATCTTTTTTTAACTGATTATATGTTTCTTAATAATTACATAATTACCATAGAGTACTTTCCAGCCAGTTTTAATATCATATTCACCTTTTTCACCTGCAGCATCGAACGTTGGCTCCTCCTGCGGTTAATGCAATCGCCGTGTATCCCGGACCACGAGATTGGTGTCCCCGTGATCCATGGCCATCGGTGTCCCGCAGTCTCCTTGTCGCCTTTTGAATTGAATTCTGCAGTCCCGGTCCCAATCCCAATCCCAATCAGGCCGACGCGTACGACATGTCGTGTTAATTGCGCCTTCATGTACATATATGTGAGAGAGTGCGAGTGTATTCGCGCGTGGCAGCCGTGTGTGTAAATTGCCATTATGCTCATGTTTGCTTAATATGTGGCACACAACTCCCACCGAGTTCCGCTCAGACTATAGCCGGAGCTATATAGCCATAGCAACGCCAGCACGCGACGCGTCAAGCCAATTAAATCCGAATTATGGCAGCGCTTTTTTAATCACATGCATCCTCCGTCGCAACCCCTCCATCAGTTACTCAGTTGCCAGAGCTCGGCTATTCAATCACTCAGTCAGTCACTAGCTCATTTACTCAATCAGCGGTTTCAATTTGCCGCTGAAGATTTATGGGCGTTGTGATCGCTAAGAGCAGCACTTAGAAAACTTTTAAATTAAGTGAAATATGTGGTACAACATTCTTTATAAATAAAACTAAACATTAAATATATATTTATACAAAATTTAATCAGAATAAAAATTAGAGACATTAAGGCTATAGAAGTTCAATTGTGGCACATGGCAGTTGCTAATACAAAACTGTCGTGATCGCGACAGCTGCTCTGCTCTTTGCCGGCGGCACGCGTTTAAAAGAGACTTCCACAGCCGCTCGGAGATCAAAGCCAAAAGGCCGACAAACTTCGAACCCGATTTGAGTTGGTCTTTAACGAGATTTCCACTTTGCCAGGCGCGACGGCTGTTGGCCATAAACGAGTATGCGACAAGTGGGAGTGGGCCCAAGACATAATTAGAAAAATTCAAGCCAGGCCAACGGGCCTGTGCGCCTGGGACTGGAACTGGTGGGACTGTGGCGCCAAAGTTTAATTCACAACTCCGGACGGCGCGGGCACAAATCACTCAGCTGTCAAACGCTTGTTTTGATTAATTTGGTGTTAATAACGCAGACCGCACAAATCCTGTCCCGTTCGGCAATTAATGTGGCCTGGTCTTCTGGCCCCCAAACTTGGTCGTGGAGCGTGAAAAACGTTTTGCCTCCGAGCATCGGGCCAGCTGAGGATGCGACGACGACGACGACGACTTGTGTTAATTGAAAGTTTTGGCCAGGCCATATAAAGTAAGGAAGCCAAGAGTCTCTCTCGATTTCGATTTGGTTGTCTGCTGATAGCCAAAAAATGTAAGCAACTCGCCCGGCCATAAATGGCAATACACGCGTCCGCCGGCAGATGGCTGGCAGGACGAAGGCACCACGATTCGGGACAGTTTCGCTTTTGGTCTCCATGTGTGCCGCCACATCATCAGGCCAAAAGTAAGAGGTGTTTAAAATGCTAATTTGGGCAATGCCAGCAACTGAATCACGTACAGTTGTCTCCATTTCTCACATGACTTAATGATGCTTGATTTTGGCCCGGCCAAAAGTTCAATGCAACTAGATAGATCAGAAAAGCCAACCAAATTTAGTTATTTTTAGGCCTGAAGGGTAAAAAAAAGTGTCTCAAACAAAGAATGTATTTTATAAATTATAATTAATTAACTAGAATCCTTGGAAATGATTTAGAATATTATATTCTGACGTTTGTAACACTTTATCTGATGTATACTTTTTCAAATTTAAACAAAAAGTTACCCTTTCACATACTTTTGTATGCTTATCCTTTCCGCTTTCTCTTTAACCATTACTGAAATAAACGATCAAATTTAAAGTGACCCACTGGCTCTATCGTATGCAAATAGTTTCATCTTGGTTTTCAGTCTTCCTACTCGAGGCTGTCGCCCCATCAACGCGCTTGTTCAGCTGTCACCATATGCAGCTTCCTGGCCAGGACAGGCCAGCTCTACTGACGCCGTCCGCCCGCCGGGGCTGAATCGAAATTTGCAATGCCAAAATGTCAAAATGTCAATTCCAAAACGTTTAGCAAAAAAAAAAAATATATATATATAAAGTGACTAAGGAGGGAAACGCAGCGGCGCTGCCAAATGTTCACTAAATAAACTTTTTATCTATTGAATGGTCGACCAGTTCGGCAGTTGGTCTAAGGAGTACAATACACAGAGCGGAAAATGTATAAATAATTCGAAAAAAATGAAAACTTACTGAATTAAATTTATAATATGTAATGTAATTTTAAATTAATTAAATTACATTTGAATTTTAATTTAAATGATTTCCTTCCTTTCAATATTTATTTCGACTAAACGGTTAAGATGCAAGAACAATATTAAGGGATAATTGATTTTGAAATATTTTGTAATTAAATTCAATTTTAATTAAACTTCAAAATCAATTATATACCGATTACAAAAAATGCACAAAGAAAAACATAAAAGCACAAAGAAGAAATTTGTGTCATTTTTATAATAAAAGTCCATAATCTCCACAATTTTCTGTCAGTGTAGAGGCAGGCGTGTCGCTGGCAGTCGCTCAAGAGTTGGTCAGGTGTAGGCTCGTTTGTCTGTCACTCGTTACATTTGCTTACCTTTCCTTTATGCAAATGCGGGTGAATTTTTGTTTTTGACTTCGCGGTGTGTTGCATAAACGCTGTGGCGAGGCTAAAGTTTACTTCTTTTTATTAAAAAGTCTCATTTCCTTGAGTTCTGCTGTCAATGCCCCACAAGATGCCACCTCTTCCTAACAACTTGTGTCGTCTGCTTGACAATCGTACGACATTTCTGACAAATGCTGCCGACACAAAACTCTTTTCTTATTTTTTTGGCTTCTTTAGCTGACGGACAGCCTCTCAGACATGCATAGGCAAGGCACGTTGACAGCCCGCAAAAAAAAAAATGTATAAACAAAAGACAAAACTTGGTAAAAAGTAAATCTTTTTGTTGCAAATTTTATGCAATTTTTCAGTGGGTATTGTGTGTGTGTGCATTAGTCGAAAGAAACAAAAATAAATTATACACCCAAGCTATTTCGACAAATTCAATGAGAAAAATCTGCAATTTAAATAATCCTAACTGGCATTTATTTTGAAATGTAGCCTATACAGAAAACCATCTTGGACAGCTGTTGCATCATTGAGTTGGACTCTTGGAAAACAAAAACAAACCGATATGGGCGTGGTAAGGCACTAAGTTTTCTCGACTTAGTAAATATGTAGGTAGTTCAGTTAGGAAAAACAATCAAATTAATAAACAAGGCAATTTATTATAAAGTACCTATACTAATCTGCTAAATAGAAAAAAATTTTAGACATTACTATGAACATGTTAATTACCGAAAAAAAGTAGGTAGTAAAGTGATGAATAAGGAAAAACGCATATCCATTTCTATCATATTGAAAACCATATATTTTAATTAAATAACAATGGTGAAAAGTTTCTTAGTTTTTTTATTTTTTATTCCATTTTTTTATTAACTTTAATCCACCCATTTTAATTGGGATTTCATTTTATTCAATTAAATATTTGCAATATGCAGGATAGCTCGGAAAAAGTTGATATTTCACAGAGCTACTACAAACTCAAACAACCGTCGGCAAATTCATAAAAGTAATCAAAATTAAAACATAAATAATATACAAGGCAACACGTACACAGAAAGACACGCACACATACTATTATACCTATACACATTCACGAAAAAGCAAATGAATTCAATTTCGAATGAAAAATGGCGGCAATGATGAAGATGGCGACGGCGACGGCATCGCAAGTGCGTACCTGCGTGATTGGTGGGTGGGGAAAAAAAAAGGAAAGCAAAGAAAATGAGGTGGAGGAGGTTGATGAAGCGGCGGTGGTGGAAGGAAGGCAGGTGGGAGGAAGAAATAAACTTTATTAACATTTTTCGCATGCTGCACGTGCAGCATTTGCGGCGACCGGGGTCTTGGACGTCGCGTATTTCGCGCTCTTTAATGAAGTTTCATAAATTGTTAAAATCGAACGTTAATCAAATAAGGAGCGTGTACAAAAGGTGGCGCCTTAAATGGCCGACAGACTGCAGACGCGGCCAAAAGAATCTGTCAATAAATCAATTAGTGTAATATAAATCAAACAGCAAACGGAAAACACCAAACCAACGCGAGCATTGCCAACGATCCCGCTGGAGGGCGCTGTGGTGATGTTCCTATCTTCTGTAAAACGATAGTTGTGGTCTTAATTAATTGCAACAAATTTATGGTTGACACAGAAATAGAAAATATTGTATTAATAGTGGCCCAGAGCCACAATTAGCCAAATGACAAAGCCAACACGATGCCTCGGCTCATAACTCATGACGTTCTGTGGTTCGTTGCCCGTCGCTGTGGTTTTTCAATTGTGAGTTGTTAGCTTCAATTACCCATTCCCCTGCTCTCGTTTTGATGGAAACAATACATACATATATATAAATTGTTATATGTGTGCTTCCTTGGTAACTTCCGGCGTTAGCATGGCGTTTACAGGGCGTTCCCTGGAGGAGTGGGCGAAAAGCCCCAGGAAATGAGCCGGAGCCAAAATGAAAATGTCTAAGAAAGAAATACCTTCACCGGTTCAAATAATTACACAAAGCAACACAGACATGAAAATGGGGTGGTATTTTGAGAACCTAATTATATTTCATTTAAAAGAAGTAGGAAACTGAGATTTTAAATTGAATTGTATCTTATGTTTGCCTTGCATTTATTGGAGATAAAGCACTTAAACAATTTGTACTGTCCTAATTACTAAGCTTTTAGATAAAATTATATATTTCCTATCTCTGACAAAATTAAATAAGAAATCATTAGTTTAAATAATTAATTATCCCCTTAATTAATTTTAAATACATTAAATAAAATCACTGCCTCCTAAAACCCATAACCTGTTCTCTGGTGTTCGCTGTACCCTGAGTTTGACTACTTTTCAAATTGTTTTCAAGACTCCAGACGGGATCCAGGGCAAACAAAAGCTCCTAGTCCGTGGCAAACAATTTTGACATTTGACTAATGCAGGGCATTAGTTCTGCCAAAAATTTCTTAATTTAGCGTTAACGCTGCTCCGAGCATTGCCTCAAAGGTGGAGAGCGAGAGCTGCCGGAGACCTGCATGCCGAAATTTATTTTGGCCACAACCCGGGGCTCCAAAGTTTTTCCGCAAGCTATTTTATCAGCTAAAAATTTGTCACAGCAAATAAAAAGTTTTGCTTTTTCGCCTTAGTTCTTTTTTTTCAGCCAACCCACGTCGTATTTGTTTTTTAATCCGCCAAGCAAGAGATAAAGATAAAAACTTAAGCTAAAATAAGTTTTTATAAAAGTGTGCAAAGAAAAAGGGGGGAATCTAGCGAGAGACAGGCTAACAAAAAAAAAATGACCGAAAAGAGATGAAGAAATTTGAAGTGCAGCAAACTGCAGCAATAATAAAATAACAGAAAAGCAATTAAGAACCAGCTGCTGGTGATTTGCCGGATTAGGGTCCAACTTGGCCAAGGCCAGAGGCGGCGGCGACATTGTCTCCGGAAATGTTACGATAACCTTGATAAGGGGTTGGGACACGGGCTGCAATATAAAATCCTAGTGCTTCTAAATGGCCCAGCTCAGGGTCGGACAATTGCAGTATTATGTTATTGCCCGGACAAAGTCTGGCTGCTGCTTTTATGGGTATAATCAGGTGATAAAAATATTGGCTTAATATTAAGTCAGATAATAAGTTGTCTTAGAGTGTGGCTTGAAGGGGAGTGGTTTGTCATTTTGAGACTTAGGTTTAAGATTGTCTTGCTCAGTTTCTCTTTTAGGGTATTAATTTTGGGGGACAGAAAACTTTATATATGTATACAATTATATATCTAAAAAGGACTTCCATTTACCACAGGTTCCTAATTTACTCCTCTTCAAATAATTATAAGTGAATAATACTTTGCCTGAGTAAGGATTGAATCGGACTTCCCCGAATTCCTACTTAAGATTTCCCAGAGCACCTTTAACTGCTAATTAAATTTCCAAAAATTTTACTCGGACGATAAAGCCACCATTGAACAAGTTTGTTGACGGCCAACGGGTTAGTTTCCGCCAACTCCTTTCAGGTGCAGGAAAATGCAACGTTTCAATATTCATCAGACGACGAACATTTCCGTCGCGTAGTTGGCCAAATTCGCGCCGCTCCTCTCATAATTCTTGTTGTTCTTGTTGGCTAACAAAACTTTTGCCCAGAAAGCCACACACACACACGCTTAAATATACGTATGTATATGTATATTCGTTTTAGAGCCCACATTGCATAGACATCGTTTTTGCATTCATGGAGCATATGTTTCAACTCCCGATTTAGTTTTCGTTTTACGTTTGAAGTTTCACATTGAAAGCGTTTCAGACAGCTAAATAGAGCGTGAGCGAGAGGGACAAAAAGGGCAGAGAAAGAGAGAGGGATAGATGTAGCGGAAACACAGGAACCGCCAAAAGTCCATGTCCCCTCCCTTATCACTGATAAAGTTTTTGTTTTTACTGTGCTGGTAAAATTATATTATAATTTCAACTACGAGTACTACTCATGCAAATAACTCAAATTAAAGTTTTTATGCCTATGGGGAACACACACACACACAGGGACATACGGAGGAGACCGCCATCTTGTTTTTAGTTTTGGGATAAAAGTTGCAAGCACGCACAAGACGAGCAGACAAACATGGCCGAAAGGCAGGGCAGAATACTTGGTTAAAACTGAGTGCAGGCAGGGCCAGCACTTTGTCACAAAACGTTGTCTTGACTGTGGAAATTCTAGAAAATCTAAGAAGATTATTGGGAAATAAAGACGGCTCTAATTAAATTACATAATAAAAAAAAATATTGGGACACACATACTGTATTTTTAGAAAAGTATTAATAGACAAATGCTTCAAATTTCCTCTGCAAAAGTATTTATAAATACATAAAAAAAAACCATAAAGTACATATGTAAATCCGGAAAATTTCTGTTTTATATTATACTCGAAGTATACAAGGTATTTTTTACCTAGTTTCCTAAAACACCTTATAAAAAAAACATCTAAATAATTTGACTAATTAAATATGTAAGCTCACATGGCATACAACATTCACAAAATAAATACACCCCAATACGCACATTGATTTAATCCTCAACTAAACCCTGTAAACTGAAATTACCTAACAAGGCTGATAAACAAACAAATTTGATTACGGTTTAAAACTAGTGCTAAGCAAGCTAATTAATCCATGTTGATTGAATTTGCGCAGCGATTTGGGCAATTTAACACACGATTAAATTTGATAACTGGCCGCTCTATGTTTTATGATATTTCGCATAGTGTAACCGTAATTACAGAAGTCCCCGCCGCATCCATTAACACTTTAGGCGGCAAACAATTACTGGGGTGTATATGCCGTCATAAAAGGGGTGTAAGTGTGCGTTTAAACTATTTCGCAAGTAGTGAGGCGTTCGTTCACGAGGCGAGCCTTGGTGAGCCTCGTCAGCACTCTTTTTGGATAGCATCAATAATAACGGGGAAACTTTTAGCCAGCCGGGGGGAGGTGCACCGACAAGGAGCACCGACCGACCACAACAGCAGCAACACACCCGGGTAGCTCAAAAATTATGGCCACGCTTTCGTTTTTACCAATGGACGGACGTTGGGAGTGTAAGGGTGGACACTGCCCTAGCGCGATAAGAAACACTGGAAAAAGATTAATCTTTATACGCAAAACATTTCAGTATATGTCACATAAACTCAGTTAATAGTTTAATTAAACCTTCTTAAGACAAAATATGAAAAATTAATATTATTAAAATGTATGTAGAAATTAATAATAATATTTCGCCCTGTGCCTCTGATGGGACCTAGTTGCACAGCAGCATTCTTGAAATGCAGCCAAGCCGCAACTATGTGGCCCCCATAAAGTTGAGCCGTCACCAGAGGAGAGTCCTTGCTGGGTTGCAAAAGTTTTTTAGGGCCAGCTTGTGTTTATAAGATGGCCAAGTAGGAGAGCGTTCGTTCGGCTATCAGTTGTCCAGAACTTTACTGCTTACGTTCATCATATTTACGCGTGGTTCTTCTGCGGAGGCAACTTTCTCGGCAGCCCGCAGTCCAGATACCAGAACCTTTATATATTATATATGTATGTATATAGCGGGCGGCGCTGCAAACTGCAGCGATTGCTGTCAGCTGCAAGACTCTAGGCGGCAGGCACTTGAGACTCCTTTTGAAAATTGTCCAAGAAGAAAACTCAGCCCCTGACCAGCCCAAACCCATCCCTGTCCACCTCAAACTGAGGGCCATCGGCCCAAAGGACATTGCATTGCAACAACTGACTGATAAATGTCGCTGCTAAGGCAGCAAATACTACTGAAAACATTTCCTTATTTCCTGCCGCTGTCCTCTGTCCGGCTGGCCGACTTTTGCTACAGGAAACTTTTAGACCAAAAAGGAAACCCAGAGCAGCGGAAGGCATTCTAGGGAGAGCCCTTTTTTATGCAAGTCATAGAAATTTACAAGCCCCAGTGACAAGGACGTTTAGTTTATGGACGCCGTAGCGTATGCAGTGTTGACGGTTTTTAAATAGTTAACAAAAACTTAAACAATTTATTTTAGGTGATATTTATCACAAAATTAAAGACATCGAACCTCAAATTGTATTTGTTTCTCATATATTTGTATAATATTATGAGAGACCTATATTTTTCCTCACTAAGTTATAACTTTAATCTAACAATATGTGTGAATTTACTTAAGAATTGTTCCAGTTTAAAAGATTTACCAACACTTTTTTCGAAAAAGGGTGCCGTAATTCATAATTTCCGGTGAATTTTCTTTGGCGGAAAACGGTAAACCTGGGGGGCTTTGCACTGATGTGCCATCACTGGCCCCGGCGTGGGACATTTTGCTGTTGAAAACTTTGTTACATTGGCATATGCAATTGGGTTTGCTGCACATCCTGTCGACAGCTTGGACTTGCCAAAGTTTTTGCCACTGTTAAATGTTTTCTACGTTTTTATGTCTTCGCCACCGTCTTTTTTGTGGCATTCTCAGGCCGAGAGAGTCGGGGCAAAGTTTTTAATGAATTTTATAGCAGGCGGCGGCAGGGCGATTGTGAGACGATTCAATTTCAATCCGAAGGCAAAGCTTACGAAACTCGGTTGGGTTTTCGCTCCACCGATAAGCCAGGAGGGGCCAAAGGTGCGGGGTCAGGCCAATCAAGCTAATCGCGGACAGGCAGCGTGTTATATACATACTATACACCCTATACATATATAGTACGTTCTCCGGCAGACAGACACCTTCGACTTTGATGGGCTGTCGCTGGTGTTGGTGTCGGCTTTCGGCATTAAATGCAGCACATTTAAGCCGCAGGAGCCAAGAGCCGCTGACGTCTGACAAGCGTTGAGTCAATTACATGGTAATAAACTAATGGCCAACGTGCCTGCCCGCCTGGCGACGACGTCATTCACCATCATCATCACCTCGCCACCGCCACCGCCATTGCCATCAGCATTGGCCTCTCATCAGTTTTCGGTCCTCACTCATGCTCGTTTAGTTTCCACACTTGTTGAACTTCCCATGGCCAGCAGATAAAGCCAAATATAATTGGCCCAAAGTGGGCTTGATGCGAAAACGGCTTTCGCTTAAAGGTAAAAAGTTGAAGTTGAAAGGCTAAAAGGGGTAATTGGTATGTGAAAGAATAACTGGGATTTCAATTTGATAGGATAGTAACTGATAGAGGGATATAGCAGATATTAAAAAGCATATCAAAGTTGAAGATATCTTGAAAGTCTTGTCGTTATATACATTTCCGTTGGTGTTTTAAATTTTTTTCCCTAAAGGCTTAATCGAGGCTTACCATATGTATATTCTAAGCAAAACTTCTTTCCATAAAAATGTCAAAGTAAAGAGTTGTAAATAATTTTTGAAATTAAATCGTTGTCTAAATAAAAACAACTAGAAACTACTCTGAAGGGTTTTTATAAATATTATTTATGTATTGCGGCGGAAAAATATTAGTTTTTCTACAACTTGAATTGCTTGTGGCAGAAATTGTTACCTGGTTCTACGAACTTCGTTTAAAACTTGAAAATTTTATCTTAATTATCTCAGTTAATATTTCACAATATTTTATTATGAGAGAATTCAACATTTTGGGAGGTCATTATTTATTATTTCTTTCACATTTTTATTAGAATTTGAATTGTACATTCATCACGCATGAACACACTTGTTGATGTTGAGGGAATAGGAGGATCCGGGCGGGCAGGTTCCGTGGATGGGTCTTTCCTGAACGCACCGATTGTTCTCGGGATTGAAGCCCGAAGGACAGCTGCTGGCAAAGGCTCCCGCCAGCAATGACAGGACCAACATCAAAAGCCAAGTGCATTTCACTAGCATATTTGCAAAGTTTTAAATTCCTTTTCGTTTTCTGCACACAAAGTAAATGCGTTAGCAAATCGAGTTAACAACTGGCGGCCTCAACTCACCTCGAAAAAACACAAAATGCAACTGTTTAATGAGCTGCAACTGAAACGGATCTTATATAGACCAGATGCGCTAAGCTATATCAGTTCGACCTTGGTCTAGTTCCAGTAAAAAGCGGCAGCCGACATTAGAGATAATGCCCCCACTGCTGATAAGCAGCAAAAAACAAAACAGTTTTGTTTTCAAATTAATGAAAGATTAGTTATTCTTTTTGTTTAGTTTTTATTTTAGTTTTTAATTAGTATATTTTTACTTGTGGACACACTTGTTGATCTTGGCACTGTATTGGGAGTTGTGTGGGCATTCTCCACGAATGGTACGGTCGGTAACGCACTTATTACCCTCCTTCTTGAAGGGAGCAGTGCATTTGTCGGCGGACACAGCCACGGCAAAGATGGCCAAGAGAAGAACGGCAAGCCAGGAGAAGTTCATGGTGGACTGTAAACAAAGAAGGGTATTTTATTTATATACTATATTTTTATGTAGAGTATTTCTTTGCCAACAGAAAATGGAGCCTAATAAGTTTGATGAGTAAGATGTTACTCAACAGACTGAGATTAGATTTGCTTTGTGTCAAGCTTAGACTTGACATTACTTTTATATACATTTTTTCAATTCCTAAATATTTATATGGACTTAAATCTTTCAAGAAATGTATAATTATTATAAGGAAAATTTATATTGCGTTATTTATTTAGGAAATAACAATAAGTAATTACTTAGTTACTTATTTCCTTGTTAGAATAACTAAAATCTTCTTAGCTCACTAAATAATATTATGAAATATGTTAAACCTGAACCCACAAAACCTATTTCACTTGCTTTACAAAATAAAATAAATTAAAATAATATAAAAATCAGCTTAACTCACAAAGTAATATTTTAAAAAAGAACTCCAGAAAATTACATCCTACAATTATTTCAGCTTGAAAATATAAATTCTTTTTATTTTATGACCTCAAATATTTTACTTTAATTTCTTTTTATATATTTATAACACCTCCTACTGGGCACTCGGAATTACTCACTTTCTGGTCTTCACTCTGCAGATGAGAACACTAAAATGTTTCGGCTACGGGCTGCTGCTTTTATACCCACCCAAAAATACGATCCGATGTCTTTATCACTCCATCGGATGACGAAACCTTTGACACAATTAGTGGCGCTTAAGCCCACGCTGATAAGGAGCAGCACGAGAAGCCACCGCGTCACCAGCGAGATGAAAGGTGCCGGGAAGGCTTGACACATATGGCCCAATGGATGCCTATCTTCATCCACAAAAGGATGTTGGCAACAATTTAAGAGGAGAAGAGAGGATGGGACAATAAAAGGCATTTGCGTGGGGTCGAATGGATGCCGAGGTAGGCGTGAAAAAGCAGCGATGGTAACGAAAAATTCCGAACGAAGCAACTGACGTCAAATTGTCACGGAAACAGGAGCAGCAGCAGGTGGAGCTCCTGCCACCGAATGGTATGGGAATGCAGATGGAGCCGCCGTGGAGGGGAGGGAGTGGCACTTTTGGCATTGTCCAGGGCCAACAATGGGCCCGAGGATTGGGGGCTCCTGTCAGTCGCAGGAGCACAATGGGAACACGACAGCGCTCGAGAGCTTTTGTGCGTTCAGCATATGTCATTCATATACAATTACGTTCGCAATTTTCGATAGTTGCAAGATGCCAAATGTGGGTGCAAAGTGCAGTGAAAGAAACCGAATTTCGCGTGAAATGCTTTTACTTTGTAGAGATATAGACACTAGCCGTCGAGAGAAAATCGGGGCCCGGGGGTAACCAAGTGCCGGCCTCCCCCCGCTTGACATTTCTGAAAATCTCGGGCCCCCCTTAAAACTACGGGCCCGGGGGTAATCCCCCCGTCACAATATAAAGTAGAATCAAACTTAAACAAGTATGTATATAAATTATTTACAGATAGATTTATATGAACGTTTTTAATAGTTGAATACAAACACAGAACAAAGTTTTAATTAGCTAAGCCGTGATAATCAGCGTAATCTAAGTCCCAAACAATTAAATATAGAATTAGGGTTTTTCCGTTTTTTGTATTTTGTGTTCTTTTTTCGTGCTGTGCACAGTTTGGAGCATAAATCACGGGCCACGCAACCATAAAGTTTCATTGTCGGGGGCAAGAGAGTTCAATATTTGTACGCTATAGTTTGCATTTGATGGACGACAACAAACTGTTTTCGAAGGTGGCACTTCAGACGAAAGGAATCGAACTTGGAGCGTGTACTTGAGCGTCATAATTCACTCGGCACTTGGGTCGGTTCGATATATGGCTATATGGTTGCGTGTCGGAGGCGACTTCTTCACTTGGCCAAGTTCGGCTCCGGGCTCGGACTCGGGCTTGCACCTTAGTTTTTGGTTTGTCGCTCGGCCAGTTGGTCATGCCTTTGGCTTTGAATTATTGATGGGCGTATTAAGAAGATTAATGTGATGAGCTATGGGGCATGGAGAGTTTTGTCGTTGGCTGTTGTCGTTGGTCATGTTAATGTCTTCATTGTCGGCTCGGAGCTTTACCTTTAGCCCAGTTTTTTCCTCTTTTTTCTTCTTTTTTGTGGGTGATTGTGTATTGATGTGTTCGTGTATGTGCGGGGGGTGAATCACTTCGATTGAGCGGCACAGAAAAGCAGCAATAACGTTCATCACTCTCCCTTCCTGGGATTTCCTCCTTTGGGGCTCTCTGAGGTCGATTGGTCATTTTGCTATACTGTACCGCTCAATTTCGGTTCGGTGCGGATTTTGGTTCGCCTCGATTCGATTCTTTTTTGGTTGCATTGCGCGTCTATAAGCCATTTTTCTTTTTACCTCACATAAGTTTTAAGCTTGGTGTAATTTATTTTTATAGCCTTGTTGCCTTGCCGACGTAAAGATTGCAAATATGTAGTTGACCAAACCTCGCATTTGGCATTTAAGGCGCCACTATATAAGGGTGTTGGGATTTCTCTAATTTAGGGGTAACTCAATGTGTACTAAAGCTATGGATTAAAGTTACGCTCTCCTTTGGTTGTGGGTTGAGTGTGGGTTGAGCTCTTTAAAGAATTATAGTAAAAGATGACCATTTATTTTAATTATAATTAATATTGTACGCCAATTTTTAGAATTTAATTTAAATAATTCATATTCTCTGGAAATCTAGTGTCTTATTTCATATTTTAACTGATTTGTGGATCTTTCCTTTGCCAGTTTTAGTAAAGAGTGCATGAAATTATGTTGTTATATAGTTTTACAAAGTCTCGTTGTTTATTTATAATAGCTTACAATACAGAAATAGGTATCTGTATTATTTTAAGATATGTACGAAATTTGCAATTATATTAACCTTGTCTCATTTTTTTTTTTTTTCATTTTCCATTAATTATACCTACAATGTATTTACCTTTTTGCTTAGAAGTCAAAACTGTAGCTACCTGCATGGCTCATTATAGGGGTAAAAGAGCAAAAGTATTTGGTTTTTAGCCATTAACCCGCTGCTTTTAATGGGCGGCATTTTCCGCCTAGCTAGTCCGGTGGCAACCTCAGACATTGACTTTGGTAAAATTGTGGCACGCCAAGCACATTTTGAAGCTCATCAGTAATACAGTTACACAGCGGTCCACTGGGGGAAAAGGCAGTAAGTGCAGGGCAGAGAGTCAAAGCCAAAACCGAAACCAATGTTGATTTTATTGCTTGCCGCAATGTTTTTAACTTTTGCAGGGGCCATGCAGCCGCCACCACTATCGCTGCCGCTTTTGCTGATGCTATTGGCACTGGGAGAAAAATTACAAAGTTACCACTTACTAGAAGCTTCTGGAACTCGAAACATATGTTAAAAATTACTTAGAAAAAAAAAACCTTGAAATAAATAAATGCGCTCAGAACTTTCCTAGAGGAAACTTAAGTCAGAAACGTTCATAAAATCCTTTTAGAATCTATTTAAATCTAAACCTTAGCTCAAATATAATGAAAGAAGTCTGATTAAAATACAGACCCAGTGCCTAGTCCTCTGCTTTTTGTCCGTGTCCCATGAAGTTCCCCCGGGTGTAGGCAACTGTCGCGTTGCATGTTGCTGCTATTACTGCAGCACAGCTCAGCAGAGTACACCAGAGCAGGGCAGAGCCCAGGCATTTAACCACTCGGGCAACAAGGCGGCCAAACAGGCAACATCCACAGCCGGCGGGAGCGGCAACTGCAAGCAGCCAGACAGCCGGGCCAAGCTCTGAGCCATGCGATGGCAAAACGTGCTGAGTTTTCGTAATTAGTGCACAAGAGTGCAGCCCGATGGCCACGTGCAGTGATTCCAGGGGAGTCAGAAGGGGATTTGGGGGGATGAGGTTACAAAAACCCCGGAGCACGTTTATGGAGGGGAGAGCTGAGGCTGCCTTTTCGGCCTTTCGAGTGCCCGAGTGTGACATGGCAATGGCAATGCCTGCGTCATCTATCGCCTTTTCCTGCGAGTGCTTCCTTCGCCGCCAGTTGGCTTAAGTAAGTTGTTAGTTGCCGGTTGTTGTTGGCCAAGTTGACACATAAGTTGTCGCCTTTAGGCCACAGCCTGCGAATATTGAATTGGCAATACCGCCTTTTTGTTTGAGAAAAGAATAAGAAGAGATACAAAATTCAGAAATTGAAAAAGGAATTATTTAATCTTAAGGTAACATTATGCAGTTATGACTTACTTTTTTAAGTTTTTAGTATCTAACTTAACTTATCTAAAAATTGTTTTAAAGGTTTTAGTTTTAATATAATTTTTTATTCAATCTATTCATTTATTTTCTAAGCTAATCGTTCCTTTTCGTTGCCTTAATATTTATATCGGTTTTTGTTTAAAGCAATCAAGGGATCCATATAAAATCAATATATTGTTTAAAACTCTGTATAGCTGCTATTTATAATATAAAATTGATATACATATATAGTTGGGCTCTTTTTTGCGGACAAACGCTAACGACATTGGCAGGCAGCAAACAGTTTTCAGCTGCCATGGCCTTAATTTTACTGATTATGGCAGCAACCGGGCAAACTTTTGGCCATTAAAAAAGATTCGTTTTAATGAGTTTGGCAGACAAGGCAACAAGGTTCCCAGCCCCACCCACCACCAACCCACAATCCCCAACCCAATCATCCACCCTTTACCCTTAGTACTGCCTGTCCCCCATTTATCGGGAGAAAAAACTGTCGCTGTTTATCTTTTGCTGGCTGGCTTTTGAGCTGCAGCCAAGGTCTGTCCCGAACTGGACCTCAGATGCATGTGCTTAAAGATGTATATGTTATATAATATATATACATAATTACACTTGAGAAAAAGAGCAAGAACTTTTAGTAAAATTTATTTTTAGCCTTAAGTGCTCTTAAATATATAACCATAGTTCGAAGATATAAGAACTGTTCATAAATTCAAAAAAGGTTTTGGAGACGGAAGTTGACAAAAAAGCGATATGAGAAGTCATTGAAAGAGTTGTAAATAGTTTCAAAAATAACTACAAATGTATAAAAAAAATGGAATATATACTCTATTTAATAACCAAAGCTTTAACGCAGGCATGTGGTAATAACTTTATGTTTATTACCAAAATTTTCATAACATTTAGGTTCACATACAAGCCAGGATTTAATACATATTAGAAATGTATTTTCTGCTAAATCATTATTTATATAGCATTTATTCCAAGTGCCTGCGAAATCTGCATTTTAGTGCAATTAACTTTTAACATTTGGTATGGATACAAGGCGATGGCATGGGACACAGCACATTGTGCATTGTTCGCCCCATAAATCAGAATAAATTGAGTGCGCAAATAAAGTAATTGTCCTTTTTGCCGTTTAAGGCTGCTTAATTTCTGGGCCAACACCCCGAAACGAGTAAGACTTTTACCTGGAAAGTGGCCACATTTGGGGAATCATTTAAAAATCGGCCCAAGACGAGGGCGCTATAAAATCACTTGTTCTGCTAATTGAAACCCCGGTGCAATTAAAGTTTCCTTCGGGGGAAAACAAAAAACTTTCTCGTCCAGGACCGAGGACTATTTTTTTTCGCTGGATTTTTGCCTCTCTTTTCCAGATTGACAGCTGTCATGGCGATAACCGCAGTGGGACTTGTTTCGTTTTGGTCTCCTTCTCTTTTGAGTTTAAGTTTGGTTTGGGTTTTTTGGAGAGCTCGTGGAAGGAGAGCTGCATAAAATGCAGATGCAACTGGCGCATTGCTCATTTTCTCACTGGAGGAGAAGCTTGTATAATTTCAATATTTCACAATAATTCGCAATGCCGCCAACGCTTTGGCTGGACTTTCTCCATCTCCAGTCGGTGGTCTCCCCAGCATCGCATAACGGTTTGACAATTTGCAATGCGCCTGTCACTCCAGTTCAGTTCCTCGGGATCGGCATCGCCATCGGAATTGAAATCGGGATCGTCCCATGAAAAATGCATAAGTGACAAAAAAAATATCGCCAACAATGGGATTCAAAATGCCGCGTGGAGACAGAAAAAGATACTGCTGACCGACTTGACCGTACATGGACTTGTTTACTCCTTATGTTTATTAGTGAAGTGCAGTGCAGTGCAGTTCGGGTTCAGTTCGTTTTCAGTTCGAACGCCTACTGACCGACTGACTGTCTCCTCCGTCTCCAGATCCAGCGCGTGGAAAAAGGCACAACAATCAAGCAGGTTATTGGTCATCGTCTGGAGTCGTTGAAGTGAAATTAAGTCATTTTTCAATGCATTGTATAAGCGAGCGCGTGTGGCAAATCGTTGAAAGAATTCTGAAGGAAACACTGGACTTTAAACGACTAGGAAAAATGTGTTAGAATGTAAAAACGGATTTTTTCTGTTATATAATATAATATTATATATCAGTGATATTTAAGTTATTTGTTGAAGATAAAACTATACTAAAAATCCCTCTATACTATTTGTACTTGTTCCTATTAAAATAATCTGTTTGCCTTTTTTAAGCGTTTTAAATAAAATTAAGTTAAAACTGAATTATCACAAATTAAACCGTTAAATTATTTTAATTTCGTTTTTATATTCCAACATTAAAAGGTATTTCCTAAGAGGTCCTAATACAATTAATTAAACTTATATTA